>CM065806.1:71809469-72049469 GCA_033398695.1 Orobanche coerulescens
ACAACATACGGACACAGTCCTAACACAAGACCTACAAATGCATATTCATATGACAACGTCAATATGCTCACATCAATAACAACAATGTATACTTATGGCAAACCCATAACATACATATGCACAACAACAACAACATATATGATAATCCGATGATCCAGCGTTCACTGCCTAGATCCCACGATGATCCCGTCAGACCAACCCGTGGTGGAAAACCCCATCCGATGATCCAGCGCATGCTAGCATAGATCCCCCGATGATCTCGTCGGACCAACACGAGGTGGACATACGTCAACAATGCACAAACACATATAACAATGATCGATAATGCATGACAACAACAATACACAAATGTATCACAACATGATCGACACGAAATGACAAAAATGATTAGAGTACTTGCCCCGAGTCCTTCGAGAGCAATCTCAATGTCCAAACCATCATGAACCATTATCCTCAATACTCGACGGTCCAAAATATCACGGACGGTAGATAATTCACATCTACAACTATAACACGATGTATCCTCGATACCAAGTATGCCAACGACAAATGTACATCATGTTTGTAACATTGAGACGATCGACAGTCAACCGGTGGAGATCAATGAGCCAAGCACCTCGTACCAGCCCGACTCAGAGGACGTCATCTCACATCGATTGACGGACGACATCGAGCCAAGGATTAGTTTCGAGCCAAGCCTCGACATCGATCCAAGGATCGAGTCCAGAAATCGTTCCAAATGAGAAGCGACCGTTCTCATTGAAGAGTTGGAAAGTATAACGATAGATCCGGCTCGCCCGGAGTGGGAAGTGCAGATCGGCACAAGCGTAGGTCTCGAGTTAAAGGATGATCTGATCAGTTTACTACGTAAGAACAATGGAGTCTTTGCCTAGTCGCATCAAGATGTGGTCGGCATCAGTCCTGAACACGCTTGCCATTATCTAAAGATCGACCCGGCAAGGAAACCTGTTCACCAGAAATGTAGGAAATTCGGTCCTGAGAAGTACGCAGCGCTCGATACAGAAGTCAGAAAGCTACTCGACAACAAACTAATCGGTATAGCTACAGACGAGCCACAGTGGGTAGCCAACGTGGTGCTCGTAAAAAAGGCGAGCAACTCCTGGAGGTTATGCATCGACTTCACCGACCTCAACGTGGCGTGCCCAAAAGACCACTTTCCGATGCCTCATATTGACCACTTGGTCGATAGCACGGCAGGTTGCGAAATGATGTCGTTCATGGACGCCTTCGCCGGGTACCATCAGATCCCAATGGCTGAGAAAGACATAAAACACACGTCGTTCCACACGGAAAAAGATGTGTACTTTTGGGTTCGAATGTCGTTCGGTCTGAAGCATGCGGGGGTGACCTACAAACGGCTAGTCAATGGGATGTTCGCCAACCAGATCGGTAAGACCATGGAGGTTTACATTGACGACATCGTAGTCAAGAGCCTAAAAAAGAAAGATCAACTCAATGACCTTGCCGAGACGTTCGTCATCCCGAGAAGTTCAACATGAAGCTGAACCCCAAGAAATGCAACTTCGGGGTAAGCTCCGGAAAGTTCCTGGGGCACATCGTGAGCCAAAGAGGGATCTAGGCAAACCCCACCAAGACCCAGGCGATCCTCGACATGCAGGAGCCACGAAATGTCAAACAGGTGCAACGCCTCACAGGTTGTCTAGCTGCCCTTAACCGTTTCATTTCTCGGCTCGGAGATAAAAGCAAGCCATTCTTCGTGACCATAAAAAACAAGAAGTTTGCATGGACAAACGAGAGTCAAGTAGCGTTCGCCAAAATCAAGGAGTATCTGTCTAATCCCCAAATCTTGGCAAAGCCGGTCCCCGGTGAAAAGCTATTCCTTTACCTGGAGGCCTCGGAGGTCGCGCTGAGTGCTGTTTTAGTGCGAGCAGAGGGGCAATCCCACTTGCCGATCTACTTCGTTAGTGAAGCGCTCCACGACGCGGAAACGCGTTACACACCTCTGGAGAAGATCGCCTACGCATTAGTCATGAGTGTTCGCAAGCTAAGGTCCTACTTCTTCGAACACCAAGTGGAGGTTCTGACGACTCTCCCCTTAAGACAAGTTCTGCACCGGCCAGACACCAACGGGCGACTCCTCAAGTGGTCACTGGAGATCGTCCAATACGGTATCACGTACGCTCCTCGCATGGCGATCAAAGGCCAAGCTCTGACAGACTTCGTGGTGGAATTAACGTTCCCACCCAGTCCGACCCAGGTCGGCCGACCTGCTTGGAAATTGTACATAGATGGCTCTGCGACCAACTCGCGAGCAGGGGCAAGGATTGTCCTCATCAGCCCCGACGGCCAAAGTTTCACAAATGATGTGCGTTTCGGGTTCCGTGCGACCAACAATGAAGCCGAGTACGAAGCCTTGGTAGGCGGGCTCGATCTAGCACTCGTCCTGGACGTTCGCCGCCTCCACATTTTCATGGACTCCCTCTTGGTCGTGAACCAAGTCAAGGGAGAATATGAAGTGCGCGGCGAACAAATGATCAAATACCAAGAATTGGTCGCCGAAATGTGCACAAAGTTTGAAGAAGTGCTGATCGAACAAGTCCCGAGAGAGCACAACTCCCAGGCTGATGCCCTATCCAAACTAGCATCATCAGATCGGGCGGCAGATTTCTCTAACATCCAAATCACGAAATCAGCAAAGCCGACGATCGACAGAAGCCTGATTACCACAGTTGCCGTCGCCGAAGAAAACTGGATGACTCCGTTTATTAAATACTTAAAGAACGGGATGGTCCCCGCCAATCATATCAAAGCTCGCCAGCTTCAGCTCCGTGCAACCAGATACACCCTATTGGACGACCGGTTTTACAAGCGAGCTTTCAGCCTTCCTCTCCTCAAGTGCATTACGCCGGAGGAAGGCCGACTCGTTTTAGCCGAGATCCATGACGGGATCTGTGGAAATCACGCTGGGGGGCGAGCTCTCATCCACAAGACGACCAGACAAGGTTTTTTCTGGCCTACACTACAAAAAGACGCGATCGCCTATGCCCGATCGTGTCACAGGTGTCAAGTGATGGGCCCGAACATCAAGCTCTCCCCCGAGAAGCTCACTTCTATGTACAGTCTATGGCCGTTCGCCCAATGGGGCATCGAACTCATCGGTCCCTTGCCAACGACGCCAGGGGGATGTAAATTTGCCATCATGGGGGTCGATTATTTCACGAAATGGGCTGAGGCCAAGCCACTCAACAAGATCGTCCAAGAACAAGTAATCAAGTTCATTTGGAAGAACATCATATGCCGGTTCGGTCTACCCCAGGCTATCATCTCCGACAACGGAAAGCAGTTCGACGGCTTGGAAGTCATGCAATTCTGCGAGAAATGGGGAATCAAGAAGTTTTTCTCGGCCCCTTACCACCCTCGCATTTAACGGGCGTAGAGGTCAAAACAAGATCCTCAAACACACGATCAAAGCAAGACACGAATCCAAACAAGGACGATGGGCGAGCGAGCTCCCGGATGTTTTGTGGTCCTACCGAACGATGAACCGAAACTCAACCGGCGAAACCCCATTCGCTCTCGCCTTCGGAACAGAAGCGGTGATCCCTTCAGAGATCGCCGTCCTCAGCCACCGAACTGAACAAGAAATGACGACGGACAATGATGTAGCTCGACGGATCGACTTGGATATGCTCGAAGAACGGCGACTGACCTCGGATGGCGACCTAGTCCTCAAAAAGGTCCAGAATCACACGGGAGTATTTGGCCCGAATTGGGAGGGCCCTTTCAGGATATCTAAATGGTTGACCAGAGGAGCCTACGAACTCCAACACCCAGACGGCACTCCGGACCAATATCCCTGGAACGCCGTACATTTGAAGAAATACTACCAATAAAAATGCTGTATTCAGTTACACAATGTACAAAGAGTTTAATAAGATTTTCCGATCCCCTCTATATGATTCGCCTCGACAAAACAAACAAATAAAAAGAGGACGACTCGCTCGCCATACAAGAGGTCGTCATCTAACCTAACGGACCTATGCAAGCGATCGCCCCTCAAAGCACAACGTATACCGTCGAGGATCATCATCTAACATGGCGGTCCGAGGTAGAAAAGTGCAGCCATGGTTCTGGGAGTCGATGGAACCGATAGCCCGTCCATGCAAGGTTCCTTTGGGCAAAGATCGCGTGCCCTTTCGTTTGAATACGAGGCGGACGTAGCCGGAGGACCCTCCAAAACAAATCAGTGGACATCCTCGCCCGCCCTCGAATCCATCATCTAATCTGATGGAACGAGGCGTGCGATCGCGTCCTACCCCCGTCACAACGTATGCCCTCTTAGGCAGAAAAGTGCTAACAAGCCACGGTGGCGAAGTCGATTTATCCCACGGCGCCCCGTGCAAGGACTCCTCCAGACAAAGACCGACCGCCCCTCTGCTACATTGCGAGGCGAAATGTAGCTTACGGAGTACCCTCACAATTAAGTGAGTCGCGGGAAGTTAAACATCAGACGGAATATCGCTCGCGCATAAGATATAGTCATAGAGGTCGGTTCCATCGAACCCCACGACTGTGCGAAATCTTTCCAGGCCGGGACGCTCGGCCTCCCTCGAGGAATCAACAAAATTGAAGATCGCAAGAAAAAAACTAAAGATAGCTCACTAAACGAATTATTTTCGTTCCCTCACTTTCACCAAGTAAATAAAAACAAGGGGCAAAGTGGAGCTATTCATACATGTGATTAGGAGGACGGAACCACACACGATTGGCTTTGTTCAAACACACGTATGATGATCGGTTTTGTTCAAGAAATTTACAAGTAAGAATTTCAAGTGTACCAATACATTCGGATCTATTCATACAATGGCCGCTCTCCAAACAATTGTGCAAAGTCGAAATGATGCGAAACATTTAGACAAGGCGATCATACAAGCAAGGCATCAGGCGCAATTATGTAAACACTTGTGTGAATTCGTATGTGAAACATTCAGAGAGGCGATTGTACAAATAAAGAGTCAGATGCAAAAACATATTTTATTCCATTCAAATTGTTTGTACATACACGCCCGAAGGCAAAACAAGAAGAAGCTGAAAATTACAAGGAAAAAACATCATGACAGTGGTCTCACTTAGGCCGCCCCCGCCTGGACTTCGTCTCCAGCAGATGGATCGGCGCGCTCTTCCTCACCGGCTTCCGGATAAACAAGTTTGTCCGGCGACGGATACCAGCTCAGATCGATCCCAAGATCGGTGAGGTCAAGAATCAGCAGAGAGAAGTCCGGTTGCACGGGATGCTCAAGCACGTAGGCTTTGAAGTTATCGATCAGAGGGCCGACCTCGAGCCCTCCCTTCTTGGCAGTGCGGATGGCGTCGGCGTAAGCCATGTAATAAGAAAACTCGCCGACGTACTCCACGTTGAGGTAGGGATCGGTCTCGATCGCCTCCAACTTCTCCTTCAGCCCCGCGACTGTTTTGTCCGCATCCTTGAGCTCACCGACCTTGGCGACCAGCTCCCCCTTCGACGACTCCAACTCGCCATTTAGCTGGTCCACCACCGCCTTCAGCCCGGTCATCTCCTCCTGCGAGGCTGCATGCAACCGATGAGCCTCCGTCATCTGGTCGTGCATCCGATCGACCGCCGCCCGGGACCGGTCGAGCTCCTGCCTCATCCGGTCAACTTCTTTTTTAGCTCGCTTGGCCGTCTCAGCATACTCCTTCTCCATGGACGCGATCCTATTGGCAAACTCGGCGTTCTGGTTTCGAGCAGCCTCAAGTTCTAAATGGAGGCGAGCAGTAGAGGGCCGCCCCTCATAATCCTTCACAGCTTGAGTGGCCATCATCGCCGCTAGGAGGGTCAGGGCAAGAGTCGCCTGCATTGCATCTCCAGACCGCCGGTGCGCGATCGCATCCTGGTCGGTCGTCCAAGCCTTCGGTAGGGAGAAGATAGCCCGAGAGATGTAGGAAGGGACGTCGATAGGCTCGCGGGGGGACTTGCTCGCCAGGAAATCCAGTACCATTGGCAAGGTGTTCGGGTTGGAAAGGCGGACCCTGCAACAAAAAAATGAAGGAGTTAGTATGCACCCTACACAAGTGGCTTAACTCAGCAAGATCAAACCAGTCTTACCTTTCGACCTTCTCGGGGTCGCGGCCGAAATAGGGCTTGCTCCGCGGAGTTTGGGCGCCAGCGATCTCCGTGGCCTTTAGGAAGGCCGCTGAGGGTGTAGGCCCCTCCGCCATTGGAACGGCAGAAATAGGGGGCGCAGCAACCGGCGGCACCACAATGGACGCCTCCGCAGCAACAGTCGGCAGGGGCTCCTCCGGCCTCTGCCTCTTGCGGTTGCACTGGAGTTGCTCCTCCTCCCGAGCTTCCGGCTCGACGACCGGCGCTATGAGAGGTCTCGCCTCAGGGATAGGATGGGTCGTCATTGCAGGGGCATGGCCCGCCTTCTTCCCTTGGTGGAGACGATTCATAAGGCCGGGGTTCGACATTACAATCTCTCTCGGCAGCTCGGAGTAGCAGGGAAGTGGATCTCTGTCAAAGAAGACATTCAACCAGGTTAGACATCTCTTTCAATCAAACACGATCGTCAAGCAGAAAGGAGATAGTAAACATTTATACCTGGAACCTTCAAGTGGCGAGGGAAGCGAAACAACCGAGCGCCCAACCAATGAGCTTCGTTGTTGACCATGCAAGCGTCGATGTAGTTGTCCAGTAGACCGCGGATTCGCTCCCAGACGATCAAGAAGTCAAATAGAAGGTCGCCGGACGCTGGAACAAGGGAGCCTGCAAAAAGTAAACCAAATTAGATCAGTTCAAGGTGTATCCGAACAAAGGAAGAGTTAAAACCCTTACTCGGATTCCTCTCCCGAAAGCTGGTGGGGATATCCAACTCATCCTCTGGTTTATCGCTCGCCGCCGATCTCCATGCTCCACCGACCCAACACCATTTTGTCAGGTCACCCCGGACCTTGTTTGGCACCCCAAGGACCACTCTGCCCATGCGACCCTAAATGTGGTAGCCGCCAACTGTACCCTTCTGCGCCGTCAGCTTGAAGAGGTAGTTCATTTCCAGCGCAGAAGGTAGACGGAACCGCCGGTGACCGCCAAAAAGGGTCAAGGTACTGACGATCTGCAACCAGGCGTTCGACGCCAATTGGAGTGGCGCCACATTCCAGGTGGTCAACAGGTATGACACGGCGAACGGCAATGGGAACCGCAATCCGGCCCCCATGATCAATTCGTTAACGGCGACCATACCCTCGGGAGGTTGGTCAGCGCGTTCGTTCTCCGCGGGCACATACAATGAGACATCAGAGGGGATATGGAACTCCGCCCTCCAACGACTCAAGTCCTTCTTGGTCGCCGAACTCCGGATCTGACCGAGGGTCCACAGGGAGCAGTCCGAGGCCCGAAATGACATCCGCTTCATGGGTTCATAGGGGTGGGCGACCGAGTATGCACCGAAATCAAACTGAGGACGTGGTCCGGCCAGCCTCTCCATAAGTTCGGCGAATTCTAGAAAGGCCCGGCCGAACGCACTGTTCTGCTCCCATTACAGTCTCACCACCTCATCCTCGTCTACCGGCGAGCCCTTCTGCTCTGCCGCCGACGACCTCACCGCATCAGCCTCGTTGAAAAGCTCTTCAACCTCCGCGGGTGCAATTCCCGCACGAATGGCCTCGACGGCCGTCTCCATGTGAAGAGCCGCGAAGGTTTCATCCCGGGCAGGCGAAGTCATGGCGGCGGAAGAGCTACCCACCTCATACATATTGGATCCTCCTCCAGACATGTTCGAAGAGAAAAGGGGGAAGAGAATATTTGTTCTTACCTATAGAAAATGTCGATCGGCGCAATAAGCCTCAAGGAATTTCGGCAGAGTCTTCATCTAAAGCCAAGGGCGCATAAAGATCTAAACTCCAGTAGCCCTAGCCCTTTTATAGGCGAGAGCAGGGACTTCTGTGCAAACAGGCGGAATCCCGGGGGCGGAAGTGCAACCGTCAAGGGAGACACATTTAATGCAACCCTCAAAACCCGCGTACACGTCGTTTCGAGGGCACACCAGACATCAAGTCTGACAAAAACCATCGGACTCCCCTAACAGGAGCGCGACGCGTGTTCCTGTGACGTTCCGAAAGCCCGCCTCCACTTCCCACTATTTCCAGCGCCTAAGGAGATCGTCCGAATTCAAAACTAGTTCGTCCAGGTGACGATCGTCCGATTCATAAATAGATGAGTCGCTCGTCTAAAACAGGCAATCGCCAGCAGTGCCACCTTACCCCATATCTTCAACATCAGAGCGAGTTGGGGGGCAATTGTTGTGCGGCGATTTATACGCCTCGATGGCGATCGGCATAATGGTCAGGAGCCAGCTAAAGAAGACGGATGATGGGCAAACGCCTAGCGGTCGACGTCCAAGGCGATCATCTATTGGCATCTGGCGATCACCTCTAATGTCCAACTGGAGACGATCGTCCCGTGCCACGTGTGAATCCGACACCCGTCAAAGTCTGCGGAGACCGAATCTCAGGCGAAGACCCACCTGCAGATCCGCGTAAGGCGCCGCGAGAGCAGGCCCTACTCCAGCCCATCAGCAGCTGTCAGTGATAAGGACGGCCTCACCAACCGACAGACCCGCCGAAAGGGCCTAAGGTGGGACCGCCCAGGACAGCGAGAAAGAGGCACCTGTTGCCTCCTCATTGGTTCGCGCAACTGGCTGCCGGCAGCAGCAGCGGACTTTAAGGAAACAGTCCCACGTGCTGGGATGATCGCCCGCCTTATTTAAATATAGGAAATGACGATCGCCCGCGGCGGACAGGGACGTCCCAGCAACCCTTTCACCTATAAATAGAAGGTTTCCAGCAGTAGCCAAAAGGACAGTGAAAAACGTTAACACAAACACAGTTTACAACGTGAACACATAACGCCAAAAGTAAACTATACAGAGAACTCGCCATCTTTGTAACAAGAACTCACATAGCTTCAACTTTGGTTCTTCCGGCAATCTTCACCACTCGATAGCAAAGATAACTAGAGTCTGTACACTCATTGTAATTGTACTCTAACATTAATATCTGTACTCACTAGTATTCATATTAATAACATCTCGTGAGAGCATTCAAGCCCGGGACTAACAACGCCGGCAAATCTTGTGTTATTTATTTCCTCACGGACGTGCTCTCGCACTTTGTTTGTTACTCGTCCATTCCAGCATATCATCTCCGGATAATATTTTGGGTAACAACAACTACCTATCTAATAGAATCTCCAAAAAGCAAACAAGTCGGATAAAATAGTGGAGAGCATATATATATATACATACAAGTTCAGAATACCAATGAAAAATGTTAAAAACGAAAGGTGAATCCCATATACCTGATATGCCAAGGCCCTCCCTCTTCGAAGAGTGGCATGTAAATCAGGTCCCCATTTGGTTTTCCTTGACACCTGATTATTAGCTTCCTCGTTCATCAGCATCTCCCTTTTTAGTGCCCTGACAATAGAATCTCCAAAAAGAAAACAACTCAGGTAAAATAGTGAAGAGAGCATATATGTACATACAAGTTCAGAATACCAATGGAAAATGTAAAAAATGAAAGGTGAATCCCATATACCTGATATGACAAGGCCCTCCCTCTCCGAACAGTGGTATGTAGGGTTAAATCAGGTCCCCATTTATTTTTCCTCGATACCTGATTATTAGCTTTCTCGTTCATCAAATAAGCATATCCCTTTTTAGTGCCTCGACATATAGGAACTAAGGAACCTGATAGCTTATTTTTTGGTATGACAAGTTCTGATATTTTTGGAAACATGGATATCTTTGGCCCACTTGTCGATACTTTAGCTATTTTGCATCAATCAGTCACCTCATTAAGAACAAAGATCAGAAGTTGCACTTCTGTATTTGCAGTACAAAATTTCTATGAATGTAAAAGATAGATCATATGGTGTGATAGCCTTTATAGAAGAGGTAAAAAAGGCAGGAGTGTTGGTGATAAGAAAAAGACATAACTACCTGATGGTTATCAATATAAGTTGTCCTGGAAGAAATGAATCCACGAACTCAAGAAAATCCTATACCACACTCATTGCGTCACCAGACATCAGTAAAAAAATGAATAACATGTATTCTACTTTTCCCTTATCAAAAAAGATAACCAAACACCATATACTCTACGATTGAAATGGTAATAATTAAGACGACAAAAATACCGCACCTACCATGTCTGGTCAAGAATTTATGTTCTGCAAGTAACTCAACACGAAAATATCTAAATGACAGTGAGCAATTCAAATTTCAAATTCCAATAAAAAACAGGAAATCTTAGAAGTTCGGAATGGGAGTTTAATTACAAAAAAATCAACCCAAGCATAACGGGAGGCATAATAGAGCAAAGAAATACTCCCTCAATCCTCGTAATAGTTTCAAACCACCTTTTTCAAACCGATTGCCATACGAACTAAACCACCCAAGCATATACGCATTGAGATATTTATGTATATGCTTTCTAACTTGTCGAAATTCAACACAACAATCAATCAGTCGACAATATATTTTAAGGAAACATAATCATCACCTCAAGATATTCTGAAATTAGAAATCTTAAAGAAAAGAAGGGCCTCAATAAAACCTGGAGGATGGAGGATAAGACCAGAAATACCTTCGGACGGGTGGAGCAGACTGAGAGCAACAAATAATGAAGCTACTAGCGGGCGTCGAAGCAGCTAACAAGTGATGAACCAAGAGCCGCTGACGAAATAATAACCATGGTAAACGCCTGAAATGGCAACGATGAAGAAAAGTAACATTAATACGTGAGATAAAACATTGAAGACGAAATCAATTCGGATACCCATGTGAATTACAACAAGAAGAAAAGAAGATCACAAAAAATATAAAATAATCGCACAAAAAGAGACAGAAAATTACAAACTCACGGGGATTTGGAAGAAGAAAAACCTTGATAAACGCTTCAAATTACAACGGTGGGGAAAAGGAACAACAGGACATAAAAGGAATCATTCGTAGAAAAGAAAACCCGATAAATGATGAGGCAGAAGCGACCACCAACAAAAGGAAAAATAAAGAAGAAATTAGAAACCTCTAGATGAAGAAACGCCATTTTGACGAAAGGGCAGTTCACCCTCTTAGAGCAATATGAATATTGCAATAAGTACAACTCTAAATAAAGTCATTAACAAGAGATTATATACCAGTAATCATTTGTTCCTCAAACAAATGAGCAAACATGTGATTGAACCAAGCAGACATATATCTCTTTTAATACCATAGTACTCTGCACAATGAGGGAGAAACACTAATCCCATACCAGTATTCACCAATCAACAACTTTCCCTAAAAGATGAGAACCCTAAAAGAAATTAATTATATAACAGAGAAATATCAAATTTCCAACATATACAAATCTTATTATGTGCGCTGTGCACAAAGAATGCATGAAGTTGTATTTGCCTCAATGAACCAGAATCCCAGAATTATCATGATGTTATAATGAATGCCTGAGAAATGATCTACCCTTCATTATTAAGAAAAGAAGTCGAGGTTTCCAGAATGCAGCCTGCTTCACATACCAGTACACCGCTAGCCTATTAACAAATAGAAACAAAATCAGTAAATCATGTGCCAGTTAATGATAATAACAACGATAATCTAGGAAACTGGGAGTTTTTTAGGTCAAATTTGAAAGAGTAATGGTACAGATTCTGAATTCCCAACACAAAATTGTTGAAAGATGAAAGTGCTACAAATGCAATATTCAAAATAACAAATTTATAGAAAGCGAAGAGAATTATAGATCATACAATGCTATTAGGCTCAAAACCAAGAAAGGTTTCAATATATATAATGTCAGATGATTCTGTTAACCATAACTTTGTAAGGTGAATTATTACCTTGTCAAAAGAAAGGATGTTATTCATGGAGCTAATGTTGATAATTACATAAACAATGGCACATACAATCACCTGCAATCCAAATCCGAAGACAGGAACCATAAATACCCCAAAAATGGGCCAGTGTGAGCATGTAACATTCACAAGCTAAGAAAGATATCTCAGCCTGACGTTAATTAATTCAATTAGCAACACAATTAAATTTTGCTAAAGATGTTGTTCGAACATGCTGTCCATCGAACTGAACTCGGTATGGTACTGTTGTTGCCAAACCAAGTTCGTTCGCCAGTCTACAAACCAAGGACCTTGTTCCAGTCAATGGAATCATATAATCCTGATCACCGCTATTGAGAAACATAAAGAAATTCTTAATGACATAAAGCATAAAGCTAAGAAAAAGGGTAGAATTAGGCAACTAAATTTCTATTTATTTTTCATATATAATTATACATGTAGATCAGTACTGAAATTCCTTGTTTGACAAGTGATCCTATGATTGGTATCGCAGGTTTCTCTAAGTCAAGCATGTCGTAATCTAATATGCTGCAGCAGAGGGGAAGCACTCTCCTCATATTTGAATTTTTGTTATCTATTTACAATTTTAACACTTCAACAGCTATAGACTTTAAGAAACTTGAGAAGAATGAAGCAAGAAAAAAAGAACTGTAACGTTTGAAAACAACGAGATTTACAGCAAGAATTAATGAAAATCACGTGTCGTTACCCTTTTAAATGGATACTACCTGTAATATCCATACCTTTCCATTTTTAGCAGTTTCTATTTTTGGTGTATGTCTATTTTATCGACTCGCTTGTAACCATTTCGACATTTTGAACCTACTTTATTCTTGGAGTTTTTCGTTTGGACGAGTTTTGGAGATGTTTTTACGTAATTCCATTCTATGTTATGTTTTGCCGTATGAACATTCGATTCTCGTAAAACTTTTTCGTTTTCGCTGTTTCTTGGTTTGTATGAGTTCGTATGGTTGAGTTGTTCGTGTTGTGACTTTCGGTTCGTTAATCCGACATCGTAATGTGATTTTCGGACACTTGGGCCATTTTTGTAATTTCCTATAAATTTAGGGAATTTCATATTCTTTGTCGTATTACGGATTCCTCGCTAGTCGGAATTGTATTTTCTTTCAGCGCTTAGCTCCGTCGTATTGTATATTTCATGTTTATGTTTCTGGATTCTGGCCTTGTCTTGCGTTTCGAGTTTCGTACCTTCTGCAGCAGCGTACTGAACTGAGCAGTATTGAACTGCTGCGTGCGTAGCGCACGCTACTCCTTATTTCTTGCATGCGCTATCGGTGTGCATTTAGCGTACGCTATCTCGTAACTATAGCTTGCGCTAACGACTTCAGCGTACTGGGCAGTGGGGGTTCTGAAGCCAGAATCCTGTACACTGACCATCCGATAACGTGTGTTAGGCTTCCGTAGCGTACGCTATCGAGTAGCATTTAGCGCACGCTAAATGTGTCTAGCGCACGCTAGCGACGCCGGGCAGCATCTACTGGACTGCTAGCAACCCCGTTAGCGCGCGCTATCTTTTGATGGTTAGCGTGCGCTAACTATACCTAATATAAATAGGATAGCAACCCCCTTTCTCGTCATTTTTCCTCCTCTTCTCTTCCATTGGGCGATTCTGGTGATTTTAGGGCGATTTGTGGAGAGTAATCCGTGGAGTCTCATTGCAGACCGATTCTTGTGTTCCAAGCTTAGTACATCATCATCTTAATCCATCTTCTCCACTCCAATTCAAGGTATTTTGACTTGGAACCATACTTTGTCAATTTTTTGGGGGTTTTCGGGTTTTGTTCATTTAAACTCGAATTGTTCAGTTATGTTGTATCATTCCTTAACGAATATTGGTATTGAGTGTTTCCAAATCCGATAATGTGTGTTTATTTCACGGATTGTCGATTCGGGGAGGTTTTGTGAAAACCCTCGCCTGTATCGATCGTACGTATATTGTCATAGCTTGTAATCGGGGTTATGGGCGTATTCCATTCGATTATTATTGTCCGTTAGGACTGAGTTATGTTAATACTTCGTTTAGGAACCATCGTTTTACATCCGGATCGTTCGTAGTCATTATTCATTCCCGATTCTTCGAAGATGTCTCAAAGGCAAGTACTTTACATTTGTTTACATGTTCTAGTATTTGAATTATGGCATTTCGTGGTTGTATGGATGGATATGTGTATGTTCACCTAGGGACGGTCCGACGGGGCCTCTAGGGGTACGTTGCCGTGAGTTTCATACCGCGAACTATGGTTAACCACCCAGGGATGTCCGACGGGGCTCTGCGGGGTACAGTGGTCGTGAGTCTCGTACCAAGGTTAACTTTGAAATATTTTGTTGGAGAAATGTGTTTTATGCTTGTGCACCTTTAATATTCCGGAATATAAATGATTTCTAAAATGATTTTGGCGCATATTTTCATCTGATTAGAATGGTAGTTCAAATGGATTGTACTTGCACTAGCAGTTGTCGCTAACCCCTTAAATGGGGGAAATACTTTTGTATTTCAGGTACAAGTCAAGGAAGCAAACGAGCATGCGATCCGTACGAGGATGATGGGCAAGCGTGATTCTGTTCAGTGGTTATTTATTGATGTCTTGTTTTGGGATTCCTTTATTATGTAATTGGTTTAAATACTCGAGTACTTCTTTCTTGAATTTATTAAGGTTGTGTACCCGTTTTGGGGAATGGATTTGATGTCAGATTTAATTGTCTAATTTCTATCTTTGGTCTGGATGTCGTGGATTGTGAAATTGTCATTTTGTTGATGATTGTATGTCTTTGTCGATTGTCATTTTAGTATGTTATCCTGGTGGATTCCACAGTGTGGGGTTCACGGCGCTGTAATATACCCTGATCATCTTGGGGGTGTTATAGAATATGGTATCAGAGCTTAGGTTTATGGATACCTAGGCTGTCGGTTATTTGGGTCATTTTTGAACAGTATCACTGCTATGACATCATCTCTGTACGCCGGTGCTCGTAAGTTTTCCTAACTTGACTTGTTACTTTGTTCTGTTCTGTTCCTTTCTTGATGTCTTGTTGCGTTTTGCGCTTGAATTGTACTCACTCGTTACTTCTTCAGAATTCCTGCTGGTAGAGGACGCGAACGCGGTCGCGGACGCGGTAGGGGACGTGGCACATTCGGTGGGGCGGCCATGTCCGATAACTCGGGAACTGATTCGGCGATGCCTTCCTTGTCGAACAGTATTCCACCTAGTTCCGGAGGTCAGCAGGATCGGTCTGCTAGCTCCGGCAATGCTCATGACAATATCGGGGTGGCTAACATTTTACAGCAAGTAGCGAACCAAATGACGCTACTGAATCAGGCCGTCTTGGTCGGCTAAGCAAATGTTAACCCGGTTCCGCCTACTGGATCCGGCAATGATAAGCTACTTCAGGACGTGATTCGTATGCGTCCTCCGCAGTTTGATGGTGCTTCTGACCCTTCCGATTGGGAGAGTTGGTTATTTGAAATGGAGAAAGTGTTCGAGGCAACTAACTGCTCTAAGGAGAGGAAGGTACCCATCGCTCAGTACTTCCTCGCCAAAGAGGCGGCAACGTGGTGGCAAGTGGTGAAACCGCGTGATCGGGCAGCCACGTGGGCAGAGTTTCGAGAGCTAATGGAGGATGAATTTTGTCCGTGGCCAGTCAAAGAGGGGAGGATCCGAGCCTTCTTTGAGGCTAAGCCCCAGGATGTTCCGATTTTGTAGGCAATCAAAGAATACAACCAACAGCTTCATTATATGAGGAGCCAAGTCCGAGATGAGCTTGATAAAATCCCCTATTTTGACATGCGGATGAATTCGAGAGTTCGTCACTACATGTCTGGTCTCGGATGTACGACACTGAAAGAATATCAGAATAAAGCGATGGCTTATGAGATGTCATTTTCTGCGACAAAGGCAGCAACAGAGGGGAAGAAACAGAAGACCTCCGGTCAGTTTTCGGGACGAAATTCAGGCGGGTATCCGAAGGCTCAGTCTGGTTCGCGAGCCTTCGGAAATCAGTCCCCGTCATTTGGGCGAGGAAATGGTTCTAGGTCTGCTGCTACTGGTTCACTGCGTGTTCCTAACTGCTATAACTGTGGTCGCCCCGAACACATTATGAGTGAGTGTAACAGGCCTCCGATTCAGTGTCTTTCTTGCAATCGAATGGGGCATTGTGCCAAGTAGTATACGGATGCAGCTCGGGTACCAGTTACTCAGATATCAGCCCCAGCTGCGGGAGAGCCGAGCGTGAATCAGACACCACCAATTTCTCAGCCACAAAAGAGTTTTGGTAGAGGTCGAGTACGTGGGTAGCCTTCTAGAGGGGGAGCTTCTAGTGCGGGGTCTGTTCCGCCCCGTGTGTATGTGATGAGACGAGCTGGGGATCCCGACGCGACGGTAGCTACAGGTACCGTTCACATTCTTGACCATCCTGTTTCCGTGTTATTCGGTTCTGGTGCTACGCATTATTTCATATCTATGGATTGTGTGCGTCGTCTGCATGTTGATTGCCTAGTTGCGTGTGAACCTTTTGTCGTTAAACTGCCTAGTGGGGATAGCATCGAGGGGAATCGTGAGATTAGAGATTTTTCGGTGAGTATCGCGGGGAGGGTTTGGCCTTCTAATCTAATTGCGGTAGATATTAGAGACGAGGATCTGATTCTTGGTGAGGATTGGCTGGACCATCATGGAGCGATCATGAATTATAGAACGAGAACTATTTCGATGTTAGCCTCTGACAGTACCGAGCATTCTTTTGTGGGGCGTAAGCGGAGTAGCCAGAGATTTCTGATCAGCGCTTTGAAAGTGGTGAGGCTTCTTCGAGGAGGTTGCACGGGTTATTGGTGTTATGCGTTGATATCGGAAGAAGGGGGAGTCGAGCTCTCATCCATTCTGGTAGTGTGTGAGTATCCTGATGTCTTTCCAGACGAGCTGCCGGGTTTGCCGCCAGACCGAGAGGTTGAGTTTACTGTTGATTTAGAGCCGGGTGCAGCACCGGTTTCTAAGACACCATACCGTATGGTGCCTGCCGAGATGCTTGAGTTGAAGAAATAGTTGGGAGAGTTGCTAGACATGGGGTATATTCAACCGATCACTTCGCCTGGGGCGCACCGGTCTTGTTTGTGAAGAAGAAGGATGGGTCACTTCGTATGTGTATCGACTATCTTGAGTTGAACAAAGTGACTATAAAAAACAAGTATCCACTCCCGAGAATTGATGACTTGTTTGACCAACTGCAATGTTCAACCGTGTTTTTGAAGATTGATTTGAGATCGGGGTACTATCAGCTCCGAGTGAAGGATTCCGATATTCCGAAGATGGCCTTTCGGACGAGATATGGCCACTACGAGTTTGTGGTTATGCCTTTCGGGCTAACCAACACCCCAACCGTGTTCATACATCTTATGAACAAAGTCTTTATCGAGTACCTCGATAAGTGTGTAGTCGTTTTTATCGATGATATCCTGATTTACTCGAGGAGCGAGGAGGAGCATGCATGTCATTTGCATATCGTGCTAGGGATTTTGAGAACTCGACATCTTTTTGCGAAGTTCTCAAAATGTGAGTTTTAGTTACGAGAGGTCATGTTTCTCGGCCACGTGATCTTGTCCGAGGGTGTTCGTGTGGACCCACATAAGATAGAGGCCGTACTGGATTGGGCGCCGCCCAAAAATGTGAAGGAGGTCCGCAGTTTTCTGGGTTTGGTCGGGTATTATCGTAGATTTGTCGAGGGGTTCTCTAAGCTCGCTCGACCGCTGACTCAGTTGTTACAGAAGTCAGATAAGTTTGTGTGGACCGACGAGAGACATAAGAGTTTCGAGGAGTTGAAGAAATGGTTGACGAACGCTCCCATTTTGGCTTTACCGAATGGTAATGAGGGTTCCTCAGTTTTTAGTGATGCTTCAGGCCAAGTGCTCGGATGTGTACTCATGCAGCACGGGAAGACAATCGCCTATGCTTCCCATCAGTTGAAACCGTACGAGTTAAATTACCCTACGCACGATCTTGAGTTGGCCGCGGTTGTGTTTGCGTTGAAAATCTGGCGTCACTACTCGTATGGCTCGTCGTGTCAGATTTTCACCGATCACAAGAGCCTGAAGTACATTTTTACGCAGAAAGAGCTTAACATGAGACAGCGGAGATGGTTGGAGTTGATTAAGGATTACGACCTCGAGATCCTTTACCATCCGGGCAAGGCAAATGTGGTGGCAGATGCCTTGAGCCAGAAATCAGTATCGATTCGGACACTTGAGTTACTTACGACCCAGCCAGGACTCCAGCCAGAGTTGATGAGGTTGAGCGTTGATATTGTATTACCAGAGAGTTCCGGGTAGTTGCGTACTCTTGAGATTTCTTCGTCTCTAGTCGACGACATTAAATCGGGACAGTTGGAAGACCCGATGTTTATTCAGCTTCGAGAGAATGTAAGGAAGGGGAAAGCCCCAGGATTCGTGATACATGAGGATGGTGTGTTGAGATTCCGAGGTCAGCTTTGTGTTCCGAATGACTTGGAATTGAGACAGAGTATTATGAGAGAGGCTCCCGCGTCACCTTACTCAGTCCATCCGGGCTCGAGTAAAATGTATAAAGATTTGAGGAAGAATTTCTGGTGGAATGACATGAAGAATGAGGTAGTCGAGTTTGTGGCTAAGTGTTTGACTTGTCAACAAGTTAAAATCGAGCATCAACGGCCAGCCGGATTGTTGAAACCACTTCCCATCCCGGAATGGAAGTGGGAAGATATCTCCATAGATTTTGTCACAAACTTGCCGAGGACGAAGACCGGAATGAATATGGTGTGGGCGATCGTAGACCGACTGGCTAAGTCGGCACATTTTCTGGGCATCAAGGATACTTGGGGTCCAGAAAAATTGGCTCATATTTTTTATCGCGCAGATAGTGAGACTTCATGGTACGCCGAAGACTATTATTTCGGATAGAGATGGCCAGTTTGTATCGCATTTTTGGCAGGCGGTACATAAGGCATTGGGGACACGATTGCGTTTGAGTACATCCTTCCACCCTCAGACCGACGGACAGTACGAGCGTACCATACATACGTTCGAGGATTTGTTGTGTGCGTGTGCGTTAGACTGGACAAGTGACTGGGAGGAGCATCTGGCCTTGATTGAGTTTGCGTATAATAATAGCTGGCACGCGTCGATTAAGATGGCACCATACGAGGCGCATTATGGCAGATGTTGTAGATCACCGATATGTTGGGATGAGCCATCCGATTTAGTTGGCACCGAGCCGGATCTTGTATTAGAGACGAGGGAGAAAGTTGAGTTGATTAGAAAGAGAATGTTGGCAGCTCAGAGTCGACAAAAGTCTTATGCGGATGTTAGGCGTCGACCTTTGGAGTTTGAGGTTGGAGATCATGCTTTGTTGAGAGTGTCTCCAATGAAGGGAGTTTTCCATTTTGGGAAAAAGGGGAAGCTCAACCCGAGGTATATTGGACCTTTCGAGATATTGGAGAGAGTTGGCGAGTTAGCATACCGTTTGGCATTACCTCCGTCATTGAGTCATGTGCATAGTGTATTTCACATCTCCCAGCTGAGGAAGTATGTTCCGGACCCGTCCCATGTTATTGATTTCGGGGACGTGGAGATCGAGAAGGACGTCATGTTCGAGGAGAGGCCCGTTAGAATTTTGGAGCGTCGAGATAAACAGTTAAGGCACAAAACCATTCCTTTGGTTAAAGTGCAATGGTCGAGGCACGGAGTAGAAGAGGAAACATGGGAGTTGGAGGAGGATATGCGTTCGAGGTACCCCGAGCTTTTTTATTCTTAAGTTTCGGTACGAAACTTCTTTTTAGAGGGGGAGTGTAATATCCGTACCTTTCCATTTTTAGCAGTTTATATTTTTGGTGTATGTCTATTTTTATCGACTCGCTTGTAACCGTTTCGACATTTTGAACCTACTTTAATCTTGGAGTTTTTCCGTTTGGACGAGTTTTGGAGATGTTTTTACGTAATTCCATTCTATGTTATGTTTTGTCGTATGAACGTTCGATTCTCGTAAAACTTGTTCGTTTTCGTTGTTTCTTGGTTTGTATGAGTTCGTATGGTTGAGTTGTTCGTGTTGTGACTTTTGGTTCGTTAATCCGACGTTGTAATGTGATTTTCGGACACTTGGGCCATTTTTGTAATTTCCTATAAATTTAGGGAATTTCATATTCTTTGTCGTATTACGGATTCCTCGCTAGTCGGAATTGTATTTTCTTTCAGCGCTTAGCTCCGTCGTATTGTATATTTCATGTTTATGTTTCTGGATTCTGGCCTTGTCTTGCGTTTCGAGTTTCGTACCTTCTGCAGCCAATCAATCGAAGCGAAGATTGAATCTGCGTGCGTAGCGCACACTACTCCTTATTTCTTGCGTGCACTATCAGTGTGCATTTAGCGTACGCTATCGCGTAACTATAGCGTGCGCTAACGACTTCAGCGTACTGGGCAGCGGGGGTTCTGAACCCAGAATCTTGTACACTGACCATCCGATATCGTGCGCTAGGCTTCCGTAGCGTACGCTATCGAGTAGCATTTAGCGCGTGCTAAACGTGTCTAGCACACGCTAGCGACGTCGGGCAGCAGCTACTGGACTGCTAGCAACCCCGTTAGCGCGCGCTATCTTTTGATGGTTAGCGTGCACTAACTATAACTGATATAAAGAGGACAGCAGCCCCCTTTCTCGTCATTTTTCCTCCCCTTCTCTTCCATTGGGCGATTCCGACGATTTTAGGGCGATTTGTGGAGAGTAATCCATGGAGTCTCATTGCAGATCGATTCTTGTGTTCCAAGCTTAGTACATCATCTTAATCCATCTTCTCCACTCCAATTCAAGGTATTTTGACTTAGAACCCTACTTTGTTAATTTTTGGGGGGTTTTCGGGTTTTGTTCATTTAAACTCGAATTGTTCAGTTATGTTGTATCATTCCTTAACGAATATTGGTAATGAGTGTTTCCAAATCCGATTATGTCGTGTTTATTTCACAGATTGTCGATTCGGGGAGGTTTTGTGAAAACCCTCGCCCGTATCGATTGTACGTATATTGTCATAGCTTGTAATCGGGGTTATGGGCGTATTCCATTCGATTATTGTTGTCCGTTAGGACTGAGTTATGTTAATCCTTCGTTTAGGAACCGTCATTTTCCATCCGGATCATTCGTAGTCATTATTCATTCCCGATTTTTCGAAGATGTCTCAAAGGCGAGTACTTTACATTTGTTTACGCGTTCTAGTATTTGAATTATGGCATTTCGTGGTTGTATGGATGGATATGTGTATATTCACCTAGGGAGGGTCCGACGGGGCCTCTAGGGGTACGTTGCCGTGAGTTTCGTACCGCGAACTATGGTTAACCACCCAGGGATGTCCTACAGGGCTCTGCGGGGTACGGTGGCCGTGAGTCTCGTACCAAGGTTAACTTTGAAATGTTTTGTTGAAGAAATGTGTTTTGTGCTTGTGCACCTTTAATATTCCAGAATATAAATGATTTCTAAAATGATTTTGGCGCATATTTTCATCTGATTAGAATAGTAGTTCAAATGGATTGTACTTGCACTAGCAGTTGTCACTAACCCCTTAAATGGGGGAAATACTTTTGTATTTCAGGTACAAGTCAAGGAAGCAAACGAGCATGCGAGCCGTACGAGGATGATGGGCAGGTGTGATTCTGTTCAGTGGTTATTTATTGATGTCTTGTTTTGGGATTCCTTTATTATGTAATTGGTTTAAGTACTCGAGTACTTATTTCTTGAATTTATTAAGGTTGTGTACCCGTTTTGGGGAATAGATTTGATGTTAGATTTAATTGTCTAATTTCTGTCTTAGGTCTGGATGTCGTGGATTGTGAAATTGTCGTTTTGTTGATGATTGTATGTCTTTGTCGATTGTCATTTTAGTACGTTAGCCTGGTGGATTCCACAGTGTGGGGTCCACGGCACTGTAATATACCCTAATCATCTTGGGGGTGTTACACTACCATGGTTATCAAGTCGTTGACAAGTCGGCCTGTTGGGTTTTGAAAAAAAATCGCTGGACGATTTACTGAGTGTAGACGGTAAATCCTTTTAACTGGAAATCTGACCAGAAAACCCAACTTTTTACTCAGAAGACCCGTAAAATTAGATCGGAAATTAAAAATGGTTAAAGTGAATGAACATGTACGCATTTTTCTATCTCGTTTACATGTTTTATTTGCTCATCTACTTTAATTATATTTGGATGTTATTATGTAGTGATTGTGATCTATCATGGATATGTGTTGAATCTGAACTTTATATTCTATTAGTTTTTGATAAGCACTATGAAGTTGTTGTGTATTTAGTTATATATTATGTATTAAATTTTCCTGTGTTGAATCTGAACTTGGTGTCATGATAACCTGCACACCACCCCTATCAGATTTAACCTAAATAGAAGGTGTACAAATAATCGAATGGTCAGAACAAAATGAGTAGAGTAAATGACATTTCACATTTCACATTTCACCCCTCGAAGTTTGTATGCACAAAAAAGATACGCCCCCCTCTTTCTTATGAGACCAGTTTGTAAAAACATAATCAACTGTCACGGGCATTTGTAAAGTTGAAAGAAATCTAAGTTCTATTACAATTAGCTAAATCAAGTGGGTAGTTTTGTTTCTTTTCTTTTCCAGTTAACCCCATACGTATATAAATTATTTTAAGAAAATATTAAATAAAGGGATTAGAATTACCTGCTGCAGACATCCCATCTGCTTACTCCAACGAGCTTAGCACGCATAGCCCTTTCCACATCCCGTCGGTTCAAGTAATTTATAGTCTCATCTTCAACGCATGAGACCACATATATTCTGCCTTCGAATTGTAATATGTGCTGAACTCGAGTAGTGGATTTCCTATCTACAACAACAAAGACATGAAGACATCACCAAATTAACCAGATTTTACTTTGGAATATGTGAAATACCCGATTTTCTCCGGCCAGAAGCCGATAATCACTCCATCAATAGGGACCGAGGATACACTTTCTATTGACAAAATTGGGACTCGGAGACATTTTGTATATTCGGATTCCAATGAGAGAAATAAATACTTACTGCAATTCCCTTGAGATTGATCGTCTGTTTCTTTTTGTTGTGTTAAATAATAATCCTGGCAGGTTGAGGTACATAATGGCCTAATACATCTACCAAATCCAGAAATACAAATGAAAGGCAGAAAAAAAAAGAATACAAGAACATAATAATGTAAAACATAATAATAGAAAATGTGCCTGCATAACTTTCCCTGTTATAAACAAACTACTATTCCTGTACTGGGGAAATTTGAGCAACCAGCGTTGCAAGAACACGAGATTGTCCTCGACAACCTAAAAAAAAAATTCAAAAATAAAAAGAAAAACGAAGAAGACGAGTCTCGAAGAACATCGAGGAAATATAAAGAACAAATCAAAATCGAAAACAAATTACCTTCTATATAGAAGAAAAATGAAGAAGACGAGTCTCGAAGAACATCGAGGAAATATAAAGAACAAATCAAAATCGAAAAAAAATTACCTTCTATAAATTAGTTTTTTGCAAGAGGCCAGAATCTAAGCTGCAACAGCGGTCAAGAGAGAGGTGGAAAACACGAGAGTGAAGAGTGGGGCGGAAACTAAAGAGTGAGTTGGAAAGAAACGGAAGAGGAGGTGTCAATCAAAGAGTAAACGGCTGGAAAAAATGAAGGAAGCAGACAGGTGCGACGTAAGCAGGAGTGAAGAAGGTGAAGGAGACACGGGAAGCAGGTGAAACAGAGAGGAAGCGGGCGGCGAAAAATCGCCCCTTCTATTATACGCTATAATATATAGATAAAGAGTACCTATTTGGAAAGCAAATCGCAGCAGATTCCTAGAGACTAGAATAAAAAATAAAATGTCCAATTTAGTGAAGGCAAAAAACACCTACACACGGAGGAAAAATATTAAAACCAAACTAAACCAAAAAAAAGCCAACCCTAGAAACAACATATGTAGGAAAAAAGTACCTGCCTCAAGAGTATGTGACACCGAAGGCAGTTCAGAATGAAACCGCAGCTGATTCAAAAAAGCACAAACATGACAACAGCAAATAAGGACACAAATAGGGAGCAATCAAGCCAATATTCAAAAACACTAAAAATAAGATCAAATTGAGGAATATTGTTTAGCTCAAAAAATCGAATCTAGTATACCCACTCAAAAATTTATGCGAAGACGATACCTTACACCAGATTTTACTGAAGTTCTTAAAAAATAATATGTGATGTAGAAAGTGATTTATGATACAGTGGAAATGAAAGCTAAGTCGGAGTAAAAGCTTTACCATGTCTCCGATGATCTTAGCCGCACAATGATGATTGTTTAAATATGAAGTTGAGGAAGCCAAACATTCCCTATCATCAACAGGCTCCACCAACTCCTCCTGATAACAGTATTTTTCTCCTCATACAAGAAAAATTGATAATATTTCCCAAAAAAAGAAAAAAAAATCCACTGGAGAGAGTATAAAGTGGTAGACAGATAGTGCAAACCACGTGAGAATCAAAATCAGATATCCACTGCCTAACTTGTCTGAGAACCTAAAAAAGATAGAATATTAATAAGAAAAAAGGAAATACAGGGCAACGATGATTCAACAGAATATTAACAAAAATCCTGAGAGAGAGCGATTAGAAGGTCTTTTTCCTTCTCTTCAGTTAAAGAATCCAAGGCAATAATACCCTGAAAAATGCGTGGTGGAAATGTTTCAAGACGCAAAAATAAACAACAAAAGAAAAATGAAAAATGGGGGAAAAGGTTACTGAAATGCTTACTGAAAAGGGTTGAAGTGATTTATCGAGGACGCGGCAGAGGCGGCGATCAAACATGCTGCCAAACATGCAATAAATGACGTAATGCTGCCAAACATGCAATCAAAGACCAGCAACCATTTCATCAGATTGATTTTCCAAGAAAGAAGGACCTAAGAACACATCCCTCATACAATTAGTCTAACCCAAAAATCACAAATATAGAAAATAAAAAACCGAGAATCCCTAATTTTTTATTTTCCAAAAAAAAAACAGGAATCCCAACAGAAAATGTCTTTCCAAAATGAATCGAAAATACAAGAAATGAAATCAGAAATTGTCTTCCCAAAAATAAATCACAAACCCCACCAACATATATGAGATCAGGCTAAAAAGCTATGACATATAGGCTAGAGGAAAACCCCCAGCTGAGGCTGGGCCACCAACACATGAATGCAAAAAAATAGGGAAAGATAAAACCCTGATCTCAAAATTCAGAGGAAAACACAAACAAAATCTGAATGTTAAGAAAAAAACCCTACCCAATGGAGACATCGTAGCAAAATCAGGAGACGATGCGAACGGTTGACGCCTTCGAGATGGATGCCGAGAACCTCGAGTCTGTGTAGCGGTGTAGTTTCTTCAGAAAAAAAATTAGATTATGCCATTCATCGAAATTATGAAACATAATAAAGGGAAGAAAAAAGTTACCTGCCAATTAACACCCGAAGCAAGAAAAATAAAGCGAAAGAAGAAAAAAGTGAAAGGAGAATACATACAGTAGCAATTGCTTTCTCGGAAACCAAGCAGAGAAAGTTAGGGCAAAATAACGAAGCAGGTGAAGAGAATTGAAAGAAACCAAGCAGGTTGTGTCAGCCGCGAAGCAAAAAAAGGAAGAGGCAGGCAGGTGAAGGGGTGGCCAGAAGAGAGGTAGGGCAGAGAAAGCATGCAGGTGAAAGAGGGAGGTAGCGGTCGACGAAAGAAGGCTCTTATATTATACGCTACAATTTAGATTGAAGGGTTCAAATTGGTATTAGATAAATTTGGCAAGGGTAATATTGGAACTTATTCTCCCAATCCCTTTTAAACTCCCCAAATAGGTGGGTTTACAATCTCAGGAAATTATAACATACCTTTCTAATTTTTTTCAAAACTTCTCAAAATTCTTATCACTTTAAAATTATCTTTCAAACAATGGTTTTCATGAACTCTTACTAATCCTTCCGACCTATCATCCTCTAAAAAGCATGAATTTATCGGCAAGTGTGTATAACGTATTTGAAAAGTTTTCCCTTTTATTACGGTGGTTTAGGTTTTGGACCAGAATGACATTAGGTTGATATAAATTTAAAACTTGATACTTAATATTATGTGTTTGGTTCAATTTAAAACTGAACATAATCAGGTTATATATTGTTTGAGCTTTAGCAGAAAAATACCTTCAATTTATAACAAACCAACAATTTTAATAATAAAAAATAAACAAATAAATAAAATAGACTTACAAAAAATCAAAAATACATAAATTAATCAAATAAAAAAATCTAAAATTCATATAAATATTTAATTAGAAAAAACTTAAAATAAAAACTAAACCAAAAATAAAACTATTATAAAATAAAACCGAAGACTATTAAATTAATTAATAAATATAAAAGTTTATAAATCCAAATAACTACTTCAAAATCTAAAAAAATGAAAAGAAATTACAAAATTCTAGTTGATTTCGATTTAAATAGATATATTATAAATTTAATATTCATTAGTTAATATATCATTATTTTCAATTTTATTTAAATTAAAATTATAACTTTTATGTTATCAATTAGGAAAATCTCCGAAAAAGTCTCAATATTTTGGGCCAATTTACGGTTTAGCCCCAAATTAATTTTTTTACGAAAAAAAACAAGATATCGGCTATTGTAATTACTTTGGTTCTTTTTTCTAGTAACCCTTTATTTAACCGGTTTTCAAGATGGGGAATCTCCAAAAAAAGTCCCAATATCATTTAAAGCCTCTAACAATGAAGCTGGATATGAAGCTTTGGTCAAAAAATGCAACTAGGGATAGAGTTGGGTGCACGATGAATGGTCGCTTATTCCGAGTCTCAACTGGTTATGCAAAAAGTAAGAGAAAACTTCGAAATAAATGAGGAACGAATGAGGAGGTATGTCGAGGGACTAAGAGAAGCTGCCAATTTTAGGTCAGTTATGGTTTAACCACAAATTAATTTTTTTTACAAAAAATGACAAGATACCGGCTATTGTAATCACTTTGACCGTTTTTGTCGGTAACCCTTTTCTGCTTAAATAACACAGAATAGACCACATGGCCCTCTCATTTAATGACTTGGCGTCCAACTCAGCTTGGAAATCGGTAAAATAAAGGGTTACCGAAAAAAGGGTCAAAGTGATTACAATAGCCAGTATCTTGTCCTTGTTCGTAAAAAAAATAATTTGGGGTTAAATAGTAAACTGACCCAAAATATTGGTAATTTTTCAGATATTTACCCATCTTGGAAATCGGTTAAATAAAGAATTACCGGAAAAAAGGGTCAAAGTGATTATAATAGCCGGTATCTTGTCTTTTTTCGTAAAAAAATTAATTTGTGGCCAAGCCTTAAACTGGCCCAAAAATTGGGACATTTTCAAAGATTTTTCTATCAATTGATCCAATACTTTTTAGTTTTATTTTATATTATATTTTTATGTTTTTTAAGTTTTTTATTTATTTTTCATTTTTCTAGTAACTATTTAGAATTTTGAATTTTTATACTTATGAATTATCTTACCATTACTTCATTTATGTTATATCATTTTATGAGTCAAATGCACAGTATGGGTTGTGGGTTTGAGGTATACGTTTAGAATTTATTTTTTCATCAATCAGAAGCATGGTATGAGTTTTATCAATTCCAAACTCATACCTCATATCAGAAATATGCGAACTAAATGCCCTTAATAGACTTGTTAAAAAGAAACCGAAAATCCAAGTAATTAAAAACGAATTGAAGAAAAAAAAACTGGGTTAATCGGATCATTTAGCAGGATTGTGGGCGGTAAGGTATATATTATAATCGGGCTGTAACTGTTTGCATTTGTGTAACCCGGATCAATGCATTTTAGGGGATAAATTTATAATTTCATATATATATATATATATATATATATATATATATATTTTAGCATTAACAGCTCAAACCTCATAGAAAAATATATCATATCACGAATTCGGATAAGTGCTTCTGAGTGTATGTTCCATCTGTAATATCCGCAATTTTTGATTTTTGGTAAATTTCTTTTTTCGGCCGGAGTCCGTTTTGACGACTCGCTCTTGACCGTTTCGTCATTTCGAGAATGATTAATTCTGCACTTTTTGTCATCCGAGTTCGTTTCGGTATCGTTTTGTTGAGTTCCGAGCTTTTTAGCGACTTTTCCGCACTTGAGTTCGATTCTTGCGAATCTCGTCCGAAACTGTTGTTTCGAGTTTCTCGTAAGTTCATTTAATGTTATTATTCATGTTGCGAGCTTTGGTTTGGTGTTTCGATCGCGTATCGTGATTTTCGGACGTTTTGGGCCATTTTCGTAATTTCCCAAAGTTTTGGGTAATTACTTAGTTGTTGAATTTCGAGCCTTGGTGGTCGGAATTATGTGTTCTCTTAGCTCTTAGATTCGTCTTTGCGAGTACGTCAGAATCGTATCATCGATCCGTATTCGAGTTCGGATTTCGGATCGTTCGGGCCGGAGTCGGCCGGCGAAGTCATGGCCGGCAACACGGGCCCAGCCAAGATCGCCGAGTCACGCCGGTAGTGCTCGCAGCCTTCGCCGAGTCACGCCTGGCAGTTTCAGCAGCTTACGCCGAGCAAGTGGGCCGCGGCACATGCCGGGCAGGGCCGCGGCACACTGTGGCATTTTTCGCCAAACCGATCAGTCTGGTGCCGCGGCACACTCCGGCCGAGCCGCTGCACACCGCCGACCACTGGGAGCCATTTTTGGGCTGTGCCGCGCACACTGGGCCATGCGGCACACTGTGCAGCCTATTTATGGCCCTGCACACGGGTTTTTGACCATTTTTCTCCTTCTTCTCCTTCTCTTCCGCGGCTGAGGGTGATCTTACCATGAAGCCATGTTGTTTAACAACAAATCCATGAAGTTCTTGAGTTCATATCATCAATCAATCATCCGTTATCATCCTTTGATCCAGCGAATCAAGGTAATCTTCCTTAGAACCCTAATTTCGTGAATTTGGGGGTTTTTGTGTTTTTTGTCCGATTCGTTCCATATTATTGATTAATTCATGATGGGTATGATTAATCTTGGTAGTATTCTTGTGTTTAACATCATTTAATCCATTGTTCTTCGTCGAATCGAAGTCTATTTCTTGATTTCCTTCGAATCGACTTTTTGGGGGATTTGTCCTCGATCTCGTTTTTCATCCATTTTTGATGGATCGATTATGGTTAAATGATGTTGCTAAACATATTCTATGGATTTTATATCCATATTTCAACTTGGAATTCCGTTTTCGTGTTTTGTCGGGACAAATCGTGTTCTTGGCCGTTTTGGGGGAAACGCTTGAACATTCGTCATTCGTTCTTTGAATTCAACGGCTTTAAGTCGTGTTAGGGAATTCATTTCATTGTTGTTATTGTCCTTCGTAGTTTATGAACGCGAGTTGGCGATCGGTGGAGTCGGCGGGTTCGTAGTCGGTTCGTGTCAACCTACTTCGGTCGATTCTTCGCGTTGTTCTTATTCGAGGAAAGTACCTTGCCCATACTTCTCTTATTTTATGGATATGATGATCGTGATCGTCTTGGTGTGTTTATTTGGTTGTTTGAAATGAAGTTTCAAAAGATTTCGGTTTGGCCTCGTTAAAGGCTCTCTTTCAAAACGCGTGTGTGTTTTGTGAACGTTGTGTTTTGGGAATTGATTATTTTGAACGTTGAAGGCTTTGACGATATCCCTATTGTTTAAAGTTATGGAATCGTGTATTCCGTGTTTAATCTTGTTATTGCGTTTTGAAGAGTTTGATAATGATGTCGGATAAGTGGCCATCCCCAGTAAGTATTCTTGATGAACTTACATTCTTAGCATGTTAGTATTGCATGAGTATCGGGTGTGTGTGTATGCTCACTACGGGTTAGAGCCGACGGGGTCTCGGTAGGGGTCCACAGAGGTGTGGGTCCGCGATCTTGCTTATAACCACTACGGGTTAGATCCGACGGGGTCTCGGTAGGGGTCCACAGAGGCGTGGGTCCGCGGTTAATTGTGGTGTATTTTACAAATGTGATTTGGATTATTGGCATTTCCGGAAACGAGTATTTTGAACGGTTTTCATGATTGCATGCATCGACTAAGTGTGTAAGAGGTAAGTGTTCGTTTGGCTTACTTGGCTAGGATGGCACTAGAGTATTTTGTTGTTTGTTTTGAATCCTTTATTTGTGGATTTTGATGTTGGGAGACGAACCTTATGGTCGTTCTTGTGTACTGTGAGTTGATGAGATTTGGGGCTAAAATCCCAATGGTTTTGTAAAAGTAATTTTACGGATTTGGGGCTAAAATCCCAACGGTTTGGTAAATGTCATTTTTCGGAAAGTAAACCTTTGGGGCGGTGACCCCTTTTGTCTTTTGGGTTTTGAAAAGTAGGATATGATAATCCTAAATCGTTTTTCTATTAAAACTCCCGATGGTATTTCAAATCATTTTATAAATTGTTTCCCTTGATATTTTGATCTTGAACTTTTGGGAAGTCTTTACTCAAACTCTCGCCTCGGGAAGTGTTCATCTTGTTGTATTTGAACCTTTGAGGATTCCGAATTATTATCGTTCGTGGAATGTGAATTGTATGGCTCGTATTTGCATTTTGTTCTTGCACTAGCAAAACAGTGGAGTTTTGCTAACCCCCGAGTATTCGGGGGGTGGATGTCTGTTTTTGCATTCAGGTTTTGGAGCATAACACAGGGTCGGCACGAAGGATGATGAAAGATGATCGATACTAATCACATGAGGAACCGTACTTTGTTTATTGGTTCAGTTGTACTCTATTTTTCCGCTGCTATATTTTCCGTTGTACGGGTGTGGTTGTATTTTGACCCCTACGTGGGCATGAGTTGTATTTGAGTTGTATGTATTTGTTGAAAGACCAAATCGGTCTACTGAGTCATTTTAGCCTTAAAGGCATGGTTGAGTTGTTATATGTCGTTACCAGCCTGGTAGATCCTTGAGGAAAGGTTCTACGGCGTGTAATATCCCTGAGCGGATTGGGGGTGTTACATAAATGGTATCGGAGCTTAGGTTGAGGAAACCTAGGCTGTCGGGTCAAGTCGTGTTGTTTGAGTCTTGTTTCGTCGGATTTTATCTGACTGAGTCGTGTCGCAACGCGTCGTTTGAGTTTGTTGGTCGTGATTAGTATCGTGGGGCGATCATCATCTTCGTGCGACCTGTGGAAGTAAGTCTCCCTTCTTTGTGTTGTGCCTCGTGTGACACGAGCTATTTTTATGATTATTTGTTAAGTGATGGAATCCTTATGTGGATCTTGATTTCACGATATGTATTTAGTCGACTCTCGTATTTGATTTATACGAGGAGTGTCGTCGCTTGTGATGTCTTTTTATTTTGTTTTTGTCCGTTGCTGATGATTTTCGAATCAATTTGCACGTTTTACAAGTTCTCTTTGGAGGCTTTGTGCTTATACGCGTTCGACTTGTTCACTAGCCAGTGCGGGAGGGTCCTTAGAGGCCTCGAATGGGGTCATTGGTTTGTTCTGAATGTGGTATTTTTTTCGTTTATTTCCATTTAAAGACATGTATTGTCTTGATTTTAAACGTTTTGATGCGTGTACTAGGAGTTGTTTCAGTGAACGTCGATATGTGTGAGTTTTGGGCATTCTGGCCTATTGGATTTTTGAAAACCTTGAGTATCTTGGAAAAATAAATTTCGAGACATACTTTTCAAATGAGTTATTTTCTCGTGGTACATCCTAGGTGCCACAATATATTTTAAAAAAATTTCTACTTCGAGGACCAAAATGCTTTGAGATATTTTCAATGTTTTAGAAATACTTTTATTTAGACCCGAGGGTCGAATATTCTGAAAGTTTTCACTAAGAGAAAGTGTCCTCATTTTTATCAAATGCGAAATGGTTCTCCAAAGTCTCGATAACGATGTTTCACGTTTGTACTTTTTGAAAGGTGATACTCAAGATCAATCGGTGTTCTTCTAAATTATTTTCAAAATGAGGTTTTCGTTTTTAAAACCTATCCATTCCCGTTTGAGGGCTGGGTATATATGTATGATGTTCGCATTGTCATTTTGATGTTTGCTCCCGAGTATGACCGAATTGGCGGTGTGAGCGTTGAGTCGTTTGCCACACATTTGTTGTGTTAGCCCCTTGTGAGAGGCGGGATGTTGGTGTTGAATATTGTCGCCTCGTGGTGATTTCTGCGTTGTCACGCATGTGCGAGCTGTTAGAGCTTGGGTTGGTATGGCCGTGTGCATCGGTGATCGTTCCGTTATGTGTCGGTTGTTTAATGTCTTGTTACCTGCTCCTGTTTTTGTGAATTTCGTGGATGAGGTCGGAGGTAATACCCGTACTATTTTGACTTCTGTATTTTCTCTTTCTCCATTCTTTCGACTCGCTCGTATTCGTTGATACTTTCTGAACTTGTTCTGTATTTCGGTTTCATCGTCCGAACGAACTGTGATCTTGTTGTGGGTTGATATGGTTATCGTTGTGATTTTTTTTTAGTTCGGTTCGATTCTTGTGAACCTTGTTCGGAAGTGACATCATCTGGATCTATTAGTTCCTTTATTCGAAGTGGATCGGATTTGGAACTCCTGTGTTTTCGACTCTGTCGACTCGTTTATGTTCGTTGACATTTTACGAACTTTCCATATCCCTTGCTTTTGTTGATCGAGCGAGGTGGTGTTGTTTGAATAACTCGTTTGTCGTTGTGACTTTTCAATCGCTATTCCCTTCCGGTGGATCTTATGGGAATGCATGTCTTGTAGTTCTCACGGATCATCACGGGAGTTGTTGTTTGAATTTTATTATCCTTCGTGATTAGGACATGATTGTTATATTTTTGTTGTCTCGGTCGTTTGTTTTTTAGGTTTTTTTACTCGTTTCGTGATTGTTGAGCATTCTGGCTCCTTCCTAATTTCCTTAAGTTCGGGAAATTGGTCTCGTTTTCGATCTTCCAACCCTTGGGCGGTGGAATTTCGTATTTCTTCAGCGTTTGGCTCGCGTCTGGATTGATGAACCGTTGGGTTGGTCAATCGTATTGATTTTCGTTCGTTGTGTTTTGTGATTGTTCGGATAATTGACTTGATTGTATTATCCATTTGATGACGCTTGTCACTTGTTGGTTTTATTATATCCCTAACGGCGACGTTGTGTTGGTCGTCGTGGAGCGTGTTTTCACGCCGTATATTCCTTTGCGTTGCTTGTAACGTTTCGCCGATGGGCGTAAGTTACGTGTTTCCTTGCGTATTTCGTTGAGTTTTCCTGGCGGGATATTGCTTCTCCCTACTTGTTTTAAGTTTCGGGACGAAACTTCTTTTAAGGAGGGTAGAATGTAATATCCACAATTTTCGATTTTCGGTAAATTTCTTTTCGGCGGAGTCCGTTTTGACGACTTCGCTCATGACCGTTTCGTCATTTCGAGAATGATTAATTCTGCACTTTTTGTCATCCGAGTTCGTTTCGGTATCGTTTTGTTGAGTTAGAGCTTTTAGCGACTTTTCCGCACTTGAGTTCGATTCTTGCGAATCTCGTCGAAACTATTGTTTCGAGTTTCTCGTAAGTTCATTTAATGTTATTATTCATGTTGCGAGCTTTGGTTTGGTGTTTCGATCGCGTATCGTGATTTTCGGACGTTTTGGGCCATTTTCGTAATTTCCCAAAGTTTTGGGTAATTACTTCCGTTGTTGAATTCCGAGCCTTCGGGTGGTCGGAATTGTGTGTTCTCTTAGCTCTTAGATTCGTCTTTGCGAGTGCGTAACCGGATCATCGATCCGTATTCGGGTTGATTTCGGGGTCGTCGCCGTCGGAGTTAGCCGGCCGAGTCATGGCCGGCAACCTGGCCCAGCCGCACCGCCGAGTCACGGCCGTAGTGCTCGGAAGCTTCTGGCCGAGTCACGGCCGGCGTGCTCAGCTTCGCCGAGCGATCGTGGGCCGCGGCACATGCTGGCAGGGCCGCGGCACACTCTGTGGCATTTTTCGGCCAAACCGACTGTACCGGGTGCCGCGGCACACTCCGGCCGAGCCGCGGCACACTCCGGCCGAGCCGCGGCACACTGCCGACCACTGGGAGCCATTTTTGGGCCTGTGCCGCGGCACACTCCCGCTGGGCCGCGGCACATGCGGCTATTTATGGCCCCCGCACACGGGTTTTTGGCCATTTTTCTCCTTCTTCTCCTTCTCTTCCGCGGCTGAGGGTGATCTTACCATGAAGCCATGTTGTTTAACAACAAATCCATGAAGTTCTTGAGTTCATATCATCAATCAATCATCCGTTATCATCCTTTGATCCAGCGAATCAAGGTAATCTTCCTTAGAACCCTAATTTCGTGAATTTGGGGTTTTTTGCGTTTTTTCCGATTCGTTCCGTATTATTGATTAATTCATGATGGGTATGATTAATCTTGGTAGTATTCTTGTGTTTAACATCATTTAATCCATTGTTCTTCGTCGAATCGAAGTATATTTCTTGATTTCATTAGAATCGACTTTTAGGGGGATAAGTCCTCGATCTCGTTTTTCATCCGTTTTTGATGGATCGATTATGGTTAAATGATGTTGTTAAACATATTCTATGGATTGTATATCCATATTTCAACTTGGAATTCCGTTTTCGTGTTTTGTCGGGACGAATCGTGTTCTTGGCCGTTTTGGGGGAAACGCTTGAACATTCGTCATTCGTTCTTTGAATTCAACGGCTTTAAGTCGTGTTAGGGAATTCATTTCATTGTTGTTATTGTCCTTCGTAGTTTATGAACGTGAGTTGGCGATCGGTGGAGTCGGCGGGTTCGTAGTCGGTTCGTGTCAACCTACTTCGGTCGATTCTTCGCGTTGTTCTTATTCGAGGCAAGTACCTTGCCCATACTTTTCTTATTTTATGGATATGATGATCGTGATCGTCTTGGTGTGTTTATTTGGCTGTTTGAAATGAAGTTTCAAAAGATTTCGGTTTGGCCTCGTTAAAGGCTCTCTTTCAAAACGCGTGTGTGTTTTGTGAACGTTGTGTTTTGGGAATTGATTATTTTGAACGTTGAAGGCTTCGATGATATCCCTATTGTTTAAAGTTATGGAATCGTGTATTCCGTGTTTAATCTTGTTATTGTGTTTTGAAGAGTTTGATAATGATGTCGGATAAGTGGCCATCCCTAGTAAGTATTCTTGATGAACTTACATTCTTAGCATGTTAGTATTGCATGAGTATCGGGTGTGTGTGTATGCTCACTACGGGTTAGATCCGACGGGGTCTCGGTAGGGGTCCACAGAGGTGTGGGTCCGGGAGCTTGCTTTTAACCACTACGGGTTAGATCCGATGGGGTCTCGGTAGGGGTCCACAGAGGCGTGGGTCCGCGGTTAATTGTGGTGCATTTTACAAATGTGATTTGGATTATTGGCGTTTCCGGAACCGAGTATTTTGAACTGTTTTCATGATTGCATGCATCGACTAAGTGTGTAAGAGGTAAGTGTTCGTTTGGCTTACTTGGCTAGGATGGCACTAGAGTATTTTGTTGTTTGTTTTGAATCCTTTATTTGTGGATTTTGATGTTGGGAGACGAACCTTATGGTCGTTCTTGTGTACTGTGAGTTGATGAGATTTGGGGCTAAAATCCCAATGGTTTTGTAAAAGTAATTTTATGGATTTGGGGCTAAAATCCCAACGGTTTGGTAAATGTTATTTTTCGGAAAGTAAACCTTTGGGGCGGTGACCCCTTTTGTCTTTTGGGTTTTGAAAAGTAGGATATGATAATCCTAAATCGTTTTTCTATTAAAACTCCCGATGGTATTTCAAATCATTTTATAAATTGTTTCCCTTGATATTTTGATCTTGAAATTTTGGGAAGTCTTTACTCAACGCCTCGGGAAATGTTCATCTTGTTGTATTTGAACCTTTGAGGATTCCGAATTATTATCGTTCGTGGAATGTGAATTGTATGGCTCGTATTTGCACTTTGTTCTTGCACTAGCAAAACAGTGGAGTTTTGCTAACCCCCGAGTATTCGGGGGGTGGATGTCTGTTTTACATTCAGGTTTTGGAGCATAACACAGGGTCGACACGAAGGATGATGAAAGATGATCGATACTAATCACATGAGGAACCGTACTTTGTTTATTGGTTCAGTTGTACTCTATTTTTCCGCTGCTATATTTTCCCGTTGTACGGGTGTGGTTGTATTTTGACCCCTACGTGGGCATGAGTTGTATTTGAGTTGTATGTATTTGTTGAAAGACCAAATCGGTCTACTGAGTCATTTTAGCCTTAAAGGCATGGTTGAGTTGCTATATGTCGTTACCAGCCTGGTAGATCCTTGAGGAAAGGTTCTACGGCGTGTAATATCCCTGAGCGGATTGGGGGTGTTACAACATCATAACCTTAGGCGCATAATGTAATACGAAATAAAAACACATCCTTTCTCTCTTGTGATCTTGGAAATATTTCTCACACATTAATTATTCAATCTTTTGCTTCAGTCAGGCCATTGAACTTGGACAAAAGATGTCATGTACTACTCGTGTGTACCACAATGTGTACCATTAATGTATTCTTTTTACCATACTCCACGTCAAGTGTTGTAGGTCCACTATATTTTACGCTAATTTTACACTAATGGTACATATTATGATACACAAAATGGTACAGAGAATCCATACCATTAAAGTTGGAGAATACATATACTACAGCTCAAAAACCAAGTGCTCCTCATTTATATTTAACAATGAAATTCAATGTTAATTCAAGATATGACAAAAAGTTGTGAGCTTAAATGCCATGTCAACATGTTACCATTTTTTTTTATAATTATCAGCTTCGTCGTTGGGACTCTTCTATTAGCTATAGATCATCCAACGACTTCTTTCTTTTTTTGATCTTTAAATAATACAAGTAAATCTTATATAATATAATATCATACACTTTTTCGGACATGATTTTACATGTACAGTCAATTGTAATTCAATCCTACAACAAACAAATATTATGATATTTGTAACACCCCCGATATATTCAGGAATATTACAGCGCCGTAAATCCTTTACATAAGGATTTACAAGGCTGAAGAATTGAACAGACATTAAAAGGTACTAACGAACGGAAATAACGGAATTAAGATACAACAGTTCTGACCAAATACTGAAAATACAATTGTTCAACAGAAACTTAATAATATATCACCAAATTCAAATTCATCATAAATGACTTCGTACTCGAGTACTTATTGAAATAACCAATAAACAACAGACAAATGAACTCGGCCGAAACATCACTCTGCACCCTCGTCGTCATGCAGCTCCAGTGGTTGTTTTCTCGTTCTCCTGGATCCTGAACATAAACAAAATGTTCACCCCCGAAGGGGTTAGCAAAACGATGCTAGTACAAGTACCACAACATATTATCCAATGCCACATGCAGAATAACAATAACGTAAATGATAAAATATCAAACGAGTCTTCTCCTGCGAGAAACTCATACATAATATACACAACTGATAATCACAACGTGATATCATAACATACACATGGTAATTCCGACGATCCAGCGTTCACTGCCTAGAAGCCAAGATGATCCCGTCAGACCAAACCGTGGTGGAAAAACGCATCCGATGATCCAGCGCATGCTAGCATAGATCCCCCGATGATCCCGTCGGACCAACACGAGGTGGACATACAACAACGACATACATGCATGACAATATGTATAACATCAATACGTAAAACAAATAAGGTACTTGCCTCGATTCGAAGACAAGAACAATACTTCAACAAAGCGAACACTTGAAGGTCGCCCCCCTTAATCAATCACGTAACAAGCTCGAACCTTAACAAAAGAAATAATATAGAATTTATCTCACGTCGTACGAATGTCTAATAATTCGATTTATGGCCAAAAGCTCATAAAATGTAATCTGTCTGAACTTCTTAGCGCACGCTAAGTACTCTATGTAGCGTGCGTTAAGTCTGCTCGATAGCACACGCAAACAACAAAGCATAGCGTACGCTAACTATGCATGGTCAGTACTTCACTGATCAGCTGAATGACTCGTCTGATGGCCTAGCGTACGTTACGTACCAAACGTAGCGTACGTTAACCGATGCTCGATAGCGCACGTTAATTTACATAGCTTAGCGTGCGCTAACTGTGCATGGTAGTTCACTACTGGGCAGAAGACTGTTCTCATCATGATCAAAACAATGAAATCTTCCGTGATACTTCATGTTACCTTCATGAATATCATGTTCATACGATTATGAATGATCTTACGGATAACAACAACTTCGGATTCAAGAATATGTATACTATTATAAAACCATATTCCATTTCGACTACAAATCTTCATACGACAATTCGAAAGGCTTAACAGTTGATATCGACACCTTTATATCAATCAAAATTATCATACTGTAGTTGTTTAACATTCCATCTATACTAGATAAATCCTTCCATGATCAATCCCTTAGATTCATCTAACAATAATGATGTTAAAGTCAAGTCCATGATTGCTATGAAGTCATCTACTAGATTTGGATTACCAATGATAGAAGCTTCCTCTACTTGTTCATTGTAATAAGATTCGAATCATCATGTTCATAATCAAGGTACTTGAGGCATAACAATCTCTATATTCCAAACATGATGCATGTTGAATAATTCACTAATGAAAATCAATATCTCGTTAACATGATCATCTAATTCTTTAGAATCCAACTCTAAGTCTGGAGATAGGTTGAACATACCTTAATATGACAAAAATCACTGAACCGTAAGGTAGAATCCGACTCCGGTTGGTTGTATGCCACTCCAAGGTGCTACTCCACTTTGTTGTGTCAAGATTTAACACCTTCCGACCGGCGATCGCCTCCGAGGCCGAGCGACCGACTTACTGCCGAGCGGCCAAGGCAGCTCTGCCGAGCAGCGACCAGGCGACCAAGCCTCAACCCAGCGGACCAGCTAAATCGGCCAAAGGAAGGTCCCAGGGCAAGTCCCGGTACCGAGCGATCGACCTCAGATACGATCATCACTCGGTACTCGGCGACCGACTCCTGGCGATCGACTTATGGACGATCATCTCTCAGCGCTTTGCCGACCGACCCTTGGTGATCGACCTGTGCCGACCCTTTGTGACTGGCCGAGGACGATCCTCGGTGTCCAGCTAGAGACGACCGCATCATGACGATCTCCACCGATGACCATCCAGTCGGTAAAGACCAAGTCTCAAAACTGGCCCCACGTGCAGATCCACAAAAGGCGCTGACAACCCTGTCTCCTACCTCACCTACCAGCATGGCCCAGACCTGCGAAAGGAGTTGGCGGACAAGACATGTGACTACAGCCTGTCACCTACTGACAAAGTCCGCCGAAAGCAGCTAAGTGGGACCTCCTGTGACAGTGCTTCCGAACGCGTGCTGGATCCTCATTGGACCGCACGGCTGGCCACCAGCTGGATCTGTGGACTTTTGGCAGGCAGCCCACGTGCCCTTTAGGACGATCGCCCCGTTACATTAAATGCCGAAAGGCGATCGCCCATTAGGGGACAGGGCCCCTCAGCCTCTATATATACAAGGCAGCCTTCACTTGTAAAAGGACGGAAACTCTTCTGCACTTGTATTTTCTCTCGGCAATATCGCGATTCAAGCACACCTTACAGAAACAATATACAGCACTTGGCTAACATCCAACTCTTGGCAACAGCTTTCTTTCGGTCTTACTTCTCCCGGCCTTTTCTCCTCGAGCAGATTACCGGCGGGACGAAGAACACCTAGCTTCGCTCAAGAGCCGGATCAACAGAGTCTTTTTACACTCATTGTATTTAGATTTCTCTCATTAATACTTGTATCCACGAATATTCGTATTAATAACATCTCGCGAGAGCATTCAAGCCCGGGCCTAACAAACCCGGCAAATCTTGTTTTATTCATCTTCTCACGGAAGTGTTCTCGCATTTGTTTGTTGTCCGTCATCCAGCAGTATTAATCTTCGGATAAATATTTTGGGCAACAACACACTTCAATGATCACTCACAAGTAATATCCAATATTCAAGGATCGAGAAGATGTTTTCTATGTGTGTTAGAAGGGAAATTCTTGCTCTCTGGTCTCTCAAGAATGAAGTATAGACGAAGGAAATGGGAATAAAAATGGAGTGCTGGCCCATATATAAACTTTATGCACAAAGCAGATTAGCGCACGCTACTAAGCATTCCTTAGCGCGCGCTAATAAGAGTTGACTTCAAAACTGTCCAGGTTCGTCCGCGGGAATCTTATCCGGACCCATGTCCCGGCTGGCGCATGTGCTAGCCGCCCAACTCAATAATTGAGTACTTAGCGCACGCAACTCCTACATACGTAGCGTGGGCTAGTAGTAACTCGATAGCGCGCGTTAAGCTACATTCTTAGCGTGCGCTATCACGAGTTTGCATGAGAAATTATGCATGTTGTTATACTTATGTACAAAGATATCAATGTGAGAAATATCATACTCCAATCATCAAGATCACAATTCCGAATAATACAGGGTTCGAATACAGGTAAAATACACAGTAATAAATCCGGATATTACATACTCTCCTACTAAAAAGGAGTTTCGTCCCGAAACTCAAGACGAAAATAACTCGGGATATCTGGACTTCATGCCATCTTCCGTTTCCCATGTGGCTTCTTCCACTCCATGACGTGACCATTGAACTTTGACCAAAACGATGGGTTTGTTTCTCAACTGCTTAACTCGACTCTCGAGTATCTTGACCGGTCTTTCTTCAAATGTCCCATCTTGAGCGACTTCGATCTCGCCGAATCAATGACATGACTAGGATCTGGTATATATCTCCGTAACTGGGATACGTGGAACACGTTATGAACATGGCACAATGACGGCGGCAATGCCAATCTGTATGCCAACTCTCCAACTTTCTCAAGGATCTCAAATGGTCCGATATATCTCGGACTCAACTTTCCTTTCCTTCCGAAATGAAAGATTCCCCGAGTAGGAGAAACCTTTAAAAGTACGTGGTCTCCCGTACTGAATTCCAAAGGGCGACGGCGTACGTCTGCGTAAGATTTCTGGCGACTCTGGGCGGTCAACAGCCTTTCACGAATCAAGGCTATCTTCTCTCGAGTCTGTACGATCAACTCTGGTTCTGTCCCGATTAAGTCTGATGAATCATCCCAACATAGGGGCGATCTACATCTCCTCCCGTATAATGCCTCAAATGGTGCCATCTTAATGGAAGCATGCCAACTATTGTTGTAGGTAAATTCAATCAACGGTAGATGAATTTCCCAATCGTTTGACCAATCTAAGGCACAGGCCCTTAACATGTCTTCCACCGTTTGAATAGTCCTCTCGGATTGTCCATCAGTCTGCGGGTGATAAGCTGTGCTGAAGTTCAATTCGGTCCCCAAGGCCTTATGAACTGCTTTCCAAAAGTGAGACACATAACGGCCGTCTCGATCAGAAACAATGGTTTTCGGCGTACCATGCAATCGAACTATCTCCGAAATAAATACTCGTGCCAACCTCTCTGGTCCCCACGTATCCTTAATGCCTAGAAAATGAGCTGATTTGGTTAAACGTTCAACTATCACCCAAATCATGTTCATTCCTGTCCTGGTTCTCGGCATATTAGTGATAAAGTCCATCGATATGTCCTCCCACTTCCATTCAGGAATCGGGAGTGGCTTCAACATTCCGGCAGGCCGTTGATGCTCGATCTTAACCTGCTGACAAGTCAAGCATTTCAAAACATAGTCCGCTACATCTTTCTTCATGTTTCCCCACCAGAAATTCTGCTTCAAGTCCTTATACATCTTACTGGTGCCTGGGTGGATAGAATAGGGCGAACTGTGAACTTCTTTCATAATCGTCTGCTTCAGAACATCGACATCGGGAACGTAGAGTCGGTTCTGGAATCTCAAAACTCCATCATCATGAATTATGAATCCGGGGGCCTTTCCTTTGATCACTTCATCACGTAACCGAATCATCAGAGGATCATCTGCCTGTCTAGATTTGATTTATTCGGTTAATGATGAAGTTATTTCCATCACGCACAGTTGTCCTTGGACTCTTTGTAACCACACTTCAATTCCTTCTCGAATCATCTCTCGTTGAAGGCTAAGTTAGGAGGTCAGACTCTCTAGCATCTGAATAGAAACAGGCTTGCGGCTGAGTGCATCGGCCACTACATTCGCTTTGCCTCGATGATACAAAATCTCCAAGTCATAGTCCTTAATCAGTTCTAACCATCTTCTTTGCCGCATGTTCAATTCTTTCTGACTGAAGATGTATTTGAGACTCTTGTGATCCGTAAAGATCTGACAGTGAGTCCCGTACAGATAATGCCTCCAGATCTTCAAAGCAAAAACTACTGCTGCTAGCTCCAAATCATGTGTTGGGTAATTCACTTCATAAGGTTTCAGTTGTCGCTACGCATAAGCAATCACCTTGTCATTCTGCATCAATACGCACCCGAGTCCTTGGTTAAAAGCATCACTTTTAACTATAAATCCTCCAGTTCCCTGTGGAAGTGATAGAATCGGTGCCGTTGTCAATCTCTTCTTTAATTCATCAAAACTAGTCTGACACGACTCGTTCCACTCAAACTTTTGAGTTTTCTGCAGGAGTCGAGTAAGTGGGCGGGAAATTTTAGAAAACCCTTCCACGAATCGACGATAATACCCAGCAAGTCCTAAGAAGCTTCGGACTTCTTTCACGTTCTTTGGAGGTTTTCAATCCATAATTGCTTCGATTTTCTGAGGGTCAACTCGGACTCCTTTAGCTGATACCACATGGCCGAGGAACATTACTTCCTTCTGCCAAAATTCATACTTAGAGAGTTTGGCGTACAATTGCTCATTTCTCAAAAGTTCCAATACAATCCGCAAATGCTGAGCATGCTCTTCCGGGCTCTTTAGAATACACTAGAATATCATCAATGAACACGACCACAAATTTATCTAAATATTCGATGAACACTCGGTTCATCAATTGCATGAATACAAGAGGTGCGTTAGTGAGACCAAACGGCATCACTACAAACTCATAATGTCCGTAGCGAGTTCTGAACGCTGATTTCGGAACATCAGATTCCTTAATCCTCAGCTGATGATATCCTGATCTCAAATCGATTTTAGAAAATACTGTTGCCCCTTGCAACTGGTCAAACAGATCATCAATCTGTGGCAACGGATACTTGTTCTTAATCGTCATCTTGTTCAGCTCTCGATAGTCAATACGATCAGGCGATCCATCCTTCTTTCGGACAAAAAGTACTGGCGCTCCCCAGGACGAAATGCTTGGCTGAATATAGCCTTTGTCCAGTAACTCCTCCAGCTGCTTTTTCAGTTCGTACATCTCAGTGGGTGCCATACGATACGGCGCCTTAGAAATTGGTGTAGCTCCTGGTTCCAGTTCAATGGTAAATTCTACATCCCTTCGTGGAGGTAGTCTAGGTAACTCGTCAGGAAATACATCTGGAAATTCGTTCACAACAGGAATGGATAAAAGTTCCGTAATTTTGTCTTCTTTCTTCATTGCATAACACCAGTATCCGGTACAGCCTTGTTTCAACAATTTGATAGCTTTTATCGCCTTGATCAACTTTCCTGAGCTTCCCGGTTTCCACCCCTCAAACAGTATTTCGGAACCATCGTCAGCGATCAACGATATATTCCTCCTTCGGTAGTTTACAATTGCTATATATTGATTAAGCCAATCGTCTCCGAGTATCAGGTCGTCCTCTTGCATTTCTATTACAATCAGATTTGAGAGCCACTCTCTGCCTCCAAATGTTACAGGGAAACCTCTAGTTTCTAAATTCCCGACAATCCTCTCTCCACTCGGTAAACCAACAACATAAGGTTCACAAGCGTGAAAACCAGAAATATTCAAACGATTTACACAAGACAAGGATATAAAAGAATGCGTAGCTCCTGTATCGAACAAAACGCTAACTGGCTGGGAAAGGATGCGGGCCGATGCGATCGGCATGACATCACGATCGTCTGTCCTCCTCATCTCATACAAACACGGGGTAACAGATCCGACACTCGATGTCCCCTTTCGGTTCCATTGTCCTCTGCCTCGTCCGCGGCCAAAATTCTGAGCCATTTGAACACTTTGCTGCGTCTGTTGGATACTGGCTTCCTTCTGGACTGGCTGTGGTGTACGGGCTCTAAAAGACTTTGCAGCTTCTTCACAGAACACCGCACGATGTCCCTCTCGACCACAATCAAAACAAGTCACGGTAGGTAGGGGGCAATTCCGTCGATAGTGCCCCGTCTGGGCGCAGTTAAAGCATTTCCTGGTAACATCAGTCATGGTTGATGTTGCTCCAAAGTTCTTTCCGCTCCTAACTGGGTGCGGAGGTTTCTTGAAAGAATGAAAAGGTGACTGGGCCTTGCGGGTCCCGCTGCTCTTGTGCTCTGCAAAGGTGCCAGAGACTTTCTGCTTCTTGGATTCCGAAAAAGTTTCCATAGCTGCTTCCTTGATCTCATACGCCAACGCCTTATCCTGGTATTGACGGAGTGTGGTACATTCAAAATCGGACATGTACCTCTGGATTTCTGGTTTCATCCTCATATCAAAATGGATCATCATTTCTGCATCTGTTCTGACCAGATGTCGAACAAATGCCAGCTGCTGGTTAAACATCTTAATTGCCTGGGATACTGGCACATCTGAAGGCTGAGCGGAGAAAAACTCCCAAACCTTAGCTTCCCTCATAGGACGAGGGCAGTACTAAGCTTCCATCATCAATTTAAACTCTGTCCAATAAGCATCATGGTCTACAGGCCGGATGGCTTCCCACCATTCGGACGCTTCCACTATCAGAAAGTATTGAGCGATAGAGGCTCTCCGGTCGTCTGGGCAGTTAATTCCGGAAAAGATTTTCTCCAGTTCCTTCAACCAATGATCCCAGGTGTGAGTCTCAGAAATACCATCGAATTTGGGTGGTTGCATCTTCGCCACCTCTTGCAGCCACCGGTCACCTCGATTCCCCATGTCTGGGATCCCTTGCTGTCTCTCTCCCTGCTGTAGTCCCACCGCCACTTGCATCCGGTCCACGACTTGGGCGAATTGAGTCATCTGGTTCACCACTTGACTAAGGATCTCTGGTATAGCAGGTTCTGGTTCGTTATTAATAGATTGTTGTGGCTCGCCTGAGCTATGACTGGCCTGATTAGAAGGCGACGCTTCCCTTTCAGCATTTCTTCGTCCGCGTCCATGACCGCGACCACGTCCACGTCCGCCTCTCAACATACTGTAAGCATAAATACTCAATATACAGGAAACAACATCGTTCTAATATTCGAGTATAAAGAGACACAACATGTAAAGAACGAGATAGAGTTTAGGAACTTACAACCACCATTCGCATGAAGACGTAGGCAGTGCAGTGATGTCATTCACAGCCAGTTACCTCAAAAGACGTAAATGACCCCTATTTTAACCCAATGGCCAAGATATCCATAATCTTAGATCTGATACCATATTCTGTAACACCCCCGATATATTCAGGAATATTACAGCGCCGTAAATCCTTTACATAAGGATTTACAAGGCTGAAGAATTAAACAGACATTAAAAGGTACTAACGAATGGAAATAACGGAATTAAGATACAATAGTTCTGACCAAATACTGAAAATACAATTGTTCAACAGAAACTTAATAATACATCACCAAATTCAAATTCATCATAAATGATTTCGTACTCGAGTACTTATTGAAATAACCAATAAACAACAGACAAATGAACCCAGCCGAAACATCACTCTGCACCCTCGTCGTCATGCAGCTCCAGTGGTTGTTTTCCCGTTCTCCTGGATCCTGAACATAAACAAAATGTTCACCCCCGAAGGGGTTAGCACAACGATGCTTGTACAAGTACCACAACATATTATCCAACGCCACACGCAGAATAACAATAACGTAAATGATAAAATGTCAAACGAGTCTTCTCCTGCGAGAAACTCATACATAATATACACAACTGATAATCACAACATGATATCATAACATACACATGGTAATTCCGACGATCCAGCGTTCACTGCCTAGAACCCACGATGATCCCGTCAGACCAACCCGTGGTGGAAAAACCCGTCCGATGATCCAGCGCACGCTAGCATAGATCCCCCGATGATCCCGTCGGACCAACACGAGGTGGACATACAACAACGACATACATGCATGACAATATGTATAATATCAATACGTAAAACAAATAAGGTACTTCCACAAAACGAACACTTGAAGGTCGCCCCCCTTAATCAATCACGTAACAAGCTCGAACCTTAACAAAAGAAATATTATAGAATTTATCTCACGTCGTACGAATGTCTAATAATTCGATTTATGGCCAAAAGCTCATAAAATGTAATCTATCTGAACTTCTTAGCGCACGCTAAGTACTCTGTGTAGCGTGCATTAAGTCTGCTCGATAGCGCACGCAAACAACAAAGCATAGCTTACGCTAACTATGCATGGTCAGTACTTCACTGATCACCGATCGACTCGCTCGATGGCCTAGCGTACGTTACGTACCAAACGTAGCGTACGTTAACTGATGCTCGATAGCGCACGTTAATTTACATAGCTTAGCGTGCGCTAACTGTGCATGGCGGTTCACTACTGGGCAGAAGACTGTTCTCATCATGATCAAAACAATGAAATCTTCCGTGATACTTCATGTTACCTCCATGAATATCATGTTCATACGATTATGAATGATCTTACGGATAACAACAAGTTCGGATTCAAGAATATGTATACTATTATAAAACCATATTCCATTTCGACTACAAATCTTCATACGACAATTCGAAAAGCTTAACGGTTGATATCGACACCTTTATATCAATCAAAATTATCATACTGTAGTTGTTTAACATTCCAGCTATACTAGATAAATCCTTCCATGATCAATCCCTTAGATTCATCTAACAATAATGATGTTAAAGTCAAGTCCATGATTGCTATGAAGTCATCTACTAGATTTGGATTACCAATGATAGAAGCTTCCTCTACTTGTTCATTGTAATAAGATTCGAATCATGATGTTCATAATCAAGGTACTTGAGGCATAACCATCTCTATATTCCAAACATGATGCATGTTGAATAATTCTAATGAAAATCAATATCTCGTTAACATGATCATCTAATTCTTTAGAGTCCAACTCTAAGTCTGGAGATAGGTTGAACATACCTTAATATGACGAAAATCACTGAACCGTAAGGTAGAATCCGACTCCGGTTGGTTGTATGCCACTCCAAGGTGCTACTCCACTTCAATGATCACTCACAAGTAATATCCAATATTCAAGGATCGAGAAGATGTTTTCTAAGTGTGTTAGAAGGGAAATTCTTGCTCTCTGGTCTCTCAAGAATGAAGTATAGTCGAAGGAAATGGGAATAAAAATGGAGTGCTGGCCCATATATAAACTTTCTGCACAAAGCAGATTAGCGCACGCTACTAAGCATTCCATAGCGCGCGCTAATAAGAGTTGACTTCAAAACTGTCCAGGTTCGTCTGCGGGAATCTTATCCGGACCCATGTCCCGGCTGGCGCATGTGCTAGCCGCCCAGCTCAATAATTAAGTACTTAGCGCACGCAACTCCTACATACGTAGCGTGCGCTAGTAGTAACTCGATAGCACGCGTTAAGCTACATTCTTAGCGTGCGCTATCACGAGTTTGCATGAGAAATTATGCATGTTGTTATACTTATGTACAAAGATATCAATGTGAGAAATATCATACTCCAATCATCAAGATCACAATTCCGAATAATACAGGGTTCGAATACAGGTAAAATACACAATAATAAATCCGGATATTACAATATTTCACAGCATTCTCAATACACACTATTCTGAATACGAGAATTTTAAATCTCACTAAATCCTAGCACAAACAAAGAGGCCCTAAAAGAAAAACAAATGCCATTGATTCGCGATGAAAAGGGGCATATATGCATACACAATTTTTTGTTGTGTGTCACCATATGCATACATATTTGTTTGGTCAATAACCATATAAAACTTTTGTCCCCTCAAAAATTTATATTTCATTTAAAATTTGATTTCTTTAGAAAGTTTATATAACCATAATCACATCATTTAATCTCAAACACACATTCATCACTATATGTTTCATTTTATAATATCAACCATACACTCACATCAATATTTATACAGTCTGTCATTATATCACACAACCATTTTGTGTAAAGATCTGTGAAAATATTATTTGGAAGAAAATACAGTCGGAGCAAAAATAAAAGGGTTTGGATCGGTCAAATAAGACATTGCCTCTTTAAAATGTTAATTAATAATGTATAATATAGATTAATTAGCAACTCAAAACAACAACTCATGTGCTCATATTGGTATAATTTAATTATTTAATCACATTAGATCCAGGAGATCAACCAATAGTTATCATTGTAGATTAGCACTACAGATTTAAATTGAACTTCAAGATCTTATAGAGGATTCACCATCTTAATCCAATTGTTATGTGGGCAAAAAGCTACTGGACCACATCGAGTTCAAGTATATTAGTCGACCCTCACAAAAATTCTCAGGATATATTTTTTTTTTTTCTAAATATTTTCAGTATTTTAGAAAAAATAAAGTATTCTTCAAATTATGAAAATCAAGATCCATAATTTAGCATAATAGAAAGTTGAAAGGGGCAGTATATGTCAAATGTGTTTCGCCGACCCCTCTATCTTATTTTTAGGCATTTTAGGCTACCATAGACCTTAATGGGAATTTAGATAAAGACTCCCATTCTATCTCAAGTTTCCCTTAATACAATTAAGTTCATTAGTATTCAGTCCACTAAAGAATTATTATTACACTTTATATCTAAATTTTATTTTATAAAGGAGAAATGACCCAAAACTACAAAGTTAGACCCCATTTTACCAAAAATACATTAACTTTACTTTTACTACCTAAAACATAATTTTTACACAAACGCCTACAACACCCTTACTATATAAATTAAACCCAAAATTCTTTCCCATTTCTCCTACACGACGCCTCGCCCACTCTTTCTATCTTCTCTTGTCTTCTCTCTCTCTCTCTCATCTCTCTCTCTTATTCCTTCTTCTCTTTTGTCCCTCTTCTTCTGTTGAAACTTCAGAGTAGCCGAAAGTTCAATTTATATGTGGATATGTGCATCTAGAGTCGTGGATTTTGAGAGGCGACTGTAATACCCGAATTTTCAGTATAAATTTTTCGCGTTATTTGAGATATACTGGATATCTTGGTGTCTATACAGTATGAGTAAAATAAATTGAGAACTAAGACAGATGTATTATATAACTGTCATAGTTGGTCGACAATTACATTTGAGGATATCTTGTATCACGTTATCGTACTTTTGATATTGGGTATATCATGTGAGAATATTATTGGATCAAATATATGTATTCAGTATGTTGTGTATATGTATCTGGTATACCGAGACGACAGACGAGAGTAGTTGGAAATGGCTAAGTACAGTCACGTTAGCGCAGGCTACAATGTAAGCCTAGCACACACTACAATATATGACTAGCGCACACTACGGTGCATACTTAGCGCACGCTAAGAGGTTTGTGTTACGTACGCTAAGGAGGACCCCTAACGGCTGACAGGTAGGCCCAGATTGATTATTACATGCACTTAGCGCACGCTAATGCATATGGTTAGCGCACGCTAACATCAGATCGGTCAACAGGGAATCTTGGCTTTGGCAGGCCACTTTCGACATGTGGACCCCGGGCATCTTCGGGGAAGGTGCAGATTGTCAGGTCAACGATGATTAGAGCACGATAATGTGGAAGATTGGCGCATGCTATGTAACATCTCCAAATCCTATTGGGTTATTACAGTGCCGTGGACCCCACGCCAGGAGATGCACCAGGCGAACATGACTAAAATACATTAAATTAAACAAGGGGAAATCATAGTCCCTACCATGATATCCGACACAATATTCCGATAAGGAATTTCAACGACAACGATGGGCCTACATGGCCAAAAATAAAATACAACAACATCCACGAGCATCTGCTCGGGTAATACATAATGACAATGATCGATGATCAAGAACACTCCAACTGACTGACCAACATGAACAACTCGGACTAGTATCGCTCGAATGCCTCGTCGCCATCATCATGCCCCTGTGTCTCAACTCTCTCCTCGCAAGCACCTAAAACATGAAAACATGTTCCGCCCCCACGGGGTCAGTCATCCAGATAATGAACATCAAATACATGTATAACATGATATGCATCCAAAGGCAGAATGAAACGGTACAATGATAATAATAATACGAGATGCTCACAAACCAATGTAAGAACCGAGCATTCGTGAAATACTATGCCCACGGCATACTATTAATACCTGTTCGACAGGTTAGAACGTAAATGCCCAACGGCGAATCATAATTATAGAGTACCACAATGAATTACACGACATGAACCAAACCAGAACTGAATTAATTATGAATCACAATGCCCGAAGGCTCCAATGAAATTACCAGGACAATAATAAAGGCTTGAAAGCCACTCAGTAAGTCAAATATCACAATCACATGAAGCCAAAACAGCCCAAGTTATTGATTAGACAGAAGCCACGACACGGCCGTATCACCATTAGGGCCGGAAGCCACGCACGGCCGTATCACAATTAGGGCGAAGCCACGGCGAAGCCGTATCACGCGATTAGGGGGCGAAGGCACGAAGCCGTATTACAATTAGGGCCGAAGCCATGGCACGAAGCCGTATCACAATTAGGGCCGAAGCCACGGCACGAAGCCGTATCACCATTAGGGCCGAAGCCACGACATGAAGCCGTATCACAATTAGGGCCGAAGCCACGACACGAAGCCGTATCACAATTAGGGCCGAAGCCACGACACGAATCCGTATCACCATTAGGGCCGAAGCCACGACATGAAGCCGTATCACAATTAGGCCATCCAATTGCCGTGACCTACTGAATTGTAGGTGTTGGAAACCCAACCGTGAAGGTTCAAGCCCCAAACTTTCCCATAATGAGCACTAGCCGAGACTAGCCTCCAAAATAATATAATTAATCACAAACGACAATGATCCGTAGATTACCGAATTCACCAGAATGATAGTGTGCTACCTTGAGTTGGCCAACACGATAATGATGACTCACGGATGGGCATCGTACTCGACAGTCCCAATTCAATACCTCGATTACCTTAGAATGGTCAATCGATAACAATGACATAACGGATGGGAACTATCCTCGACAGCCCCAATTCAATACCTCGATTGCCTTAGAATGGCCAACCGATAACAATGATACAATGGATGGGAACTATCCTCGACAACCCCAATTCAATACCTCGATTGCCTTAGAATGGCCAACCGATAACAATGATGCAGCGGATGATTCAATATCTCGATTGCCTTATAATGGCTAATCGATGACAATGATGCAATGAATGCCTCGGTACCTTTAATCGATTCTGAAGCGGCGAAGATGAGAATGAATACGACAATGCCTTCAATCGGCTAATACAACATGAATGACAAGACGCCAACATTAATAACAATGATTACAACGTCTTAGATCGACATCAATATTAACAACAACAACCAATACATCGATACCGCGAACCGGTGATCGATAATAATATTAACAACAAATATCTCAATGCCTTACCGGCCATTAATGAATGATAATAAACATTTGGCATAATTGCCGAAGAGTATCGCGTCAAACGATCCCCTAATATCAATGAACTTATGAAGAGACTAAGTCTCGGAATGATACAACACATTCATACACATATATGATAACATTAATCTCATTGACTAGTACAAGTATAAAACTTGCCACAACCGAAGGCGATGAAATCCTTCCACGAACAACGAACGGTGTCCTCCGATAAATATAAGCGCTCGAACAACCTTGAATGAAATACAATTCATTCAATAACACAATATCGAACGAAAACAACACAACGATCGAAGGAAACTCTTTGAGACATTTAATCGAACACTAAATGTTCAAAGTTCCTCAAGAACTTAAGAATCATCAATCGGGTTGAACGAATTGAAGATATGGATATAAAATCCATAGAACATGATTAATAATGTTTACAAACATCAATCGATTCATCAAATTCGGACGGAAAATGAAATCAAAGCCAAAACTCCCAAAAATCAAATTTTAGGAGATTTCAAGAAATTACCTTGATTAGGATGAAGGATCCACAAACATGTTGTTAATCCACACCACAACTTGAAGAAGATGAAATTATTTGAGTTTGATGATGCTAAATCGCCCAAAATATCGCCCACAAATCGCCCAAGGAGGAGAGGAAGAAGGAAAGTGATGAAATGAGGATGATTCCACAAGAAAACGTTGATATAGGCAAACTAGTACTGTGTGCCATGGCACAGGATGAGTGTGCCGCGGCCCACGGCCAAAAACTTCCCAGCACACTGCCTTTGTTCCGCGTCCCGGCCAGAAGGGGCTGCGGCCCGCGGTACAGCCCGCTCCAGTACAAAAAGGCAAATGGTGCAGCCTTAGCTATTTCGACCATAACTCCTTCGTCCGGACTCCAATTGACTCACCGTTTGAACCATTGGAAAGATAACTTGATTCTCTATAATATTGATATGATTCAGAATTTTTGGAGTTTCCAAGAATTAATGGTGATTTTACAAAGTCGAACTCATACGTGGAAAAGTCGCTTAAGAACACGGAATTCAACAGAACGACACCGAGACGAACTCGGATGACAAAAGTGTAGAATTAATCTTCTCGGAATGAGGAAACGGTCACAATAGAGTTGCTAAGATGGAATTACACCAGAAAACAATTATTGGAAATTGAAATCGCGGATATTACATGATAATGGTGTATTACTGTAGCAGGTCAACGACTGTATTTACGTACGTTATTGCATGGATAATACGTACGTAAGCTGATATGCGAAGCAAGGCAGTAGCCTCTGGACTACCCGATAGCGCACGCTATCAAGGAAGGATAGCGCACGCTAGGGATGTAGCGCACGCTAAATATAAGGGTTAGCGCACGCTAGTAATGTACTTTATAAAAAGGGGACAGACAGGTGTTAAGAGGCATTTCGTCTATTTCTTTCCTTTCACTCAATAGAGAGAGCCTTGGGAGGATATTTGAAGTTCCTAAACACTGAGAGATGATCTTCTTTAACAAGATTAAGATGGAAAGCATAGATTAAAGCTTTGTTCTTGAAATTATTGATGATTCTTGGAATGGAGTTCATAGAGAGAGTTTTGAGGTTCCAAATACTGGATTATGATGGAGTTGATCGTCCTTATCAATATTTGGAGCTTGGAAATGATTGGAATCGGATTCAACCTTGATAATCAATCCTTTTCTTCAAAGAGGTAATTAACTTTCACTTTGGTTTTCGTCTTGGATTGTATATGATGTTCATGAGTTAATAATCGTCATGATTATGTGTTGGATGACCGAACCATCTTGATGTTATTGTTGATATGCGGATATTGATATGATTCGTATGGTGTTGTTCGTCTTATTGAGATATATAGGTTAATCCTTCTTCTCATTTTTCGGATGTTGATGTTGTTGTTGATATCACCTTCATATGATGATGTAATATCCGTAACTTTCCATTTTTAGCAGTTTCCATTTTCGGTGTATGTCTATTTTTATCGAATCGCTTATAACCGTTTCGACATTTTGAATCTACTTTATTCTTGGAGTTTTTCCATTTGGACGAGTTTTGATGATGTTTTCACGTGATTTCATTTTATGATATGTTTTGCCGTATGATCGTTCGATTCTAATAAAACTCATTCGTATTCGTTGTTTCTTAGTTTTTGCAAGTTCATATGATTGAGTTGGTCGTGTTGAGACTTTCGGTTTAAAAATCCGACGTCGTTTCGTGATTTTCGGGCACTTGGGCCATTTTCGTAATTTCCTATAAATTTAGGGAAATTCTTCTCCTTGCCGTATTTCGGATTCCTTGGTAGTTGGAAGTGCATTTACTTCTGAACATTCAACTTTGTTGTTATGTATACCTTGTATTTACACTTTTGATTCTATCCTCGTGTTGTGGTTCGTCTTTGGATCGTATGCGGGGTGGTGTTGAATCGGGTGCACTCGTGCATAACGTACGTTATACATAATCCATAACGTACGTTAGGACTCTTCCCAAATCAGTGCAGGCATTTTGTTACGTACGTTAACCAGTATTGGGTTACGTACGTAACCATCATAACGTACGTTAACATCTTGTGTTAACGTACGTAACGCGCTGTCAGCGTTTTTAAACCTGACTTAACCTCAGTCAGTTTGTTTTCATTTTTCCTTCGCCCCTTCTCGCGACGTGAGCGTTCTTGAGCACCTTTGGAGCGATTTGTCCAGAGCAATCCGTGGATTTCCTCTAGATATTGACTATTGTGTACCAAGGGAGATTAATCTACAATATTATCATCATCCATCCGTCGAATCCAAGGTATTTCCTCAGGAACCCTAACTTTGACGAATTTAGGGGATTTTCGGGATTCTAGGGATTAGTTCCGAATTGTTCAATTATGTTATGATATTCCTTACCGATTGTGGTTTTTGGGTGATTCCAAATCCATTTTTCTTGGTTTTAATCCGTGAGTTATTAATACGGGGAGATTTTGCGTAAGCCCTCGCCCGTATCGATTGATCGTTCATTGTCGTAGCATGTAATCAGGGTTAAGGGAGTATTCCTTTCGGTTATTGATGTCCGTTGGGACTGAGTTATGCTAATTCTTCGTTTCGGAACCGCCATTTTCCATTCAGATCGTCCGTAGTCGATTTTCACTTCCGATTCTTCAAGAATGTCTCAAAGGCAATTACTTTACATTTGTTTACATGTTCTAGTATTTGAATTATGGCTATACGTGGTTTTTGTGGAAGGATATGTGTATGTTCACCTAGGGACGGTCCGACGGGGCCTCTAGGGATACGTATTTCCGTGTGTGTGCGTATCACGAACTGTGGTTAACCACCCAGGGATGTCCGACGGGGCTCTGCGGGGTACGGTGGCCGTGAGTCACGTACCAAGGTTAACTTTGAATTGTTTTGGTTGGAGAAAATGTGTTTTGTGCTTGTGCATCGTAAATATTCCGGAATATAAAATGTTTTCTAAAATGACTTTTTGGTGCATATATTTATCTGATTAGAATGTAGTTCAAATGGATTGTACTTGCACTAGTAGTTGTCGCTAACCCCTTAAATGGGGAAATACTTTTTATATTTCAGGTATCGATCGTGGGGACAAGCGAGCACTCGAGCCTTATAAGGATGATGGGCAAGCATGATACTGTCCAGTAGTCGATTATCGGTGTTTTGTTCTGTCGGTTATTGTTGATGTATTGTTTTGGGATTTCTGTATTATAAAATTGGTTTAAGTACTCGAGTACTTCCCGTTTGAATTGGTTAATGTTGTGTTCCCGTTTTGGGAAATGGATTTGATGTCAGATTTTAATTGTCGGTTCGTATTCTTATTATGAATTGTCATCTTATTGATGATTGCTTGTCGTTATCGAATGTCTTGTTGGTACGTTAGCCTGGTGGACTTCACAGTGTGGGGTCCACGACGCTGTAATATGCTCTGAATGTCTTAGGGGTGTTACAGAATATGGTATCGGAGCTTTAGTTTATGGATACCTAGGCTGTCAGTTATTTGGGTCTAGTCAAGTGTCATTTTTGGGATAGTATCACTGCTATGCCATCATCTCAGTAAGCCGGTGCTCGTAAGTTTTTCCTAACTTGAGTCGTTTCACCATTCTGTTCTATTCCTATCTTAGTATCTTGTTGCGTTTTGCGTTTGAATTGTACTTACCCGTTACTTCTTCAGAATTCCTGTTGGTAGAGGACGCGGACGCGGTAGGGGACGTGGCGCAGCCAGTGGGGCGGCCATGTCCGATCACTCGAGAACTGATTCGGCGATGCCTTTTTTGTCGAACAGTGTTCCCCCTAGTTCGGAGGTCAGCAGGACCAATCTGCTAGCTCCGGTAATGCTAATGATAATGTTGGAGTGGCTAATATTTTGCAACAAGTAGCGAACCAGATGACGCTACTGACTTAGGCCGTTCTGGTCGGCCAAGCTAATGCCAACCCGGTTCCGCCTACTGGATCCGGCAATGACAAGTTACTTCAGGACGTGATTCGTATGCATCCTCCGCAGTTTGATGGTGCTTACGACCCTTCCGGTTGGGAGAATTGGCTATTCGAGATGGAAAAAGTATTTGAGGCTGCTAATTGTTCTGAGGAGAGGAAAGTATCCATTGCTCAGTACTTCCTCGCCAAGGAGGCAGCAACGTGGTGGCAAGCGGTGAAACCGCGTGACCGGGCAGCTACGTGGGCAGAGTTTCGGGATCTGATGGAAGATGAATTCTGTCCATGGCCAGTGAAAGAGGGAAGGATCCGAGCCTTCTTTGAGGCTAAGCCCCAAGATGTTCCTATTTCTCAAGCTATCAAAGACTACAATCAACAGCTGCATTATGTGAGAAACCAAGTCCGAGATGAGCTTGATAAGATCCGCCACTTTGATATGCGTATGAAACCGAGGGTGAGCCACTAGATGTCTGGTCTGGGGTGCACGACCTTGAAAGAGTATCAGAATAAAGCGATGGCTTATGAGATGTCATTTTCTGCGACAGAGACGGCAACTGAAGGAAAGAAGCAGAAGACCTCCGGTCAGTTTTCGGGAGGCAAGTCAGGAGGGTATCCGAAGGCTCAGTCTGGTTCGCGAGTCTTCGGGAGTCAGTCGCCATCAGTTGGGCGAGGAAATGGTTCTAGGTCTGCTCCTACCGGTTCCATTCATGGTCCTATGTGCTTAACTGTAGTTGTCCGGGCCACATGATGAGTGAGTGTGATATGCCTCCGATTCAGTGTCTTGCGTGTGGTCGGATGGGTCATCGTGCTAAGTTTTGTACTGAGGCATCTCGGGCTCCAGTTACTCAGATATCAGCCCCAGCTGCGGGAGAACCGAGTGTGAATCAGGCACCGACAGTTCCTCAGCCGCAGCAGAGTTTTGGTAGAGGTCGAGGACGTGGGCAGCCTTCTAGAGGGGGAGCTTCTAGTGCGGGGTCTGTTCCGCCCCGAGTGCATGAGATGAGATGAGCAAGAGATCCTGACGCGACGGTGGCTACAGGTACCGTCCACATCCTTGATCATCCCATTTTCGTATTGTTCGATTCTGGTGCTACGCATTTTTTTATATCTATGGATTTTATGCGTCGTCTGCATGTTGATTGCCTAGTTGCTTGTGAGCCTTTTGTTGTTAAACTTCCCAGTGGGGATAGCATCGTGGGGGATCGTGATATTGGAGATTTTTCTGTGAGTATCGCGGGGAGGGATTGGCCTTCTAATTTGATCGCGGTAGATATTAAAGATGAGGATTTGATTCTTGGTGAGGATTGGTTGGACCGTCATAGGGCGATCATGAATTATAGAACGAGGACTGTTTCGATGTTAGCCTCTGACGGTACCGAGCATTATTTTGTGGGGCGTAAGCGGAGTAGACAGAGACTCCTGATCAGCGCCTTGAGGGCGGTGAGACCTCTTCGAGGAGGTTGCACGGGCTATTGGTGTTACGATTTGAGATCGGAAGAAGGGGGAGTCGAGATCTCGTCTATTCCGGTAGCGTGTGAGTATCCTGACATCTTTCCAGACGAGTTGCCGGGTTTGCCGCCGGACCGAGAGGTCGAGTTTACCGTCGATTTAGAGCCGGGTGCAGCACCGATTTCTAAGATGCCATACCGTATGGCGCCTGCCGAGATGCTTGAGTTGAAGAAACAGTTGGTAGAGTTGCTAGACATGGGGTATATTCGACCGAGCGCTTCACCTTGGGGTGCACCGGTCCTGTTTGTGAAGAAGAAGGATGGGTCACTTCGTTTGTGTATCAACTACCGAGAATTGAACAAAGTGACCATCAAAAACAAGTATCCGCTCCCGAGGATTGATGACTTGTTTGATCAGTTGCAAGGGGCAACCGTGTTTTCGAAGATTGATTTGAGATCGGGGTATTATCAGCTCCGAGTGAAGGATACCGATATTCCGAACACGGCCTTTCGGACGAGATATGGTCACTACGAGTTCGTGGTTATGCCGTTTGGGCTAACCAACGCCCCAGCCGTGTTCATGCAGCTTATGAACAAAGTCTTTATCGAGTACCTCGATAAGTGTGTAGTCATTTTTATCGATGACATCCTGATTTACTCGAGGAGCGAGGAGGAGCACGCCCGTCATTTGCATATCGTGTTAGATATTTTGAGAACTTAGCATCTTATTGCGAAGTTCTCAAAGTGTGAGTTTTGCTTACGGGAGGTTATGTTTCTCGGCCACGTGATCTCGGCCGAGGGTGTTCGTGTGGACCCACATAAGGTAGAGGCCGTGTTGGATTGGGCGCCGCCCAAGAACGTGAAAGAGGTCCGCAGTTTTCTGGGTTTGGCCGGGTATTACTGTAGATTCGTCGAGGGGTTTTCTAAGCTCGCTCGACCGCTGAATCAATTGTTACAGAAGTCATAGAAGTTTGTGTGGACCGATGAGAGACAGAATAGTTTTGAGGAGTTGAAGAAGCGGTTGACGACCGCTCCTGTTTTGGCTTTACCGAGTGGTAATGAGGGTTTCTCAGTTTTCAGTGATGCTTCGGGCCAAGGGCTCGGATGTGTACTTATGCAGCATGGGAGGACGATTGCCTATGCTTCCCGTCAGCTGAAACCGTACGAGTTGAATTACCCTACGCACGATCTTGAGTTGGCCGCAGTTGTATTTGCGTTGAAGATCTGGCGTCATTACTTGTATGGCTCGTCGTGTCATATTTTCACCGATCACAAGAGCCTGAAGTACATTTTTACGCAGAAAGATCTTAATATGAGACAGAGGAGATGGTTGGAGTTGATTAAGGACTACGACCTCGAGATTCTATATCATCCGGGTAAGGCAAATGTGGTGGCAGATGCCTTGAGCTGGAAATCGGTAGCGCTTCAGGCGCTTTAGTTGCTTATGGCCCAGTCGGGACTTCAGCGAGAGTTTATGAGGTTGAGCATTGAGGTTGTACTACCAGAGAGTTCCTGGCAGTTGCGTACTCTTGAGATTTCTTCATCTCTGGTCGATGACATTAAATCAGGATAGTTAGAGGACCCGATATTTATTCAGCTTCGAGAGAGTGTAGGGAAGGGGAAAGCCCCGGGATTCGTCATTCATGAGGACGGTGTATTGAGATTCCGAGGTCGGTTGTGTGTTCCGAACGAATCGCGATTGAGACAGAGTATTATGCGAGAGGCTCATGCGTCACCTTACTCAGTCCATCCGGGCTCGAGTAAAATGTATAAGGATTTGAGGAAATATTTCTGGTGGAACGACATGAAGAATGAGGTAGTTCAGTTTGTGGCTAAGTGTTTGACTTGCCAGCAAGTCAAGATTGAGCATCAGCGGCCATCTGGGTTGTTGAAACCACTTCCCATCCCGGAGTGGAAGTGGGAGGATATCTTTATGGATTTTGTCATGGGTTTGCCAAGAACGAAGACTGGTATGAATATGGTGTGGGTGATTGTAGACCGACTGACTAAGTCGGCGCATTTTCTGGGCATCAAGGATACTTGGGGTCCAGAAAAATTGGCTCGTAATTTTATCGCGCAGATAGTGAGACTTCATGGTACGCCGAAGACCATTATTTCGGACAAAGATGGCCGATTTGTATCGCATTTTTGGCAGGCGGTACATAAAGCATTGGGGACACAATTACGTTTGAGCACTTCTTTCCACCACCGGACCGATGGGCAGTCCGAGCATACTATTCAGACGTTCGAGGATATATTGCGCGCGTGTGCGTTAGATTGGAGTAGTGACTGGGAGGAACATCTGGCCTTAATTGAGTTTACTTATAATAATAGCTGGCACGCGTCGATTAAGATGGCACCGTATGAGGCACTTTATGGCCGACGTTGCCGATCAACGATATGTTGGGATGAGCCGTCCGATTTAGTTGGCACCGAGCCAGACCTCGTGTTAGAGACGAGGGAGAAAGTTGAGTTGATTAGAAAGATAATGTTGGCTGCTCAGAGTCGACAAAAGTCTTATGCGGATGTTAGGCGTCGACCTTTGGAGTTTGAGGTGGGAGATCATGTTCTGTTGAGAGTGTCTCCGACGAAGGGAGTTTTCCATTTTGAGAAAAAGGGGAAGCTCAGCCCGAGATATATTGGGCCTTTCGAGATATTGGAGAGAGTCGGCGAGTTGGCATACTGTTTGGCTTCGCCTCCGTCGCTAAGTCATGTTCATAGCGTATTTCACGTTTCCTAGTTGAGGAAGTACGTTCCGGACCCGTCCCACATTATTGATTTTGGAGACGTAGAGATCGAGAAAGATGTTACGTTTGAGGAGAGGCCCGTCAGGATTTTGGAGCGTCGAGACAAGCAGTTAAGCACAAAATCATTCCTTTGGTTAAGGTGCAATGGTCGAGGCACGGAGTAGAATAAGCGACGTGGGAGTTGTAGGAGGATATGCGTTCGAGGCACCCCGACCTTTTTGATTCTTAAGTTTCGGGACGAAACTTTATTTTAGAGGGGGAGAATGTAATATCCGTAACTTTCCATTTTTAGCAGTTTCCATTTTCGATGTATGTCTATTTTTATTGACTCGCTTATAACCGTTTCGACATTGTGAATCTACTTTATTCTTGGAGTTTTTCCATTTGGATGAGTTTTGATGATGTTTTCACGTGATTTCATTTTATGATATGTTTTGCCGTATGATCGTTCGATTCTCGTAAAACTCGTTCATATTCGTTGTTTCTTGGTTTGTGCAAGTTCGTATGATTGAGTTGGTCGTGTTGATACTTTCGGTTTATAAATCCGACGTCGTTTCGTGATTTTCGGGCACTTGGGCCATTTTCGTAATTTCCTATAAATTTAGGGAAATTCTTCTCCTTGCCGTATTTCGGATTCCTCGGTAGTTGGAAGTGCATTTACTGCCGAACATTCAACTTCGTTGTTATGTATACCTTGTATTTACACTTTTGATTCTATCCTCGTGTTGTGGTTCGTCTTTGGATCGACTGTGCAGAATTGGTGTTCAGAACTGGGGTCTGCTACGTGCATAACGTACGTTATGCATAATCCATAATGTACGTTAGGACTCTTCCCAAATCAGTGCAGGCATTTTGTTACGTACGTTAACCAATATTGGGTTACGTACGTAACCATCATAGCGTACGTTAACAGCTTGTGTTAACGTACGTAACACGCTGTCAGCGTTTTTAAACCTGACTTAACCTCAGTCAGTTTCTTTTCATTTTTTCTTCGCCCCTTCTCGTGACGTGAGCATTCTTGAGCACCTTTGGAGCGATTTGTCCACAGCAATCCGTGGATTTCCTCTAGAGATTGACTATTGTGTACCAAGGGAGATTAATCTACAACATTATCATCATCCATCCGTCGAATCCAAGGTATTTCCTCAGGAACCCTAACTTTGACGAATTTCGGGGATTTTCGGCATTCTAGGGATTAGTTCCGAATTGTTCAATTATGTTATGATATTCCTTACCGATTGTGGTTTTTGGGTGATTCCAAATCCATTTTTCTTGGTTTTAATCCGTGAGTTATCAATACAAGGAGATTTTGCGTAAGCCCTCGCCCGTATCGATTGATCGTTCATTGTCGTAGCATGTAATCGAGGATATGGGAGTATTCCTTTTGGTTATTGATGTCCGTTGGGACTGAGTTATTCTAATTCTTCATTTAGCAACCGCTGTTTTCCATTCGGATCGTCCATAGTCGATTTTCACTTCCGATTCTTCAAGAATGTCTCAAAGGCAAGTACTTTACATTTGTTTACATGTTCTAGTATTTGAATTATGGCTATACGTGGTTGTTATGGAAGGATATGTGTATGTTCACCTAGGGACGGTCCGACGGGGCCTCTAGGGATACGTATTGCCGTGTGTGTGCGTATCACGAACTGTGGTTAACCACCCAGGGATGTCCGACGGGGCTCTGCGGGGTACGGTGGCCGTGAGTCACGTACCAAGGTTAACTTTGAATTATTTTGGTTGGAGAAAATGTGTTTTGTTCTTGTGCATCGTAAATATTCCGGAATATAAAATATTTTCTAAAATGACTTTTTGGCACATATATTCATCTGATTAGAATGTAGTTCAAATGGATTGTACTTGCACTAGCAGTTGTCGCTAACCCCTTAAATGGGGGAAATACTTTTTGTATTTCAGGTATCGATCGTGGGGACAAGCGAGCACTCGAGCCGTATGAGGATGATGGGCAAGCATGATACTATCCAGTAGTCGATTATCGGTGTTTTGTTCTGTTGGTTATTGTTGATGTATTGTTTTGGGATTTCTGTATTATAAAATTGGTTTAAGTACTCGAGTACTTACCGTTTGAATTGGTTAATGTTGTGTTCCCGTTTTGGGAAATGGATTTGATGTCAGATTTTAATTGTCGGTTCGTATTCTTATTATGAATTGTCGTCTTATTGATGATTGTTTGTCGTTGTCGAACGTCTTGTTGGTACGTTAGCCTGGTGGACTTCACAGTGTGGGGTCCACGGCGCTGTAATATGCCGTGAATGTCTTGGGGGTGTTACAGATGATAGTTATGGTGTTGTTTATCTTCAAGAGATATGGCAATTTATGTCTCCCCTCATTTCGGATTTTGATGTTAGGATGATATATGGATATATATGACTTGGATGATTATTTAATTGTTAGCATATCGGATTATGATGGTTCTTATGAACATGATTATGGAATCATGGTATTCCTGGTGTTCTTGGTATATATCACATCAAAGAGGAAGGATATATATTGGTTTGATTATAAACATAGATAAGATAATTGAAACTAACATTATGTTGATTTTAGTGATTGAGTTCGTATGATAAGATATGGATCATAATGATGAGATCGAATTTGGAAAGGTTGTGTTTGATCTTGGAGTATGGTTTTAGTTACATTCATATTCGTTGTCGCAAGGTGTTAGTCGATGCTTGGAATGCATGCAACTGTACAGAATTAGCGCAGGCTAAGCTTGATGGCTAGCGCACGCTAACGGGAGAGACTTAGCACACACTACGTTATGTGTTTAACGTGGGCTAAGTAGACAGACAGTGCAGTATTTTCATGTTGTGGTTATAGGTTCATGATTAGTTAATTTGGGTTGTTCGGATTTATGTTTAATCGGGATATTATGGAACCGTTAAGTTTGATTGGTTGGTTATATCTGTTGTTGAGTATTATCGAATGTGTGTTAATCGATTATTGCAATAGGTTGTGATGTTTTGATCGTGGATTATGATCGTTGTGTTGCGGTCGAGGTTGAAGAATTCATAGATTGCTTTTGGTTGGGGTTGAGGAGCTCGTAGACGAAGGCAATGGAATTGGTAAACGACTTTGTCGTATTGGTATCAAGGAAGTTTATACTTGTCCAGTTTATAAAATTTAATGAATGATTTCGCTTTAATTTCATTTATAGTTCATATAGCAATGATATTATAAGTGTAAATTGTCGGGATGATAGTTTGTTCGTGGAAAGGATATTATCTTCGGCTTTGAGGTAATTTAAGCATTGTTCAGTTATGAGGATAATTAGTATGTTGAGTTGTTGTATATGTTGAGGTTTCGTATAATGAGATTCGTATTGGTTGTTCGATGAGGGAAGTTGATCTGAGGACGGTAGTGTTGAGATAGTTGCTCGCATTGGTCATTTTTTGGGGATTGTGATCCCAGGATGTTTGTTTTGGATATTGTCGGTCGTGTCAATTTTTCATTATCCATGTGTCATTGTTCAGTTCGGTGAATTTTTTGATCCTTATTGGATATGTGATTCTTTGAGTTTCGTTGTCATGTTGCATCGTGACATATCTGGAGTCATATCTGCATGCCGATTGGTTATTGTGTAGGATTTTTAGCCGGGCACACGATGGTTGTAACACCCCCAGATCCAACCGGGAGTATTACACGCCGTGGGCCCCGCGCCGGAACCCACCAGGCTAAAAACCAAATACAAGAACGACAAAAAAAGGCCGATGACGGTAGTATTTTCCAAAACTCACAAAATCATTTGAAAACACCAACTACCGTCAAGACAATCAAGGCCAAAAACTCGGTTAAGGGAATCGGTTTTCGAAATCAAACTCAGTTGGCATAAAGCCGAAAGCCATTTGAAAGAACTCACACAACAGATAAAAACACAGTCCAAGATACATATACATCAATAATGATATAAACAAACAAAATACACGATTCCCCAATAATATGCCATAGCCAGTATCGTCCGGAATCCTCGCCTCACGACCGATACCATCAAAGTCCTCAATACCTGAAAAACAAGTCCCACAATGGGGTCAGCAATAATGCCCGACAAATAACCGCAAGTACATAAACATAAATATTCACATGCCATGCATCATGAGAATAATAACCTCAACGATAACCTTACCACTTCCGGTAATCCAACGATTCTCGTCAAAATCCTAATATCACGATAATACCATAAAAATCCCAGTATCACAACAATACCGTATAATACCTCAATACCAAATACTTTCTCGTACATAATCCTCTATGTACGATTACCATAAAACATACCTCTATCCGGATATCCTTCCGAAAAGCATACCACAGACCAAGCATATCCAAAATGACATCAACAATATCTGAATACTACAATCTTCCCAAAATTGTCCAAGTATCTCAACAATCATCAACTGTGCATTCTAATTCTTTTAGAACATCACTGAACATTCGTCAATATGCAATACAATATAAAATACTCATGAAATGTAAATGGAATTACTCATCAAAACATTACAACCGAACAAGTAAACACTTGCCTGGATATCAATATGACAAAACCACCACCGAACTCATCATCCTCGTCTACGAGCTCTACAGCCCTGACTGGACTGAATTTACGGCCTTCAACGCGGCACATCGGTTATACCTATGGGTTAATCAACCTAGAACAATAATCATATCAATAATCAAACCAACTTGGTAACAATGATCATAACATATTCAATCCGGAATTCAACCTCGGATCATGATTTAACTCCTCTAAATCGATCACTGAAATTATCATGATCCAGAAATCTATCTCAAAACGGTTTAAACGAACCATCATCTTTATAATATGAAGAAACATCCGAAACTCTTATCAAAATTCCATTGAATCTCATATAATATCATTATATGATTATCCAACATGTTCCTCACATGTAATCATCCTTAAAAACGAACCATAAACAAAAGGGATACCAAATTTACCTGGATTAGACGAACCAAAAATAAGAACACTTGAACTCCATTCCAAGAATCATGAATAACTTGAAGAATAAGGCTTGAATTCATGCTCTTAATATAATATTGTTAAAGATTATCATTATACAGTGTTTGGGAACCTCAAATACATCCCAACTTTCTCTCTCCCGACTGAAGGAAGAAAAATGGACGAAATACCTCTCAGCACCCGTCTGTCCCCTTTTATAATATTCATTATTAGCGTGCGCTAACATCTCATGTTTAGCGTGCGCTACAGCCTTAGAGTGCGCTAACTGACTTTGTTAGCGTGCGCTATCGCAGCCCAGAGGATACTGCCTTGCTTCGTAAACTAGCTTACGTACGTAATGCCCATGCATTAACGTACATAAAACCTCCTGCCTAGCGTACGCAAGTCATTGACCTTAGCGTGCGCTATCCGAAGTTGACTTACTACAGTGTTCACCTACCACTCGTGCCCTCACATGCCGAAAGCATCCGCGATTTCCGGGATTCCTCTGACCGATCTGGAATTAGCGTGCGCTAACCATACGGTTTAGCGTGCGCTAGCCCTACATGACAAACACCCGCTGACCTTATCTGGACATGCGTTACAAGTGGCCGGGTCCACTCGCCGAAAGCTAAGATTCCATGTCGGACGATCTGATATTAGCGCACGCTAACCATCCTTAGTAGCGTGCGCTAAATGCCGATAAACATCAACTCGGGCCTACATGTCGGCCGCCTTCCGAATCTTTCCCAGAAAGTCTTACGTACGTTAAGGACCCTCCTCAGCGTACATAATGCGAACCTATTAGCGTAGGCTAACTACACAACGTAGCGTGCGCTACTCGTGCCTCGTAGCGTGCGCTAAGCATATCTCATAGCGTGCGCTATCGTGGCTGTGCTTAGCCATATTCAGCTATCCTCGACCCACATCTCGACATACCAAACGATCATACGGCACAATGAAAACATATACGCATTTCAATAACATTAACATACGTTCACAACATCCTTAATCACAATTATCCATCAACGATATCCAACATATAAACGAAAAATATATCCGAAAAATCGGGGTATTACACTCTACCCCCCTTAAAAATAAGTTTCGTCCTCGAAACTTGTAGTCACTCGCACAAACAACAATTCAACAGAAAATCAAAAATCACCAAGATAACCAAGAATTATCGAATAATCCGAACAACGTACTTACAGGTCTGTGAAGTCGAAGGTCTCCTGTGATACTAGCATATGACACCATTTCAAAAATCTCGACACAACAAGAATGCCAAAACAGGAATAATCACAATTTAAAAACGATTAGTCTCCGCCAAGACCACAACAAGATTAGAGCACTGTCGAGTTTTGTGGGATCTGTGACGCTGTGTCTCCTCACCTAAAGCACATGAGCCGCTCCTTGTCACATGCACGTATCACCGGCGTTCCACTCCACATCGAAAGCCGCACATTGCACGTGCCGCACACCGGAGTTCACTTCCCGATTGGAGCCGCACATTGCACATGACCACGGCACCGGCGTTCACTCCCTGCCTCATTGGTCTCGGGAACACCAACAATCCCCAAACCCACACATCACCACGACAGTACTCAAAAATCACACAGTTCCAAAACATCACAAACATCACGCTACTACCACACCGGTAGAGCCACATAGCACACATGCTCGGTTATCACAAAACCATGGGCTCCGATACCATATTTATAACACCCCCAGATCTAACCGGGAGTATTACACGCCATGGGCCCCGCGCCGGAACCCACCAGGATAAAAACCAAATACAAGAACGACAAAAAAAGGCCGATGACGGTAGTATTTTCCAAAACTCACAAAATCATTTGAAAACACCAACTACCGTCAAGACAATCAAGGCCAAAAACTCGGTTAAGGGAATCGGTTTTCGAAATCAAACTCAGTTGGCATAAAGCCGAAAGCCATTTGAAAGAACTCACACAGCGGATAAAAACACAGTCCAAGATACATATACATCAATAATGATATACACAAACAAAATACACGATTCCCCAACAATATGCCATAGCCAGTATCGTCCGGAATCCTCGCCTCACGACCGATACCATCAAAGTCCTCAATACCTAAAAAACAAGTCCCACAACGGGGTCAACAATAATGCCCGACAAATAACCGCAAGTACATAAACATAAATATTCACATGCCATGCATCATGAGAATAATAACCCCAACGATAACCTTACCACTTCCGGTAATCCAACGATTCTCGTCAAAATCCCAATATCATGATAATACCATAAAAATCCCAGTATCACAACAATACCGTATAATACCTCAATACTGAATACTTTCTCGTACATAATCCTCTATGTACGATTACCATAAAACATACCTCAATCTGGATATCCTTCCGAAAAGCATACCACATACCAAGCATATCCAAAATGACATCAACAATATCCGAATACTACAATCTTCCCAAGATTGTCCAAGTATCTCAACAATCATCAACTGTGCATTCTAATCCTTTTAGAACATCACTGAACATTCGTCAATATGCAATACAACATAAATTACTTATGAAATGTAAATGGAATTACTCATCAAAACATTACAACCGAACAAGTAAACACTTGCCTGGATATCAATATGACAAAACCACCACCGAACTCATCATCCTCGTCTACGAGCTCTACAGCCCTGACTGGACTGAATTTACGGCCTTCAACGCGGCACATAGGTTATACCTATGGGTTAATCAACCTAGAACAATAATCATATCAATAATGAAACCAACTTGGTAACAATGATCATAACATATTCAATCCGAAATTCAACCTCGTATCATGATTTAACTCCTCTAAATCGATCACTGAAATTATCATGATCCAGAAATCTATCTCAAAACGGTTTAAACGAACCATCATCTTTATAATATGAAGAAACATCCGAAACTCTTATCAAAATTCCATTGAATCTCATATAATATCATTATATGATTATCCAACATGTTCCTCACATGTAATCATCCTTAAAAATGAACCATAAACAAAAGGGATACCAAATTTACCTGGATTAGACGAACCAAAAATAAGAACACTTGAACTCCATTCCAAGAATCATGAATAACTTGAAGAACAAGGCTTGAATTCATGCTCTTAATATAATGTTGTTAAAGATTATCATTATACAGTGTTTGGGAACCTCAAATACATCCCAACTCTCTCTCTCCCGACTGAAGGAAGAAAAATGGATGAAATGCCTCTCAGCACCCGTCTGTCCCCTTTTATAATATTCATTATTAGTGTGCGCTAACATCTCATTTTTAGCATGCGCTACAGCCTTAGAGTGCGCTAACTGACTTTGTTAGCGTGTGCTATCACAGCCCAGAGGCTACTGCCTTGCTTCGTAAACTAGCTTACCTACATAATGCCCATGCATTAACATACGTAAAACCTCCTGCCTAGCGTACGCCAGTCATTGACCTTAGCTTGCGCTATCCGAAGTTGACTTACTACAGCGTTCACCTACCACTCGTGCCCTCACATGCCGAAAGCATCCGCGATTTCTGGGATTCCTCTGACCGGTCTGGAATTAGCGTGCGCTAACCATACGGTTTAGCGTGCGCTAGCCCTACATGACAAACACCCGCTGACCTTATCTGGACACGCGTTACAAGTGGCTGGGTACACTCACCGAAAGCCAAGATTCCCTGTCGGACGATCTGATATTAGCGTACGCTAACCATCCTTAGTAGCGTGCGCTAAATGCCGATAAACATCAACTCGGGCCTACACGTCGGCTGCCTTCCGAATCTTTCCCAGAAAGTCTTACGTACGTTAAGGACCCTCCTCAGTGTACATAATGCGAACCTATTAGCGTACGCTAACTACACAATATAGCGTGCGCTACTCGTGCCTCGTAGCATGCGCTAGGCATATCTCATAGCGTGCGCTATCGTGGCTGTGCTTAGCCATATTCAGCTATCCTCAACCAACATCTCAACATACCAAATGATCATACGGCACAATGAAAACATATACGCATTTCAATAACATTAACATACATTCACAACATCCTCAAGCACAATTATCCATCAACGATATCCAACATATAAACGAAACATATATCTGAAAAATCGGGGTATTACAATGGTGATGCGTGGACGTTTCCGCATTGAACCGTGCACACGAGACGTACTTCATGAGGCTAATTAGGTACATGTCCCACGTATATCCTAGATTCCGTATACGGGTAGACATGTGCACAGACACATTTCCGGATCGGGCGTACTATGACGTCCATCTTTGAGCCATATGGATTGGTCGTTCATCCTCCATGTATGATTGGATATGTTCGACGGTTTGCGAATGGTTGTTCATACGCCCAAGGGGTATGTTCGACAGTCGGAGTTATTTCTTTGAGATCCATTATTGTTGATCATTTGGAATTTACCTTGTTGATGGTATTGTCGGTTATCGTCGATTCTTTGTTTGTCGCATTGGAGTTTATCATGTCGATGATATTCTCGGTTGATGTTTTGGTTGATCTAGTTATTGATCGTATGAGCATTCGGATTGTACGTCGATGTTGCAGGACTTGTTATATTTGTCTTGTGGTAGTTGATCTATAGATATAATGTGTTATATTGCCCTTATCCAGATTGAGATTTGACGATGTAAATCCGACGGATAGGATTTGACATGGATGAATCAATTCACTCTTATGAGTTATGATGATATTTTGAGGATTCTTGGTATTGTTTGATTACTGTATAGATGTTTGTTGTTGAGTTCATTTCGTCATTTGAGAATGCAAAATGTGGATTATGGTAAGGATTGCTATGGATTGGTAAGGTTATGACGGTAAGACTACGTTGATAGTATTCTTACAGTATTATTACATTGGTATGTAATTATTTATGACGATGTGATCGATATCATTGTTGAGTATTGTGGCTGACCCCATCGTGGGCTTTATTTTAGGTACTCGGAGATCGAGCAAGTAGCGGTCATGAAGAGATGAGCTTCCCGGGTGATACTGGATGTGGCATATTTTCGGAGAATCGAGTATTCTTTCTGGTTGTTTTATTCCGCTGCAATTGTGTATTTTTGAACTGTGTTTATACCCGCTACATGTGTATTTTAAATGGCTTTTCGATATTTTTACCAACTCATGTATATTTCAAAATGGCCTTTTTGGGTATCTCGTAAACTTGGGTTATTTTGTTAAACCCTTTTTCCTAAACTATTTCGTCAGTACGTTTAAGTGGCGGCTTAGCGTACATTTTGAAACTGTCGAGATTTGGCATTTCGCCTTGTACTTTCAAATGGTATTTTATGACGGTATTTGGTATTTAAAAAATAATTTTTGTGAGTATTTGGAAAATATTACCGTCATCGGTCTTTTGGCGTTTTTGAATGTTTTTGAAAATGGTTTTAGCCTGGTGGGTTTCCGGCGCGGGGACCCACGGGGCTGTAATATTCCATATGGTTTTGGGGGTGTTATAGGAGATGGTATCGAAGCTTGGGTTTTGTGAAACCCAGGCGTGTGTATTATGTGGCTCCACCAGTACGGTAGTAGCTACGGCGGAGGGGTCTTGGGATGTGACAGCGACGGCTGAACCTCACGGTGATGCGCGGTTTGTTGCTTGCAGAGGTGATGGGATGAACTGTAGTGGGGGGGATGAGGAGATGAATTGCAGTTGTGTGAGGCCGGACTGTATGCTGGCGGAATTGAAATTAGGATTTAAATTGGCTCGTGTTTGCTGCTATGGGTCAGGTCGATTTGAAGGATCCACTGCTATGGGTTTGGTGCTATGAATTGAGTTTGTTGCTATGGATTTGTTTCTTCTAGTTCTGGTTTTTCTTTCTTTTTTTCTTTTTTTTTTTGTTTAATTTTTACTGTATTTTGAGTTTGTGCTGCCATGGGTTTGGCCCCTTTCATTTTGCTGTGGATTTCTATAACTTTGCCTTTTATTTTAGTGTGTATCAATTTTTTATTTATAATTTTTTTGGATTCTATTTGTTTGTTAATTTGAATTATCGATGGATTATTTTTTTAATAAGTCGGTCGGTGGTGATTTACAATGGCCGAAATACTAATCGGTAAGCTGTTACTATATGGTAATTTAGTATACATGTCGGTAATTTGAGTTATAGTCAGTAATTTTTTTTTAACAATCGGTCGGTATTAACCGGCAATGGTCGACGATGGTAAGAATATACTTGGTAATATAAATTATCAAATGGTAATTTTCATCATCTACTGTTGACAGTAAAAAATTAAAAATGAATCTGACAGTGGCTGCCCGTGGTTTGTCGGCGGCGGCTCGCGGTCGGTTGATGGTCCACTTTTATAAAATGTTCCATTATATTTTAAATTAAAGCAAGTGTATGTATGAATGGAATATTAAAAGTAATATTATTTTTAGGTATGTGTCTCAAGTAGAAGAATATTTGAGTTTTAGGTAAGAAAATTAAAATTAATGTCTTTTGGGTCATTCCCATATTTATAAATTGGTTTAAATTAATTATTTCTCGTATTTAAGATATCACACTATTCTTTAATTAATTAAACTTCTGACAGTTTTAATTTAATAATTTGTTATCCAAGAGTAATACTACTTAAATTTTTATTATTATATCAGAAACTGATCCATATAGAGGGTTTAATATAAACGTTTTGAGTTCCTCAAGGGAAATCATCATACTGAATGAGCCGGGACACATATTTTAGCTATAATATTAGTTTTTATATAAATGTTATTGTTCGAAATATCGAGCATATTGAATCATACATGATTTCCACCCATGACATCAAAGTAGTAATTATTATAAGTACATAATTAAATATACACACACTAGAATTAAGAAATAATAATTGTCCGAGATTTTTATTATTCACTATGTTAATGTAGAAGAAATTATCTCACTGAAACCCTGTTCGACGTGTACGAAGTAAGCTAGTGTAAGCTAATAGCCAAGATCAACTAATCTCAAGCATACACTACAACTCTCATATAATTTATCTGAAATTATGTAGGTTGTGAACTTGTTATATACTTTATAAGACTCCGATAATATGATTTTTCGTATGACACAATAACACACCATATTATTTACAATATAAAGTAAATAGATACCATTTGCATAATTCTAATGAGAATTAATATGCAAAGCATGTGACGAAATGTATTCATTATTCGCATAGACATCAGGAATATAATATCATAATACAAGAATAAAGTATGATTTGCAGTATACAACCATAACTAATACACCATCTATCAATATTTGGTAGGACACATGCAATACTTAGTAAGAGTTATGTTTATCATTTACTTAATTTTACTTTTTGTCTTTTCTATCTTTAATCATAAATGTTTATCATTTGGAAAATCTCACTTTTTATATTTTTTATTTAAACATAATTATAGATAAATTGCTTCATGTACCCTTCTTAATACAAATTAAAAATAAAAATAACCGCCTGTTGTCCCACCAACTACTGACGCCGTGGAGTTTTAATGGCCGACAATACAGTTGCGGTCAGTCACCAACGATGGCCAGTTGTCGACCGGCCACCGACGCCTGTTAGTTTTTTACTAGTTGGCATTGCAGTAACCGACAAGCCGCGACTCGAAAGAGTCTTATTTGGAGTTGTGCCACAAGACGACCGTCTTATTTTGTCGGCAAGCGGTGTGATGTTCACAAAAAGTCCGGCCATCAACAATCGGATTGAAGCATCTCATTGTTCATCCACAAACCGGATCTGTAATATCCAGACTAATATTGTGTATGTTCATCTGTCATTGAACCGAGTGGTATATTATTGTACAGAAAAAAAATATGATTTCCCTATTATTTATACTCTAGTATTCATGATCATTTGTGTAGAAATCTATACTTACAATGCATGCATCTGCATGGCATTAATGCATGTTATGACGGAGCTAGCGTACACGAAACAAAAAAGTTAGCGCACGTTAAGGATGTGCCCTTGTGTATGCTAAAAGTTATTAGACTCGGACAAAACATGGTCGACATATGGAGCCCGGATGTCGGATCTTGTCGGATCTCCCTCACATGCAGCCGGACAACTACTTGAATGGATAAGTCAACGACTATTAGCATGCGCTATGTATTTCAATAGCGTACGCTAAAGTTTACACATAGCGTACGTAAGGTCTTGGCAATGTACGCAAGACAAATGACATAATGATATAGTGAGTTACGTAGATCGATATCATATGCAACGTATGTGTACTAGCTTGCGTTAAGGCCTTAGCGTACGCTAACTGAAGTTGTAGCACACGTAATGTGTAATTTTCTATATATAGAACATCAACCCTCTTTCATTTCCTTCCGAACCATAATCTCATTTTTCACTTTCAACTCATCCCTGAGCTACTAAAACTTCATTATGGACGTCTATAACTCGTGGAATTGGTGTGGGTTCGTAGATTAAGCAAGCTTCCATCGATTCTTAAAGGTTTTGAAGGAACATTCTTCACTTATGTTCGTCTATAAAGGTAATACGGGTGAACCTTCACTCTTACCTTTGAACTGAGATGTTTTATATGATTCTGGAGAGGAGTATTTGTTGAATATAGTCGTCCTTCGAAATATTCATGGTTTGGTTTGGAATATTAGTCATTTTGCTGGAATATGTTCATAGTATCATGTTGATTCATTTAATATCTAGAACAAGCATGTTAGAGATTAAGCTGCAATATAAGATGAGGTTGTTTGAGATAATTATAATTCCAAGCCTTCTTATGTTATGAGATATGGAGATTGAACATTAACCAACTTAGAAACCCGATTTAAAACGTCCCATTTGTAAGATGTTTTAGGATCCGTTCATTTGATCATGTGCTTGATAGGGAACCGTCGAGTAGCTGAACCATATGTTTTAGTTGATGACTTGAGAATAATGTTGCTCTTGGTAGGTCAATCATAAGGATGAATGTTAGGGTTTCTCATCAAGAATATGATCATTCCTTTTATAATTGATTTCGATTGATTTATCCTTGTATGTTAATTGTTAGGATATAATGAATATGTAGTTAATAAACATGTTAGACCGTTAGAACCCTCGAAGAAAGAATTATCTTAATGGAGAATTGAAATTTGAAGTAAAGTTATGATAAACCCTTCAATTGAATCGAATAGGTTAATCGTAGTCGATGGACGATTCGTTCATATTGTTATATGATGATTAAGGGCTGAATTGTACATATATACACGTATTAAAGGAACTCCCGTGATTATGTTCGTGATGTATATTGAATTTATGATAAATTGCGTTATAATTGTTTTCCAATAGTGACAACGACAACTCTAGGTTATTCGATTATCCGAAACTGTTAGTCATTATGGTGTTACCTTGATAATTAGGTAAGGGTGTTGCGGAGAGGTTTATCGAAGGGGCGTCCTTCGAGGGTGTTGACGTTCGTCGAAAGTATTGAATATCTATCGTCATTGCAAGGCAAGTACTTTAACTATGTTTTCTGTATTTATGTCATTATGTTGTCGTGTATAAATGTGTTGTTGTTTGTCCACCACGTGCTGGTCCGACGGGATCATTTTGGGTTCTATGCTAGCGTGCGCTGGATCATTGGATGGGTTTTCCACCACATGTTGGTCCAATGGGATCATCTTGGATCTAGGCAGTGTACGCTGGATCATGGATTACCATGTATATATTGATATTATCATGTTGAGTAATGCTTTATAGGTCTTCTCGTAGGAGAAGTTTGTAAGTTGTTATTATTATTCGTTAAATTATCGAATAATCTCTTGTGGTGTAATTATCGTACTTGTACTAGCATCGTTTTGCTACCCTTCGACGGTAGACATGTGTTTTATGTTCAAGACCTAGAGGAGAGAGAAAACAATCACATGGGCAACATGATGACGAGAGTGCACATTGATGTTGGTTGTCCAGAGAAGTTCTTTTGGTTTGTGTTCGTGTTTGAATAAGTGCTCGAGTACATTATTCTTTGTGTTGATTTGGATGATTATGGATTGATAAATTCTATTTAGTGTTGTCGTTTACTCTTAAAACCCGATTTGTAATAATAACTCCATTGCTGGTATTTAATAAGTGTTTTATCTATTTATAGCCTAGTAAATATTTACATAAAGGATTTACGGCGCTGTAATAACCCTGAATAACATCAACAGGACCAACCTGAAGAACAACACCCTGAGGGTCCAATATAAGGTCCAACGATCAAGTCAGAATTACATCAACAGGAGTAAAATCAATTTGGCACAAGAATAGTGGGCCTATAAAGCCCAATCATCTTTTCACTCATCCAAGAGGCCCACAAATCCTTCCAGATGCGAAAAGAGTTTCATACCATCATCAGAAATTACAGGCGCAATGAGGAAATATTTTAACTGTTGGAAATAAAACGTAGTGGAAGCGGCGGGTTTGGATTTACTAAAATCGGCCCTCAAGAATCGAATCTATTTAGGCTTGTCAAACAATTAATTACACAGATTAATAAGTAATTTAAACGAGCAATATTTATTTACGCGTCTAAACATAATAATTTGTAGTATTCTACTTAAATCTAAAAGATCTTATAATATGTTACCTTTGAAGCGAAGTATTTGAGTTTCTCTTTGATCTTCTTGTATTTCTACCTTTAGATCTTCTAGAGTATGATCCCGCCTTAATCCGGACGTTGTGTGGGCAACGAGCTACTGAACCTTGCTTGGACTTCAACTTGGGATCGGCCGAAACCGAGTTCCTTACAACTCTCGATTTTCTTTTTCATCAATCAATTTTGATTTGTAGCAAGAATTAAAGTGTTATCTCAATTGTAGAATCAAAGATACAAGTCAAGATCCACAATTAAACGCTTGAAAAAAAAAATCGAAACCCTTGTGTAGGATATATGTGTCACGGCTGAACCCCCTTTGATGTCTTATTTATAGGCTTTTGGACTACTCGAGAGATCTTAAGGAGAATTACCGAAGGACTTCTAATAGACCTCAAATTTCCATATTAGGCATTTCCTAATGTATTGAGTCTATTAAGTATCAACTCAGTCCACTAAAGAGTTAATATTGCACTTTCTACCCAAATCCCAATTTACAAAATCGGGCCCCTTATTTAAATATATTATTTCCCGTGTTTAAGATATCGAATGTCCATTAACTAATTTAAGCTACTGACAGATGTACTTAATTAATTGCTTATCCAAGAGTAGTACCACCCGAACCTTATTATTATATCGAAATTAAATTCACCTGTAGGGTTTAATATCATAATCATTATCGAGCTTCTTAAAGGGACGTCATCAACCCACACGAGTTGGGACACGATTTCTAGTTATAATAATTGTCACATAAATAATATTATTGCCCAAGATACGAATCTTATTGAGTCAATCATTGTGACTCTCACCCATAGTAAATCAAAGTATTAAATATTATAAATACACAACTAAATATTATATACTTAGAATTAAGAAATAATAATTATTCGAGATTTATGTTCTTCTTACAGTCAGTATAGAATACACTATCTCACCTCGATCCAGTTCAACGTATACAAATATGCTAATGCATGCTAATAGTCAAGACTAACTAATCTCAAGCATACATTACAATCTTTCACATAACTTGTCTAGAATTATGTAGGTTGTGAACTATTGTATTATTGTATAAAACACTCATGTGATACCAACACACCACATTATCTAAAATATAAAATAATTAGACATTTCATTTGCTTAACCGCAACGTGAATAAATATGCAAAATATGTGATTATGTGTAATTAATATTCTCATAGGTGGTTACGGGGAAACAAGGTAATACAAATCGAAAGGCGACAGTGCAGAATTCAATTAGAATTCCAATAGTAAGGGCTATGGCAGACAAATCGCCACAGAGACTGATCGGGTCGAAGACGATCGCAAGTCCAAAAATGTTTACGTTTTCCAATAACCGACAGGACAGGCCGGAGGAGTTGGCAATCAGCGATTTCGTGTTAAAGATGTGAGCGGCGACATTGCTTGAAGTAGGGGTGTTCATAAGCGGGTACCTGCTTTTTTGGGTACCCGGAACTCCGAGTACATATTTAGGCGGCCCATGGCCCGGCCCATAAAATCCGGGTACCCGCTTTTTCGGGTACCCAACTTTCCGGGTCAGTTCACCCAGGTACCCGAGTTTTTTTTAATCATATAAATTACTACTATTATTATTATTATTATTATTATTATTATTATTATTATTATTATTATTATTATGTTTGCAACAATAATAATTATTATTTATATTACAACAACAAAACAACAACAATAATAATAATAATAATAATACAAAAAATTATTATTATTATTATTATTATTATTATTATTATTATGATTACAAAAAATTAGTGGGAAGCCTCGAAACCAACTAGGCCCCCACACCTCTAGCAATGGTAAAACCAATCCTATTAAAAATATGAAGTGCAGCACGCGCTCCAATGTCTTGAGTCGTAGAGAATCGCCGAATACGCTTAAGCAAGGTAACTGCATCCTTCTCGAGTTCTCCAAAAGAAGAAAAAGAAAAGGGGAGAAACCCATATCCAATATCAGCATATTTCACATCGTACTTGACACGTTTACGGTGTGCAGCATCAATGATCGCACGCCCTGGCATAAAATCAGCCATCCCAGATTGCGTCAAGGGCGACGATCCCATGAGATCAACACATACATCACGTCCACTATCCCACGAGTAAAGTAATATATCAGCCGGGCGCAAGGATCTGTCCCCATTTCCAGAAAGACCAATATCCACCTCCTTACGAGCAGAAATTCCGGACCGGGAACATATATCAACAAGAACATCACACACTAGGTTATGCCGCTGTTTAATGCCAACAATACCGGCACACGAAACAGCACGATCCCCGTAAATATCTCCAGAAAATACCTTAGAACAAGCTGAACATGGTACCTGAACAGTGAAAAGAGGAACACCCAACCGATAGCATAGCACACAACGATAGGCCCTGGCATTCATAGTTTGTCCCAGTCCAGATATCGGAGCCACCCTAAGCCAATCCGAAGTATGATCCTCCTTTAATGAACTCCAAAGCGCCATCTGTCGAGGGGAAAGATGGAATGTGGACTCAACAGTTTGGGTAACCCGATCGAAATATATATCTGCCAATTTCTTCATAAGTTTGGGGGCAGCAACCTCGTTAGGGTTACTCAAAAAGTCAATATCTATATTCACGTTAAAAGTACGTAGAGCATCATCAAAAGAGGGACCAGCAATAATAATACCAGAACTAAGGAGAAGCTTAGACTGTAAGCTAGCAGATTGAAGTCTAGAAGCAAGGAAGGCATAATTCAAGACGTCACCTGCAGAATATAAACCAAGCCCCCCAAAGGCAAAGGGTAAGGTGGCGAGTCTCCATTGCCAATCACCAAAACCAGGCCCAGAAGCAGTGACAATACGCTCTAAGGAAGAACGAAGTGCCGCATCAAAAGAAACCTGAGCACACTCAAAGACCCGAGGAGAACATGTGCGCATAGAAAAATATAACTTAGAAATACCAGCACATGCACGGAGAAGCAACAACTCGCAAGTTTGGCAACTGCCTCCAAAAGTTCAATAGTTTTAGCAACCCTTTTCAAGACCAACTTACTGCCAAACTCAAAATCCACGCTAACAGGTCCACCCAATAATTTAACACCTTGTGAGGGGCGAGAAATATTGGGGGGAAAAACACCAGCATACCTGCTTCTGGGGTCCTCCTGTGGCTAAAAAACTTCAGTTTTATCAACATTGAGGTGTAAGCCACGACAGGGTCCATCCGTCATAATCAATTCTAAAACCTTACCCACAACCAAGGTATCACCAATAATAGTGCCATCATCCAGATACCATGCTTGAAAGGAAAGGTCAAAAGAATCTCTAATCTTACATGCCAAGGGATGTAACACTAAAGCAAAAAGAAGGGGCCCAAGCGGATCACCTTGTTGCACACCTTGATGAGACCAAAGAGTATGCTCACCGTAATATAATCTGGCACGAATGGAATAACAGAATTCCACCCACTGTGAAATAGCCGGGAAATGAAGTCGAACCTCATGCAACATAACAGTCCGATCCACCATGTTGAAGGCGTTTTTAAAATCAACCAACAACATAGATGGACCAACATCATCCCCACGGTCCTCAACCAAACGATTCACCGTATGAAGAATAGCCTCACCTCCCCCCGAAACCCCAACACCAAATTGTAAATCATCTAAATACCCGTCTGAAGAGTGGCCAATCATAGAAGCACAAACCTTGGAAACCAGACGCCTCCAAACAGTCCCAACAGCAATAGGACGGATACCTCCTCCTGGTTTGACTAAGGGTGTGAGAGGTGCACTAGCAATGTACTCACCCAGCGCCCTCGGGCATTTACCAGCAAGAAAAAGGTTTACCACTTGGGTAATAGAAGCGACCAACTCATCAGAAATAGCCACAACAGCACCATTTAAACAATCCAAAAGGTGTTGGGCGCGCAACCCATCCCGCCCACAGGAAGTACCACGAGGGAAACTCCTGATCATGTCAAGAACCAAAGAAGGAGAAGCGGTAAGGTGATGATGATCAATATATAAATGATTTTTTGCTATATTCAACTTTTAGTTCAACAAAAATATTTAATTTTAAATTAGCAAGAATTAATTCTAATTTTGAAGTCATGCATTATGATTAAATCAAATATTAAGAAAATTTAACTTTAATTTAATATATTTGCTCGATTGATTTCTATAAAAATAAATAAATTAAGAGTAAGAAAATTGTTTACAATAATTATAACATTCATTTTATTATCATTGGCTCTAACATATTAAGATATTATATGAAACATTTAATCTATTCACTTTGAAATTAGACTACTATATTATAATAATACATACTCAATTTTGTAATTTTGATGTCATAATTTAAAATAGTTAATGAGATTTAATTTATAAAAAATACGATTCATGAAAAGGAAAAAAAATTAGAGCATAAGATCAATATAGACCAAATTTTATATAAATATTGTAATGTTAATATTATTAAAATGTAAGTAAATACATACTAATTCTATACATAATTTTTAAAATGGTTAAAATAAAATATGTAGTGGGAAAATAAAAAAAATAAAAAAAATTATCGGGTCAGCGGGTACTCGGTAATTTTATTTGGCCGGCCCATTACTCAGCTCGGTAACTCACATAATTAGTGGGCCGGGTACCCGGTCCGCTAAATCTGGGTAATTAAAAAAATTACCCAGTAAAAAGTTCCCGGATCGTCGGGTAATTGGGCTTGGTCAACCGGGTCGGGTAGTTTTGAACACCCCTAGCTTGAAGGAGACGGCGAATATTAGGATTTCCCCAAAATGATGTTTTTGATTTGAAACCATTAAACACAGAAAAAGTTTCTTATCGAGATATGCGTAGCAGTAACATACTAAAATAACACAAAAGGTGTATCAATTTTCATTAATAAACCCATACATGTAGAACTAGAGTACAAGTTCTAAATTATTCCATCCAAGTCCAGCCCATTCATAATAGGAATAATATAAGTAAAAACCCAATAAGCTAAACTAAAGTACATCAAGTATTATTCCTTCAACAAAATTTACTTTATTCTTATATTTTCCAATTCCATTTGCAATTTTTTTTAAAAGATACTTTATATTCAGAAAAATATTACGATTATCCCCTACAAGGCATAATCAAACAATATGGAGTTTTTTGTAACTAATAAACTTGTAAGGATTTTTTCTAATTAATTCGAAACTCCAAGGTAGTTTTTTTTGGTCATTATCCCGTAGTAAAAATCGTTTTGTTTGTGACACGATTAGGATTACAGCGATATTGATCATTAATTGCTACCATAAAATGTGACCTCTTCCCATTCAAAGACAGCTAGCAAGCTTCCCCGTCACCATATCATAATAGCAACGAAACATATTAGACTCAGTACCACCATGCCACAGAAATGCCATGCCCGTATTTTACATGGCTTGACAAAAAGGCCATATCTCGATGTATTTTTCAAATAAATCAGAACAACGCAACAGATATTTAAATATATTTTATCTACAAATATCAAAGATGAGACTAAGCAATCAAACATTACCAGTCTTCTATCTCATCATCATCAATCACATTATCTTCATCCAAACTCATGCTATGATAATCATCTTCAGTTGAATGAACTTCGTTTAGGACTCCTTGGCCTTCAGCATCTTCAGGTACTCTATCTCCGAGCCAGTTCAGTATCGGTTTATACTCGGTGGCGAAAACTAAATGAATGTTCCGGCTTAGACTGATATTACGAGCATCTCCACTTTGACTAAGCATTAACCACTACAAGTCGGTAAACAAAAAATAAGATGTCGCGCATGCGTTAAGCCGGAAGGCAGTATCACTTAAGATGCTAGAGGTTCTTACACCTAAAGTAAAGATTCGACAAGAACTGATTGAGTGGGGAATGCCGACTAGAAAGAGGGTTAATAATAATAATAGTTATAAGAATACCTTTGAGGTTTAGTCTAATTACAAATAGACCAGGGTGGTTTGTATTACCTTAAGGGTTTATTTTAATTCTCAAAATTTATTCCAATACAAATTCAACTAACTTGTGTCATAACTAAGTTAGATGATGTCAGAATTTCGTAAACTTCTTTGTAATGTGATGTGTCTGAACTAGGAAACACTTTGTATTTTCAAGAATGGGATTTTCATTCACAATATATGCAGTTATGTTACTTGCTAAATTAACCTTATTGCGCAATAGTGACTGCTCAACCAGCCAGAGCATCGGGCGGCGAATAGCATGCCACCTGCATTGTCAGAATAATTGTAAGCATAGTATTCACCGAAACAAACAAAAATTTTTCTCTGAAACGTACCTAGAAGAAACTGGATAACAGTTCCCAAATAACACTCCACGGACAGCAACTGAAGCAGCAATTGATTGTTTAAAATTCCCGACTTCAAAATTTCGACTAAGAGCTCCACTTGATGGGGCAAGAAACAAGTCAGTGTCACTTAAATATCTCCCAATGACACATGCATCTTCAATTGCCTCCTCGCTCACAAAATCCAGAACTGTAAGATGCAATCATCAAACAAAAGTAAAACTAGTATTCTGACTTCAATTGGCAAGTTACCAAGTATAACACTAGGAAATAAAAATCTATGAAATGGAATTATAATATCTATTGCCAGAACTCCAAAAATGTCATTTCATATGATCTTCAAATGTTGCTAAATTGCATGTGCAAAATGACTAGAAGTTTAAGAACAAGATATGAATTGCATAGTTTACCATTTTCATGAAGAAAATCAGCAATAAGCCTTGCCTGCCCATGTGCCTGAGATAGCACCGACTCTGGAGAATCCATTTTTAGGGGACATCTGACAAGTTTCTCATTAAGAAGAATTGCATTTCTATCTACATTAGAATACACAAATATCAGCACAACAGTCATCTTCTTTTTAAAATCAATCAACAATGAAATTGGCAATTTTTCTCTCAACGACCATCACACACACAAAGATGGACAACCATAATATAATCCTAAATTACTAAAAGGTTCCATTTTAATAATTTGACATCAATTATATCTAGATATAAGTCAAAGAACCCTTAACATCTCAATACCTTTTGGCTGTTTTATAAACACAATAAACAAAATGAAGGTGCTTTTAATTGCTTAATCCCTTTTATCTGCTTAAACAAAATGAGAAGCTTCCCATCCAATTTTCTTACAAATTGGCAAACAGGGTCTTTTAACGTCAGATTCCCAAGACGTTGTTCATATTCTGGTTTGAATTTATTCCACAAACATAAAATTCCATAATGTACGAGTCCACTAGGATGCGTGTCAAGAGAAATTTCGATATCATCTAAATTCTCTTTATTCAGACCATCCTTAATGAATTGAATTTTATCTTCTCTGTTTGTAGATGGAATTCCTAAAGATCGACATTTTAAATTACAGTTCCATTTAGCACATTTATAGCAAACGGCTATCATTTTTGCTCGTCGTTTCTTGGCATATGAACTTTTTCCAAGCCCTGGTAAAAATCTACTCGGTGTTTCTGTGAATTCACCTGCTATTCTTACTTTGACTTCAATTATGAATCTAATATCAAAAGGTATGCTTTTATTCATAACCAACCTCATCCTTTCAAGTCTCGTCTTATAAATCTTTAAAATGACATTTTTGCTCAGAAAGGGAAATCTTTTTTCGATTTTATTCAAAGTTTCTTCCATGATAAAAAGAAAAAAAAAGAAAAAGGATAAAATATCTACAAATATCAGTTGTTGTGGGAAACTGAAAAATTCGACTTTAATAGTCACGGAGTACCGTTATCCGCCACTTGACCGGACAAACACAATTGAGTACTAAGTTACAATGTCGAGAAATTTGTACCTATAAAAATAGTTTACAATGTAAGATTTCAAATATAACTTATACTTCCCCGGCAACGGCACAAAAAACTTGACACGTTCTTAGTGTAACTATCGCAAGTGCACGATATCGTATCAAGTAGTAAGTGGACTTTTTGAGTCCAGTTTATCGATTCCACGAGGAAGTTGTAATTCCCGTGATTTCGATTTCCGGTAATTTCATTTTTTTTCGGCAGAAGTCCATTTTGACGACTCGCTCATGACCGTTTCGTCATTCTGAGAATGATTAATTCTGTACTTTGTGACATCTGAGTTCGTTTCTGTGTCGTTTTGTTGAGTTGCGTGCTTTTTGGCGACTTTTCCACACTTGAGTTCGATTCTTGCGAATCTCGCTCGAAACTGCTGTTTCGAGTTTCCCGTAAGTTCGTTTAACTTTGTTATACCTGTTGTGAACTTCATTTTGGTTATTCGATCACGTATCGTGATTTTCGGGCATTTTGGGCCATTTTCGTAATTTCCCAAAGTTTGGGGTAATTACTTTCCGTTGTCGAATTTTGAGCCTTCGGGTGGTCGGAATCACGTGTTCTCTTAGTGCTCGGATTCGTCTTTGCGAGTACTTCGTAACCGTATCGTTGATTCGTATTCAGGTTCGGGTTTCGAGGTCGTCCGGGCCATCGGAGTTGGTCCCGGCCGAGTCATGGCCGGGCATGTTGGGGCCAGGCCAGCCCTGTGTCACGGCAAAAAGTTGATGACGGGACAGACGTGCAGGTCCGGTCGCACGAGGTGCTAAAGATCAAGCACGAGCAAGACGCCCTGAAAGGCATCGAGCTGGAAATGGAGGTTCAGCCTTATAAGCAGCATGGTCGGACGGACAACCATGTGAAGAAGCCGTGGGAGGAACACAGGCGCTGCTATGGGAGGCGGTTCGCCCAAGGGACAACGTGCCTTAGTGTTCAGGACACTTGGGCATTCCGGTCGGGACATGTGCGGGACTGTCCGGCAGTGCATAGAGCACGGGCAAGGCCGGCCGAGCAAGCAGTGCTCGGAATAAGGAAAGATGACGAGGCGAGGTCGAGTCGCGAGGCAAGACTCAAGCAAGGATGTCGGGCGCGGGCATGGGATGCCGGACACGACCGACGTGCGCGGGCGCGCATACGCAGGGTGCGAGAGAGACCCTCCCCCTATAATAGGCTTAGCGGGATATACCCTTGTGGGGCAGTGGATACTGAAAAGCTGAGGAGTCACTCGGCTGGGAAGACTCGACCAGGAGCAACCAGGTGCGTACCAGAATGGCCCAGAAGGTTCGGGAAGACTCCAGAAGGTTACGGAAGCAAGAGGACTGTGTCGGGCTGATGAAGGCCGGGACGGGCCGAAGCTGGCCGAGATGGACTGGAACGATCTGGGGCGCCCGGATGAATGTAGAACTCTCGAGAACCTTCAAGAAAGGTTGGATCCTAGAAGACTTGTGGAATAGTCTAGAGATATTATAGGAGTCTTGAAATGTAAAGATATGTATGGAATGTTCTAGTGTATTCTTATTATGTAGAGATAGGAGAAAAGTTGTAGACTTCTCTAGAACCCTCCATAAGAGGAGGTGGGAGATGTATAAATAGGAGGAGCTCATTTGCTCCAAGATCTTCAATAAGCATCATCAAGAAGTGTGATCAAGAAGTGTCAAGACAACCAAGAAGTGCTTGTAATCTTTGAAGTTCTCATAATACAAAACCTCTTCTTACCTTGTAGTCTTCAACCCTTAGTTTCTTGATTTCCAAGTCCGTTAGTACATCATAAGGAGTGGAGTTAGCCTGACTTAGCTAGAAGTAAGTTGAGTGGCACACGAGATCGGCTAGTCGCAGAGTCATCCCGTGACAACGTGGTATCGGAGACTGGTTCGCGGAAAGCAAAGACTATGGTTACGGAAGGAACTAGTGAAGTTGACAACATTCCCCTACTCGTTGAAGGAGTGGAAAAGGAGAAGAAGGCAAAATCCAAGAAGAGGGAGCAGTCGGTAGATACCTTGGCCAGCTTTGACAATAGGCTGACGAGGGTAGAGATTAACGTCGGTGAGACCCTGGAGTGGAAGGATACCATCGACCAATTCGCTGCAGAGATAAGTGACACGAGCGATGGATTGAAAGAGGCCATCGGTGTCATGAAGGAAGAAGTAATTGGGCTTATCAACACCCTAAGAAATGAGTTCCGGGAGAAAACAAGCGCTTTGGAAGTTGAAGTAAACTTGTGCAAAACAGCGGTTGCCGGAGGAGCCATTACCAAGAGGATGCCGCGCACGGAAGCACCACCACCTTTGAAGTATGGAGGTAAGCGCGACTCTAAAGTACTTGATGAATTTCTTTGGTCAATAAAATGGTATTTCAATGCGACTGAGGTAAAAGACGACAAGTCGAAGATAGACACTGCCGTCCTTTACCTAAGTGAAAACGCTGCTCTATGGTGGAGATGGAAACATGGAGACATTGAAAAGGGACTCTACACCATATACACGTGGGAAGAATTCAATAAACAACTTAAGAGGCAATTCTGCCCACACAATGCTGAAGAAATAGCCATGAAGAAGCTTCGAGAGTTGAAACACACGGGTTCAATCAGAGACTACGTGGTGGAATTCACCACGCTGATGCTTGAACTACCCGACTTACAAGATAAGGATACATTATTCTACTTCCAAGACAGACTGCAGCCTTGGGCTTACAATGAGCTCAAGAGAAGGAATGTTCGGGACGTATATGAAGCGATTGCCGTAGCAGAGGATCTCATGGATTTTCGTCAAGACACACCCGCTAGAAAGACTAGTGACGTGGAGAAACCAGCCCCTAAGCCACCATCAAGAGAGGACAAACCCACTCCCAGACCTTCGAATCCCAAAGGTGTAACACCCCAAACTAGGCGGATATTACAGTGCCGTGAATCCCCGACTGGGACCCACCAGGCAATTGAAAATGATGAATTAAATAATATAATTGTAGTACCGAACCACATTATATTACCAAGTACTCCGATGAGGAGTTTAAGTACAACACACCAGGACAATACCGAATACTAGTATATTTTATATGAAGATAAAATACACCACCCTGAATAAATAAACATCTCAAACGGAATTTTGCAGCGGAAAATACAAATGACGGAATAACTGAAATGACTGAAAATGACTGAACAAACGGAATGACTGGGGCCCCCTACTAGTATCACTGGGACTCGTCGCCGTCTACATGCTCTTCCCGTGCCTTTGCCTTGCCGTGACCTGAAAACAAAATTCCCCAACGGGGTCAGTTACACAGAACAACAATCCTCAAGAGTTGAAATTACACAATCATGAATTAACTGAAGTTATGAAATATTCTTAATTATGAATTACGCTGAAGAGGAGTACCATAGTACGCCCATAGTGTTCTGTGCGAGTGTACAAGACGAATGACCGGACACACTCGTCCTTGTACCTAATTAGTCTCACGGTGTAACGCTTTCCCGTGTGCACGGTCCAGTATATCGGTGAACCCAATACATAACCATCGTGTGCCCGACTAAAAATTCCACACAGCCACACCCGGCCACGTAATATGAACCCAGAAGGTCACATGAACGAGAATGACCATGATGAATATCAATGAATAATAATTAGACAAGGCCAAGATGACTCACCGATATGAAAGTAATAGTGACGTGATTGATAACCCAATGAAATGATTTGGAACCGTCGTTCCTCGTGAATGAAATGATTATTCGACAATTACAAGTCTCAAAATGATTAATATTATGATGAATGAATTATGATTATGAGCAATCAACAACAAAAGGAATGAGTATCCTTTTAACCGAGTAAGATTTAACTTACACAATACCGATGACAAAGTCCTTCCACGAACAACGTCCTAATCGAGATACCGGTCGCTCGAACAACCTTGAATAACAATAATTACCAACAATCGTTCAATACACGTATCAAACAACAAAACACGACTAACCCAAAGGTCGAAACAACGATAATCAAACTCATAGGGCATTCCAACGAATACATAACCAACCACACAACTTCGAAAATATCCAATCCCGAATATGTCGAAACCAACACCAAATTGAGTATTTCGAACTAACAAAACACTTCAATGATATCAATAATCCATTAGGAATCCATAATTCATGATTACAACAACATCAATCGGAAAATCCCCAATTAACCGAAGTCAACCCCAAGGGTTCTTGAAATAATTCCGAAAATAACCATTAAATCCGTAGGAATATATTTATCCAAGGTAGATAATCCATATCTAACATATTCCAATGATAATCCAAGCTTACACGAAGAAATCGGAAGGAAAACCCAAAAATCCGAAATTCTAGATCCAAGAAATTAATACCTTTGATTCGATGTTTTGGAGATGATGAAGTGATGATTAATCCAACTCAAAGACTTGAAGATGATGATTGATGATTACACCTTGAAGAATACTCTCTAAATCGCCCAAATCGCCAAGAACCGACGAGAGAATGAGAAATAGATGACAAATGACGAAGTCTGACTAAACTGTCCAATTTATAGCCAGTCCAGGTTAGCGTGCGCTAGCCTTTATGCATAGCGTGCGCTAACGGGTAATTTGGGTAGTCCAGTACCCAATGTCCGAAAACGGTAGCGCGCGCTACGTACCTTTTTGTAGCGTGCGCTACGGCCATATCATTAGCGTGCGTTAATACTCATAGCTAGCGTGCGCTAACGAATAACTTGATGCCCAGTACTAGAATCCAGAAACTGCCTGTTCTCTGATCTGACCTCGATAGCGTGCGCTACAACCATTATTTAGCGTGCGCTATAATATCGATTGCGTACGCTAAAAACAACACATAGCGTGTGCTAAGAATTAATCCAGTGCAGTCCAGTAGCCACTGGACTTAACCTGATCTGTTCTTAGCGCGCGCTACACCACATATTAGCGTGCGCTACTACAACCCACTAGCGCGCGCTACTTACCATTCGTAGCGTGCGCTACTTATAATTCACCTGCAGTCCAGTACCTTCTGGACTGCAGCCAGGGTAACCTTAGCGTGCGCTAAAGCTGAGTGGTAGCGTGCGCTACCTATACCCAATTAGCGTACTAAAAGGAGTCCGTAGCATGCGCTACTCCTCACGCACAGCTCGCAACGAAAATGACAATGATGATAAACACGGCACGAAACTCCAATCAGATTAGTGATGAATGACGATTGATACACGATACAATTACTCTGAATGATGAATACCATGACTGAATCTGAGTGACAAATGATTAATAATGAATGAAATTACTGAGTATCAATTACTGAATGATAAATACTGAATGATAATTACTGAATTACAACCGGGTATTACATACACCCCCCCTTAAAAGAGTTTCGTCCCCGAAACTAAGGGTCAAACAACTCGGGATAACTCTCCCGCATATTATCCTCGATTTCCCACGTAGCCTCTTCGACTCCGTGCCTAGACCACTGAATCTTAACCAAAGGAATCGTCTTATTCCTCAACTGTTTGATTCGCCGCTCTAAAACTCGCACAGGACGCTTCTCATTTGAATGATCGTCGGCGATCTCAATTTCATCGAACTGAAGTATGTGACTCGGGTCGGCAACATACTTCTGCAGCTGAGAGACATGAAACACATTATGAATTCGGCTCAACGCCGGAGGTAGAGCCAATCGATAAGCTAACTCGCCTACTCGATCCAAAATCTCGAACGGTCCAATGAATCTCGGACTCAACTTTCCCCTCTTCCCAAAACGGAAGATACCACGACTCGGGGATACCTTGACCAACACATGGTCCCCAGCCTCGAACTATAATGGTCGACGACGGTTATCTGCGTATGATTTCTGTCGACTCTGAGCGGTCAACAAACGACTCCTGATCAAAGCTACCTTCTCACGGGCGGCTATAAGCATATCGGGCTCGGTGCCGATTGATTCTGATAAGTCGTCCCAACACAACGGAGATCGACAACGACGACCATACAAGGCCTCGTAAGGTGCCATCTTGATCGAAGCATGCCAACTATTATTATACGTGAACTCGATCAATGGTAGTTGGGCTTCCCAATCGTCTTTCCAATCGAGGACGCATGCCCTCAACATATCCTCTAATGTCTGAATGGTCCTCTCTGATTGTCCGTCGGACTGAGGATGAAAAGCTGATCGAGATTGCCGAGTTCCCATAGCGCGATGAACTCGATTTCCAAAATGAGACACAAACCGTCCGTCACGATCGGAAACGATACTTTTAGGAGTACCGCGATCGACTATCTCTTTGATGAACAGTTAAGCAAGTCTCTCGGGACCCCACGTCTCCTTGATCTCAAGGAAATGAGCTGATTTAGTTAAGCGGTCCACGATCACCCAGATCGTATTCATGCCACAATGACTCGTCGGCAAACTCGTGATGAAATCCATAGAAATGTCTTCCCACTTCCATTCGGGAATAGGAAGAGGTTTCAGATACCCTTGGCCGCCGATGTTCAATCTTAACTTGTTGTGTTAAGCATCTCAAACAAATTCTGCGACTTCTCGCTTCATATTACTCCACCGGTAATTTTGTTTCAAGTCCTTGTACATCTTGCTAGACCGGATGAACAATAAGGGGTAGCATGAGCTTCTTTCAAAATCGAGTTTTTCAACTCGTCATTCACGGCAGACGCACAACCGATTCTTAAACCTCAAAAGTCCATCCTCGTGGACCACAAATCCAGGGGCTTTCCCCTGAGCCACATCCTCTCGGATGCGCAACAATGATGGGTCCGAACCCTGATTCTCTCGGATTGCCTCCTCGAGTGACGATGAAATCTCTAACATACAAAGCCCTTTGAACTCGCTGAAACCGGACCTCGATCTCGGGTCTAAGGAATTCCTTTGAAGCTCCTACGAAGCTGTTAAACGGGCAAGCATCTGCTCCTGAACGGACTTACGACTCAAGGCGTCGGCGACAACGTTCGCCTTGCCCGGGTGGTAGAGGATCTCGATATCATAATCTTTGATTAATTCCAACCACCATCCCTGACGCATATTTAACTCCTTCTGAGTAAATATATACTTTAAACTCTTATGATCGGTGAATATCTGACAGGTGATGCCATAAAGGTAATGACGCCAAATCTTCAAAGCGAACACCACGGCTGCTAGCTCCAGGTCGTGGGTCGGATAATTAACCTCGTAAGGTCTCAATTGCCGTGAAGCATAGGCAATAACTTTCCCGTTCTGCATGAGTACACATCCGAGACCCTGTCCGGACGCATCACTATAAACTACGAATCCTTCCGTCCCCTGCGGCAAGGAAAGTACAGGTGCTGACATTAACCGGCTCTTGAGTTCCTCAAAACTCCGTTGACACGCGTCGGACCATGTGTATTTCTTATCCTTCCGCAAAAGGTTTGTTAAGGGTTGAGCGATTCTAGAAAATCCCTCTACAAATCGCCGATAATAACCCGCTAATCCGAGGAAACTTCGGATTTCCTTAACGTTCTTCGGAGGTAGCCAATCTCAAATAGCCTCCGTCTTCTGAGGGTCGACACGAACTCCGTCTGATGAAATTACATGTTCGAGAAAAGTCACTTCGGACATCCAGAACTCACATTTGGAGAACTTCCCATAAAGTTGTTCTCGTCTCAACACGTCGAGCACTTGATGAAGGTGAAACTCGTGTTCCTCCCGGTCACGAGAATAAATCAAAATGTCATCGATGAAGACGACAACAAACTGATCCAAAAAGTCGATGAAAACCCGATTCATTAACTCCATGAATACCGCAGGTGCATTAGTCAATCCGAACGGCATAACCACAAACTCATAATGACCATAGCGTGTTCGAAACGCCGTCCTCGCGATGTCCGACTCTCGGATCCGCAACTGATGATATCTAGATCTTAGGTTGATCTTGGAAAATACTGAAGCTCCTTGAAGTTGATCTAAGAGATCATCAATATGGGGTAAGGGATACTTATTCTTGATCGTCACCCTGTTCAACTCCCGATAATCAATACATAAGTGGAATGAACCATCCTTCTTCTTGACAAACAACACTGGTGCTCCCCACGGGGACGCACTCGGTCGGATATAACCTTTCTCGAACAACTCCTCAAGTTGGTTCTTTAATTCCTGCATTTCGGTCGGGGCCATCCGGTACGGTGCCTTCGATATCGGGACGTACCGTGCTCCAACTCAATCGTGAATTCCACATCCCTCTCGTGGAGGCAAACTGTAACTCGTCTGCGGAAAAACATCGGCATATTCCCTCACTACCGGAATATCCGTCAATATCGATGATTTCGGTTTTGGCCATATAGCACCAATAACCGACACATCCCCGATTGAGTAACCTTCTTGCTTTCATCAAATTAATGACCTTACGAGCAGTGGGATTACCTCCTGAAACACATATTCAACCCCATCGCAAAATGATAGTGACCATACGCTACGGACACTAATGATGGCATCATGACGATCCATCCAATCAATACCCAAGATGATGTCGTCCCTCGGCAAATCTACCACGATTAGGTCCGCCGGCCATACACGACCATGAAATCGAATCGACAATTACGAATCTCACGATTACGATAATTCGTCTACCATCGGGTAGGCCAATGACATAAGGCTCACAACTAGTAGCACTACCTGCACGTAGTCTACTCAAACATGACTCGGAAATGAATGAATGCGATGCACCGGTATCGAAAAGGGTACACACGAGGTTGAGATAGAATATCGAGTGTACTGAGATCATTCGGCCTCTGGATCATCGGTCTTCTTCATCTCATAGATCCGGGCTTGCTAGTCTGCACCGGACGCTCCGTCTGCTGGCTAAAAGCTCCACCTTTAGTCGCTCCTGTCGTTTTAAACGACGCTGATTGAGTGGCTTGATTAACGGCCGATCGCTTAGGTGCCTGAGACGACGTCTGAGTAGGTTTGGAGTCCCTACGGTAAAAACGGGCCTTATGCCCAGCAATTCCACAATTATGACATGTGATAGTTTGTCTCGGACACTTGGTACTGAGGTGACCAAGATCCCCACAGTTAAAACAGGTGATGGCCGAACTGGCCGCTCGAGACTGAGATTCTGCGGGTTTAGACGACACAGGAGGTCGCTCAGAAAAAGCAGAGCCCGCACGGGGTTTCTTGAAAGTTGTCTGACCGCCTTCAGACTGATTACGATTCTTCGAATTCTTGCTAGCAGGCGAAGGTTGCTGCTTAGCAATTTCCTTAGCAGTAAGCTCGTAGGTGAGAGCTTTCTCAATGAATTCAGCCAACGTAGTGCAATTATGATTAAGTAACTGAAGTCTCATACGGGGTTTCAGCCTCTTGCTGAAATACTTGATCTTATCCGCCTCTGAATGAATGATGGATGAGGCGAAAGGAAGAAGTTCCTGAAATTTCTCGGCAATGGCGAGAACATCCTCGTCCATTGAGGGGTCGGGGGTGAGCAATTCTGACAGCTTGGCCTCTCTGAGTGGGGCCGGATAATACCTCTCCATCATGAGAGTCTTGAACTGATCCCAAGTACAAGATCCTTCGGTGGGCTTCAATGATAACCACCAAGAATGTGCGCTCTTACCCAGGTAGTAAGTCGCAACAGAAACTTTGTGTCCTTCGGGACACTCTACCATAGCAAACAACTTCTCGAAATGCTCGAGCCAATGAATGATATCTGCCGGCTCAGACGAGCCCTCAAAAGTAGGTGGCCTCTGACGAGAGATATCGCCGATGATATTACTCACATTCCTCTCTTGCCTCTGAGGTGGCGGCGGAGGAGCCTGCTGATTTTGATTGACGGAGTTATGCATCGTCTCCATCAACTGAGCCATCTGCGTCATTTGGGCCATCATGCCTGCATAAGCGGCGGGTCAACCTGGACACCCTCGACCGAGCCGTGTCCTGCACGACTCCCCGATAGTGAATGATCGCGTCCAGGTGAATGAGTGGCAGCGTCGCTGCTCGATGAATTAGCATTATTCCTCGCGTTTGCACGTGTATTCACACGAGCTCTCGGGATTCGGCCCGCTCCACGGCCTCGTCCTCCACGTCCTCTTATTGCCCTCTCCATACTGAAGTATGAAAGTCACATGATGATTATATTTACCGCATGAATAATACGTTATGATTATGACATGAGATGATAAAAATGAGCATACACGCTCTAACACAGTGATTACATGAATGATCAACTGAGGTGACATGATTATCTGATGAAATTATTGAAATGATTATCTTGAATGAGTTAACAAGATTAATGATTCGATCTTCCTGATCAACAACTGAACAATGAAATGAATTGACTGATTAATGAGTTAACCTGACCGTCCTGGTCAAAATGACAATGATGATTGAGGATTGTTAACTGATGAATTATGAATGAATGATTATTGCCAGAAATTATACCATGGCATTAGAAATCTTACTGTTCTTGGTCTGATTGGCTCGGCATTTGCACAGGTCACACGTGACGCGAAAGTCCAATGATACTAGTCCGATGACGATGATTTCAAATGAGACATGACTTGGAGGGTAGTATTCAAAACCACTCTCCGATACCAACTCTGTAACACCCCAAACTAGGCGGATATTACAGTGCCGTGAATCCCCGACTGGGACCCACCAGGCAATTGAAAATGATGAATTAAATAATATAATTGTAGTACCGAACCACATTATATTACCAAGTACTCCGATGAGGAGTTTAAGTACAACACACCAGGACAATACCGAATACTAGTATATTTTATATGAAGATAAAATACACCACCCTGAATAAATAAACATCTCAAACGGAATTTTGCAGCGGAAAATACAAATGACGGAATAACTGAAATGACTGAAAATGACTGAACAAACGGAATGACTGGGCCCCCCTACTAGTATCACTGGGACTCGTCTCCGTCTACATGCTCTTCCCGTGCCTTTGCCTTGCCGTGACCTGAAAACAAAATTCCCAACGGTCGCCATACGTAACAACAATCCTCAAGAGTTGAAATTACACAATCATGAATTAGCGAAGTTATGAAATATTCTTAATTATGAATTACGCTGAAGAGGAGTACCATAGTACGCCCGTAGTGTTCTGTGCGAGTGTACAAGACGAATGACCGGACACACCCGTCCTTGTACCTAATTAGTCTCACGGTGTAACGCTTTCCCGTGTGCACAGTCCAGTGTATCGGTGAACCCAATACATAACCATCGTGTGCCCGACTAAAAATTCCACACAGCCACACCCGGCCACGTAATATGAACCCAGAAGGTCACATGAACGAGAATGACCATGATGAATATCAATGAATAATAATTAGACAAGGCCAAGATGACTCACCGATATGAAAGTAATAGTGACGTGATTGATAACCCAATGAAATGATTTGGAACCGTCGTTCCTCGTGAATGAAATGATTATTCGACAATTACAAGTCTCAAAATGATTAATATTATGATGAATGAATTATGATTATGAGCAATCAACAACAAAAGGAATGAGTATCCTTTTAACCGAGTAAGATCTAACTTACACAATACCGATGACAAAGTCCTTCCACGAACAACGTCCTAATCGAGATACCGGTCGCTCGAACAACCTTGAATAACAATAATTACCAACAATCGTTCAATACACGTATCAAACAACAAAACACGACTAACCCAAAGGTCGAAACAACGATAATCAAACTCATAGGGCATTCCAACGAATACATAACCAACCACACAACTTCGAAAATATCCAATCCCGAATATGTCGAAACCAACACCAAATTGAGTATTTCGAACTAACAAAACACTTCAATGATATCAATAATCCATTAGGAATCCATAATTTATGATTACAACAACATCAATCGGAAAATCCCCAATTAACCGAAGTCAACCCCAAGGGTTCTTGAAATAATTCCGAAAATAACCATTAAATCCGTAGGAATATATTTATCCAAGGTAGATAATCCATATCTAACATATTCCAATGATAATCCAAGCTTACACGAAGAAATCGGAAGGAAAACCCAAAAATCCGAAATTCTAGATCCAAGAAATTAATACCTTTGATTCGATGTTTTGGAGATGATGAAGTGATGATTAATCCAACTCAAAGACTTGAAGATGATGATTGATGATTACACCTTGAAGAATACTCTCTAAATCGCCCAAATCGCCAAGAACCGACGAGAGAATGAGAAATAGATGACAAATGACGAAGTCTGACTAAACTGTCCAATTTATAGCAGCCCAGGTTAGCGTGCGCTAGCCTTTATGCATAGCGTGCGCTAACGGGTAATTTGGGTAGTCCAGTACCCACTGTCCGAAAACGGTAGCGCGCGCTACTGATCGCTTGAATTCGCGTAGTATGGTTTTCAAATCCGATCAATTTTAAAATTTGTAAAACCTCGAAGTATTTCCAAGGTGTCGAACCCAAGGGAATTGATATGTCGAAAATAAAGGAAGTAACTCTACTCAAAATTTGACTGCTATTTAGGAAACCGAAAATTTGGTTTGTTTCTAAATTATCTAACTTCAAAAATCGAAGAACAAAAATTAAATAAAAGATGAATTATCTAAATCAAGCAAATAAAGCAAATTAGCAAGATAAAATCACAAGTCGAAAGCTAATTGATCCTAGGGTAGTATCTTCTAATTGAGTTCACACAATCCATTCACTTGATTCCTTTTCCCCAAATTTTAATTCAATCCTAGAAATAATCACTCAGCCGATCTAGAATTCCGATCAAGGCAACCTAGAAAGATAGTTAATTTAAACCCTTTTCCACTTGGAACTCAAAGAATTTAAATCACTTAAAAAGCACCAACTTATTTATCTATGATTTATCTTACTCCACTTAGGTCTTAAGATCAAATCATATTGTGCATCAAGTATTTCCACTAATTAATTAATCCTTCCGGGCAAAATTAATTAGCTAACATGCATCGATTAAGGACCCTTTAATCTAGCATGAGATTTAACACATCTTGATCACAAGCCTAGGATGAAAGCTAAAAAGGTAATCAAAGGAACATCATGTGAACATCAATTAAAATCACTAACCCTAGAATCAATCAATGGATTTAGCCAGACATACTTGAAATTAAACAAGAAATAGATGGAGAATGCATATTATTCATATGAAAAGAGAGATTACAACCCTTCTGGATGAACTCTGAGTCTTCAATCTCCGAAAAAGTAGAAAAATAATAATACTTGCTTCCTTCCAAAAAGTTCTTGTCTCCAAAGATGATCCAAGATGATAAAGTATGATGAAAGATTATAAAATATGGTGAAAGATCATAAAAGCCTCATAAACTAGGGCTGGGAGAGGTCTATATATCCTATAGGAATTAAATTCCCGATTGAAACTAATCTAGGAAATAAAATCTATCCAAAAGAGTCACAATCCGTCAAAACACGAAATCCCGCTGAGCAGCCTATCGGCCTGGCCTATCGGTCGATAGCTTGCCCGATAGTTGGTTCGTCGGTCGACTTCACTTGATAGGGATTGGACACCTTTCGGACGCACCTATCGGCCGATAGGCTGGCCCGATAGGTTCGTCTGTCTCTTGCGAAAATCCGTTTCTTCCGTCCGTTTGACTCGACTCTCGGTCCTTTGTCTCGTTTTGGGTCCTTTTGGCTCTAAAAACCTGCAAACACACTAAAACCAACCCAAACGCGTAATACGGCTCGACTAATCATAAATAAGCCAAATACGAGCACATTAATTACGAAACGAGATAAAAACCTAGTATAAAATCCTAGAAAAATGTGGTAAAATTACCACTTATCAGCTACGTACCTTTTTGTAGCGTGCGCTACGGCCATATCATTAGCGTGCGTTAATACTCATAGCTAGCGTGCGCTAACGAATAACTTGATGCCCAGTACTGGAATCCAGAAACTGCCTGTTCTCTGATCTGACCTCGATAGCGTGCGCTACAACCATTATTTAGCGTGCGCTATAATATCGATTGCGTACGCTAAAAACAACACATAGCGTGCGCTAAGAATTAATCCAGTGCAGTCCAGTAGCCACTGGACTTAACCTGATCTGTTCTTAGCGCGCGCTACACCACATATTAGCGTGCGCTACTACAACCCACTAGCGCGCGCTACTTACCATTCGTAGCGTGCGCTACTTATAATTCACCTGCAGTCCAGTACCTTCTGGACTGCAGCCAGGGTAACCTTAGCGTGCGCTAAAGCTGAGTGGTAGCGTGCGCTACCTATACCCAATTAGCGTACGCTAAAAGGAGTCCATAGCGTGCGCTACTCCTCATGTACAGCTCGCAACGAAAATGACAATGATGATAAACACGGCACGAAACTCCAATCAGATTAGTGATGAATGACGATTGATACACGATACAATTACTCTGAATGATGAATACCATGACTGAATCTGAGTGACAAATGATTAATAATGAATGAAATTACTGAGTATCAATTACTGAATGATAAATACTGAATGATAATTACTGAATTACAACCGGGTATTACAAAAGGAAAGCCGGTTGAAGGAGGAAATCTAAGGGAGTACAAGTGTTACTTATGCGATGGCCCTCACTTGATTCGGGACTGCCCTAAGAAGAAGGCCTTCAACTCAATGGTATTTGAGGAAGAGAAGAAAGGAACGGAAGACGCTTATATCAGCTCAATGCGACTCCTTAACTCCATGGCGAAAGAGGATACCAAGACTTGTAAAGAAGCAGAGAAGAAGGGACGAGGCCTCATGTTCGTCAATGCTAAACTTAACAAAAGTCACATAAGAACATTGATCGACACAGGTGCGTCTCACAACTTCCTTGCTGAAAGTGAAGCTAAGAAGATGGATATTCAATACACCAAGGAGATAGGTTGGGTAAAAGCAGTAAACTCTCCGTCCCAACCTATCCTTGGAGTTGCCCAGGGAGTGCCCATTGAAATAGGAGGATGGAAAGGCACTATAGATCTGACGGTAGTACCCATGGACGAGTACCACATGGTGTTGGGAATGGAGTTCCTGGACGAGGTACGTCCTTTTTCATTTGAAGACCAAACTATGCGGATCACCAAGGGTTCGACGATACATATCATCGTTCTTTTGGAAAGAAGTAAGACAAAGACTCGAGTCCTATCTTCCATGCAACTCAGTAAAAGACTTCCAAAGTTAGCCAGCATGGAGCACACCAAGGCACAGGATGTTGCCTAGAGCAAGGAGGTCTCCACAGAGGCAGTACAGACGTTGAAATAAGCCGTTCGGGTCACACAGGATGCGGACAATGTGCAACGGGGACTGGACATCGGAAATGCGCCAATACACTACAAGGCAACGACAATGGACAACCGTGACAGTGTCTTGAGCACGGAGAAAACCAATGATTCGCCACGTCGATGGGGACGTCGACGAAATAGGTGGGGGAAAGTGTCACGACAAAAAGTTGATGATGGGACAGACGTGCAGGTCCGGTCGCACGAGGTGCTAAAGATCAAGCACGAGCAAGACGCCCTGAAAGGCATCGGGCTGGAAATGGAGGTTCAGCCTTATAAGCAGCATGGTCGGACGGACAACCATGTGAAGAAGCCGTGGGAGGAACACAGGCGCCGCTATGGGAGGCGGTTCGCCCAAGGGACAACGTGCCTTAGTGTTCAGGGCACTTGGGCATTCCGGTCGGGACATGTGCGGGACTGTCCGGCAGTGCATGGAGCACGGGCAAGGCCGGCCGAGCAAGCAGTGCTCGGAATAAGGAAAGATGACGAGGCGAGGTCGAGTCGCGAGGCAAGACTCAAGAAAGGATGTCGGGCGCGGGCATGGGATGCCGGACGCGACCGACGTGCACGGGCGCGCGCACGCAGGGTGCGAGAGAGACCCTCCCCCTATAATAGGCTTAGCGGGATATACCCTTGTGGGGGCAGTGGATACTGAAAAGATGAGGAGTCACTCGGCGGGGAAGACTCGACCAGGAGCAGCCAAGTGCGGACCAGAATGGCCCATAAGGTTCGGGAAGACTCCAGAAGGTTGCAGAAGCAAGAGGACTGTGTCGGGCCGATGCAGGCCGAGACGGGCCGAAGCGGGCGAAGACGGACTGGAACGAGCTGGGGTGCCCGGATGAATGTAGAACACTCGAGAACCTTCAAGAAAGGTTGGATCCTAGAAGACTTGTGGAATAGTCTAGAGATATTATAGGAGTCTTGAAATGTAAAGATATGTATGGAATGTTCTAGTATATTCTTATTATGTAGAGATAGGATAAAAGTTGTAGACTTCTCTAGAACCCTCCATAAGAGGAGGTGGGAGATGTATAAATAGGAGAAGCTCATTTGCTCCAAGATCATCATCAAGATCATCAAGAAGCATCATCAAGAAGTGTGATCAAGAAGTGTCAAGACAACCAAGAAGTGCTTGTAATCTTTGAAGTTCTCATAATACAAAACCTCTTCTTACCTTGTAGTCTTCAACCCTTAGTTTCTTGCTTTCCAAGTACGTTAGTACATCATAAGGAGTGGAGTTAGCCTGACTTAGCTATAAGTAAGTTGAGTGGCACACGATATCGGCTAGTCGCAGAGTCATCCCGTGACACCTGGCCGAGTAACGTACGTAAGTGTCCGGCAGTTACGGCCGTAAGTCCAGTTACGTACGTAAGCTTTGGCCAGGTTACGTACGTAACACTGCCGGCAGACTTGGGGCAGTGACTTGGTTACGTACGTAAGCCATGGCCGGTTACGTACGTAACACTGCCGGCAGGGTCTGGCTATATAAGGCCTGGCAACGAGTTTTTACTCATTTCTTCACTTTTCTTGCGACTATCGGACGGGTGCGACGGGAAATAGGGTTCTTGGTCGATTCTACTCAATTCCAAGGCATTTTGGAAGATTCTTGTAGATTATATCATCCTCCAATCCGTGTTCTTCGTCCGAATCAAGGTATTTTGGCTTGAACCCTTGTTTTTGAAGATTTTGGGGATTTTCCTTTTGATTTCGATTCCAATCCATTTTTGTCCAATTAATTGTTGTATAAACGTTGTTTTGAACTTGTTCTACGGATTGGATACCCGCATCTTTGGTTCATTCGACCCGAGGGGTGATTTCTTTGTTCTTGAAGGGTCTTGAACATTTAATGTCCGATTAAATGTCCAAATGAGTTCCCTTTGATAGTTGTTGGGATTTCCGTTGTTTTCGGCCTTGATTCTCATCGTAATCATGTGTTATTGTTCCTTCCGAAGGTTTATAGGTGTTCGAGGATTCCGATGTTGAATCTCGTTGGTGAGTGATGATTCGTGTGGTGTTATTCACGTAGTAATTGCGGCGCTATCACGTTCTTGATAGTGTTTGGGAGTTCGGGGCCGTTCGACCGTATTTCATTCGTCGTCTTATTGCTATTGTGGTTTCGAGGCAAGTACCTTGTCTATACATTTCATGTTTTGTGGATATGATGATTGGTGATCGCCTTGGTATGTTTGTGTGTTTGTTGAATCGAGTTTTTCAAAAGATTCGGCTAGCCTCGTTAAAGGCTCACTTTCAAACGCGTGTGTTTTATAAATTGTGTGGGTTGTAAGTGACTATGTGAGTCCTATGGATATGTTTGGTGTTGATGATGCACTTGGTATTTGTGTATGGATGTATATTGTTTCATTTCGGTGCATTGTGGTTTGACGTGGTGTTTTGCTAAGTGTTTGATGCCTCTGGGTGAATTGTTCGCATATCCTTGTTGTGCTTGATTGTTTCGCTAGCTAGCTCGGGAGGGTCCTTCGAGGCCTCGGGTGGGATTCATGGTAGCGTCCTGGTCCTAGGCGATGCCTATGCTTGATTGTTTTGCTAGCCAGCTCGGGAGGGTCCTTCGAGGCCTCGGGTGGGATTCATGGTAGCGTCCTGGTCCTAGGTGATGCCTGTGCGTGTATGTTTAGTGAATGTGTTTTACTCACCATGGGAGGGTCCGACGGGGCCTCGGGGGAATCTATGACATCACTCTGGGTTCACGAGTAAAAACTTCACAGGTTGGTGTGTATGTTTTGTGAATGTGTTTTCTCACCCTGGGAGGGTCTGACGGGGCCTCGGGGGAATCTATGACATCACTCTGGGTTCACGAGTAAAAACTTCACAGGTTGGTGTGTATGTTTTGTGAATGTGTTTGCTCACCCTGGGAGGGTCCGACGGGGCCTCGGGGGAATCTATGACATCACTCTGGGTTCACGAGTAAAACTTCACGGGTGCGTGTGTACTTTATGTCCGTCGAGGACGCGTGACGTGGGTTTTAACCTTGTGTATTGTTGTTGGTTTCAATTGTGAAAACAAAACCTTTGGGCTGTGACCCCTGTTGATTTTGGAAAGATAAGGATTCGGTAATCCTAAGTTGTTTTCTATTAAAACTCTCGATGGCATTTTTAACGGTTTTATAAATTGTTTTCCCTTGATTTGTGACCTTTCGGTTTTAGAATGTTTTACCAAACTCTTGCCTCGGGAAGTGTTTTCCGTTACATTTGGATCTTTGAGGATTTCCTGGTTATTATTGTCCTTGGAACTTGTATTGTATGGCTCATATTTGCACTTTGTTCTTGTACTAGCAAAACAGTGGAGTTTTGCTAACCCCCGAGTATTCGGGGGGTGGATGTCTGTTTTTGCATTCGGGTTTGGGAGCATAACACAGGGTCGGCACGAAGGATGATGAAAGATGAACGATACTAATCACACGAGGATCCGTTCGATGTCATTAGTTTAGTTATAGTCTATTTTCCGCTGCAGTATATTTTCCCGTTGTACGGGATTGTGTTGTATTCGATCCCTGCGTGGGCATGTAATGAGTTTGAGTTGTATGTATTTATTAAAAGACCAAATCGGTCTACTGAGTCATTTTAGCCTTAAAGGTATTGTTGAGATGATCTATGTTGTTACCAGCCTGGTAGATCCTTGAGTAAAGGTTCTACGGCGTGTAATATCCCTGAGCGGATTGGGGGTGTTACATAAATGGTATCAGAGCTTAGGTTGTGGAAACCTAGGCTGTCGGGTCAAGTCGTGTTGATTGAGTCTTGTTTCGTCGGATTTTATCTGACTGAGTAGTGTCGCGACGTGTCGTCTGAGTTTGTTGGTCGTTATTAGTATCATGGGCAATCATCATCTTCGTCCGACCTGTGGATGTAAGTCTCCCTTCTTTGTGTTGTGCCTCGTGTGACACGAGCTATTTTTATGATTATTTGTTAAGTGACGGAATCCTCTTATGGATTTTGATTTCTTGATACGTGATTATTTGACTCTCATATTTCGTTCATGTGAGGAGTAGTGTTGCTGGATTGTGCATGTTGTACTGTATCTCTTTTATCCGCTGCGTGAGTTCTTTTGTAATGGCTTTCGGTATTTTACCGACTGAGTTTTATTTCGAAAACCGATTCCCTTAACCGAGTTTTTGGCATTGTGGCCTCGATCGTTTTGGCGAAATTCTTATGACGGTATTTAGTATTTTCTAAATGGCTTCTGTGAGTTTTTGAAATATTACCGTCATCGGCCTTTTTGGCGTTTTTGTAAATGGTTTTTAGCCTAGTGGGTTCCGGCGTGGGACCCACGATGCTATAATGTTTCGTGTAATTACCTGAAATTTTTGGGCATTCTAGCCCATTGAATTATCTTGGAAAACCTTGAGTATCTTAGAAAATAAATTTCGAGACGTACTTTTAAAATGAATTATTTTCTCGTGGTACATCCAAGGTGCCACAATATGTTTCAAAATTCTTCTACCTCGAGGACCCAAAATGTTCTGAGATATTTTCAATGTTTTATAAACACTTTTACTTAGACCCGAGGGTCGAATATTCTGAAAGTTTTTCACTAAGAGAAGGTGTCCTCATTTTTGTTCAAACGCAAGATGAATTTCAAAGTCTTGAAAATGATGTTTGTTCAACTTTTTGTAAAATGATAATCAAGATCAACTGGTGTTTCCAAACTGTTTTCAAAAGGTGGTTTTTGTTTTTAAAACCCATTATTTCCTGCTTGTGGTCGGAGAAGGTGTGTATGATGTTAGTATTGTTGTTAGGGTGTTAGCCCTCCGAATTGTGATTGAATTGGTGGCGTGAGCGTCGAGTCGTTGCCACGCATATGTTTCGTTAGCCCTTTGTGAGAGGTGTAATGACGATCTTTAATGTTGTCATTTCGTGGTGGCTTGCGTGTTATCGCACCTGTGTGAGCGTTTAAAGCTTGGGTTTGTACGTTTGTGTACATGTGTGATTGTTTCATGATGTTTGTAATTATGTGCTGGTTATTGTTTGGGCCGTTGAGGTCGCCGAACGATACCTTCATTGCTGTAGTGTTTGTATGTGTGTATTACTTTACGATGGTGATCGTTGTATATGATATGTGTTATGATTCCTTGTTGTGCTGAGTTGGCATCTCCGGTTTGTTGTTTTGTGATGTTACGTTCCATTGTATCTAGCATTTGTATTTTCGGTATGCCGAGCCGAGACGTTTCAACCGTGATATGCCGGGGCATGCACGTGTAAATTGTCCTTCTCGTCGGTAACACATTTCAAGTGTGGACTCGAGGGACACAGAATTCAGTTTTGCGAATTGGTTACCGAGTCTTCCGGAGTTCGCACTTAGCACAGTTATCAGAATCGGCTTTGAGAGGCCTTCGAAGGATGTTTCTGTCGGTTGCTTGTTGTGTTTTCGCCTCGATTTCGTTGTTGTGAGTTTCGGGGACGACACTTCTTTTAGAAGAGGTCGAATCTAATACGCGTATTATTTTTGGCTTCTACATTTTCTCTTTCCCAATTCTATCGACTCGCTCGTGTTCGTTGATACTTTCTGAACTTGTTATGTATTTTGGGTTCATCGTTTGAACGAGTTGTGATCTTTTTTTGAGTCGATCTAGTTATCGCTGTGACTTTTCCGAGTTCGGTTCGATTCCTGTGAGCCTTGGAATTGTTGTGTGAATTTTATTGTTCTTCGTGATTCGAACATGATTGTTCAATTTTTGTTGTCTCGATCGTTGTGACTCGATCTTTTGATTGATCGGTTTTTGTTGATATCGTCTCATGATTGTGGAACGTTCAGACTCCTTCGTAATTCCCTTAAGTTCGGGAAATTGGTCTCGTTTTCGATCTTCCAACCCTTGGGCGGTGGAATTCCATATTTGTTCAGCGATTGGCTCGCGTTTTGATTGATGTACCGTTGGGTTGGTCAATCATATTGATTTTCGTTCGTTGTGTTTTGTGATTGTTCGGATAATTGACTTGATTATATTATCCGTTTGATGACGCTTGTCACTTGTTGGTTTTATTATGTCTCTATCGGTGGCGTTGTGTTGGTCATCGTGGAGCGTGTTTTCACACCGTATGTCTCTTTGCATTTCTTGCAACGTTTCGCCGTCGGGCGCGAGTTTTCGGTTTTTGTGTATCTCGTCGAGTCTTCCCGGCGGAGATATTGCTTCTTTTAAGGAGGGTAGAATGTAATACCCGTGATTTCGATTTCCGGTAATTTCTTTTTTTTTTTCGGCGGAAGTCCATTTTGACGACTCTCTCATGACCTTTTCGTCATTCTGATAATGATTAATTATGCACTTTGTGACATCCGAGTTCGTTTCGGTGTCATTTTGTTGAGTTCCGTGCTTTTTGGCGACTTTTCCGCACTTGAGTTCGATTCTTGCGAATCTCGGTCGAAACTGCTGTTTCGAGTTTCCCATAAGTTCGTTTAACTTTGTTATACGTGTTGTGAACTTCGGTTTGGTTATTCGATCACGTATCGTGATTTTCGGGCGTTTTGGGCCATTTTCGTAATTTCCCAAAGTTTAGGGTAATTACTTTCCGTTGTCGAATTTTGAGCCTTCGGGTGGTCGGAATCATGTGTTCTCTTAGTGCTTGGATTCGTCTTTGCGAGTACTTCGTAACCGTATCGTCGATTCATATTCAGGTTCGGGTTTCGAGGTCGTCCGGGCTATCGGAGTTGGTCCCGGCTGAGTCATGGTCGGGCATGTTGGGGCCAGGCCAGCCCTGGCCGAGTAACGTACGTAAGTGTCCGGCAGTTACGACTGTAAGGCCAGTTACGTATGTAAGCTTTGGCCAGGTTACGTACGTAACACTGCCGGCAGACTTGGGGCAGTGACTTGGTTACGTACGTAAGCCATGGCCGGTTACGTACGTAACACTGCCGGCAGCGTCCGGCTATATAAGACTGGCAGCGAGTTTTTACTCATTTCTTCACTTTTCTTGCGGCTATCGGACGGGTGCGATGGGAAATAGGGTTCTTGGTCGATTCTACTCAATTCCAAGGCATTTTGGAAGATTCTTGTAGATTATATCATCCTCCAATCCGTGTTCTTCGTCCGAATCAAGGTATTTTGGCTTGAACCCTTGTTTTTGAAGATTTTGGGGATTTTCCTTTTGATTTCGATTCCAATCCGTTTTTGTCCAATTAATTATTGTATAAACGTTGTTTTGAACTTGTTCTACGGATTGGATACCCGCATCTTTGGTTCGTTCGACCTGAGGGGTGATTTCTTTGTTCTTGAAGGGTCTTGAACATTTAATGTCTGATTAAATGTCCAAATGAGTTCCCTTTGATAGTTGTTGGGATTTCCGTTGTTTTCGGCCTTGATTCTCGTCGTAATCATGTGTTATTGTTCCTTCCGGAGGTTTATAGATGTTCGAGGATTCCGATGTTGAATCTCGTTGGTGATTGATGATTCGTGTGGTGTTATTCACGTAGTAATTGCGGCGCTATCACGTTCTTGATAGTGTTGGGGAGTTCGGGGCCATTTGACCGTATTTCTTCCATCATCTTGTTGCGATTGTGGTTTCGAGGCAAGTACCTTGTCCATACATTTCATGTTTTGTGGATATGATGATTGGTGATCGTCTTGGTATGTTTGTGTGTTTGTTGAAACGAGTTTTTCAAAAGATTCGGCTAGCCTCGTTAAAGGCTCACTTTCAAACGCGTGTGTTTTATAAATTGTGTGGGTTGTAAGTGACTATGTGAGTCCTATGGATATGTTTGGTGTTGATGATGCACTTGGTATTCGCGTATGGACGTATATTGTTTCATTTCGGTGCATTGTGGTTTGACGTGGTGTTTTGCTAAGTGTTTGATGCCTCTGGGTGAATTGTTCGGATATCCTTGTTGTGATATGTTATTTGTGCTTGATTGTTTCGCTAGCTAGCTCGGGAGGGTCCTTCGAGGCCTCGGGTGGGATTCATGGTAGCGTCCTGGTCCTAGGCGATGCCTGTGCGTGTATGTTTAGTGAATGTGTTTTACTCACCCTGGGAGGGTCCGACGGGGCCTCGGGGGAATCTATGACATGACTCTGGGTTCACGAGTAAAAACTTCACAGGTTGGTGTGTATGTTTTGTGAATGTGTTTGCTCACCCTGGGAGGGTCCGACGGGGCCTCGAGGGAATCCATGACATCACTCTGGGTTCACGAGTAAAAACTTCACAGGTTGGTGTGTATGTTTTGTGAATGTGTTTGCTCACCCTGGGAGGGTCCGACGGGGCCTCGGGGGAATCTATGACATCACTCTGGGTTCACGAGTAAAACTTCACGGGTGCATGTGTACTTTATGTCCGTCGAGGACGCGTGACGTGGGTTTTAACCTTGTGTATTGTTGTTGGTTTCAATTGTGAAAACAAAACCTTTGGGTTGTGACCCTTGTTGATTTTGGAAAGATAAGGATTCGGTAATCCTAAGTTGTTTTCTATTAAAACTCTCGATGGCATTTTAAATGGTTTTATAAATTGTTTTCCCTTGATTTGTGACCTTTCGGTTTTAGAATGTTTTACCAAACTCTTGCCTCGGGAAGTGTTTTTCGTTACGTTTGGATCTTTGAGGATTTCCTGGTTATTATTGTCCTTGGAACTTGTATTGTATGGCTCGTATTTGCACTTTGTTCTTGCACTAGCAAAACAGTGGAGTTTTGCTAACCCTCGAGTATTCGGGGGGTGGATGTCTGTTTTTGCATTCGGGTTTGGGAGCATAACACAGGGTCGGCACGAAGGATGATGAAAGATGAACGATACTAATCACACGAGGACCCGTTTGATGTCATTGGTTTAGTTATAGTCTATTTTCCGCTGCAGTATATTTTCCCATTGTACGGGATTGTGTTGTATTCGCTCCATGCGTGGGCATGTAATGAGTTTGAGTTGTATGTATTTATTGAAAGACCAAATCGGTCTACTGAGTCATTTTAGCCTTAAAGGTATTGTTGAGATGATCTATGTTGTTACCAGCCTGGTAGATCCTTGAGCAAAGGTTCTACGGCGTGTAATATCCCTGAGTGGATTGGGGTTGTTACAGAAGTTTGGTTATAATTTGAATTATACACTATTAGTCTATTTTTATAGATATTAAAATGAGTGAAACACACAATTAAAGAGTTTGGTTTAATAATTGCAAAGAAAATGCAATAATAGTTCTAATATTTTAAGGAAATAAAATGATTGCAACAACAATAGATTGATTAACGATAAAATGAAATAGTTGGGATTACAAGCTTAGTTCGCCATTAGTTATAGAAGATGTATAGGAGATCATAAGATGAATTTACTTATTATGTTGTGTAGATTCGATTTTCCTTAAAAAGACGGTTTCTCTTTCGAATTATAAAACGCCCCTTACATATTGAATCAATCCACTATATTTCTATGTTGATTGGCTTCAATACATAGCATTAGGATTTATGAAAATAACTCAAAGAATCATCTAAGGTCTAGAGGTATATTTCTATCCCCTAGAACAACTTAGAGTGAAGATCATTTGATCTAATCAAACATATTTTCTTTCGAAACATATGAAGACCATAAATATCATCATTTATTGGCCAAATAAATAAAGATTATTAAAACAATGAAAATCACACACAATAATAAGTAATTCACAATAGATCTTTATACAAACTTAAATAACATGACTAACCTTGTTTATAATCCCAACTAAAGGTAACTTAGCCCATGAAGGGTTTAATATACATAATACAAGCTTGAGTGGTCATTATTAGTTGAATCAAGAGAAAGAATTGATCCTCATTCCCTTAGTAGATAAAGGAGAAAGAAGCAATAAACTCTATGAACAACATATGCTATACCACACTTACACAAATCACTCAAGAACACAAGTGTGTTCTTCACACAAAAAGAAAATATTACAAAAAGTGGAGAAATTATAAGATGAATGATGAATGATGAAAGATCTAAGGGGTCTATTTATACACCTAAAGTCATCTAATAGCTCCAAAACTCCAGTATTATTACAATAGATCGGATCAATGCCAGCCATCACCTCAATAATGTAATATCCGGATTTATTACTGTGTATTTTACCTGTATTCGAACCCTATATTATTCGGAATTGTAATCTTGATGATTGGAATATGATATTTCTTACATTGATATCTTTGTACATAAGTATAGCAACATGTAAAATTTCTCATGCAAACTCGTGATAGCGCACGCTAAGAATGTAGCTTAATGCGCGCTATCGAGCTACTACTAGCGCACGCTATGTATGTAGGAGTTGCGTGCGCTAAGCACTCAATTATTGAGCGGGACGGCTAGCACATGCGCCAGCCGGGACATGGGTCCGGATAAGATTCCCGCGGACGAACCTGGACAGTTTTGAAGTCAACTCTTATTAGCGCGCGCTAAGGAATGCTTAGTAGCGTGCGCTAATTAGCTAAAGTGCAGAATATTATAAATGAGACAACAACCCGTTTTGGCTTACATTTCATTCGCCCATTCTTCATTCTTGAGAGGCCAAAGAGCTATAATAATCCTTCTACACACTTAGAACACATCTTATTGATCCTTGTATATTGGTTATCACTTGTGAGTGATCATTGAAGTGGAATAGCACCTTGGAGTGGCATACAACCAACCGGAGTCGGATTCTACCTTACGGTTCAGTGATTTTCGTCATATTAAAGTATGTTCAACCTATCTCCAAACTTAGAGTTGGATTCTAAAGAATTATATGATCATGTTAACAAGATATTGATTTTTCATTAGTGAATTATTCAACATGCATCATGTTTGGAATATAGAGATGGTTATGCCTCAAGTACCTTGATTATAAACATTATGATTCGAATCTTATTACAATGAACAAGTAGAGGAAGCTTCTGTCATTGGTAATCCAAATCTAGTAGATGACTTCATAGCAATCATGGACTTGACTTTAACATCATTATTGTTAGATGAATCTAAGGGATTGATCATGGAAGGATTTATCTAGTATAGATGGAATGTTAAACAACTACAATATGATAATTTTGATTGATATAAAGGTGTCGATATCAACCGTTAAGCCTTTCGAATTGTCGTATGAAGATTGTAGTCGAAATGGAAGATGGTTCCATAATAGTATGCATATCCTTGAATCCGAAGTTGTTGTTATCCGTAAGATCATTCATAGCCATATAAACATGATATTCATGGAGGTAACATGAACTAACACTGAGGATTTCATTTGGTTTGATCATGTTGAGGTCCATCTACTGCCCAGTAGTAAACTGCCATGCACAGTTAGCGCACGCTAAGCTATGTAGATGAAAGTGCACTATCGAGCACGAGTTAGCGTACGCTACGTTTGGTACGTAACGTATGCTAGGCCATCAGACGAGTCAGTCAGCTGATCAGTGAAGTACTGACCATGCATAGTTAGCGTACGCTAGACTTTGTTGTTTGCGTGCGCTATCGAGCAGACTTAACGCACGCTACACAGAGTACTTAGCGTGCACTAATAAGTTCAGGCAGATTACATTTTATGAGCTTTTGGCCGTAAATCGAATTGTTAGACATTCGTACGATGTGAGATAAATTCTATATTATTTCTTTTGTTAAGGTTTGAGCTTGTTACGTGATTGATTGAGGAAGACGACCTTCGAGTGTTCGTTTTCATGGAAGTATTGTTCTTGTCTTCAAATCGAGGCAAGTACCTTAATTGTTTTATGTACTGATGTTATACATATTGTCGTGCATATATGTCGTTGTTGTATGTCCACCTCGTGTTGGTCCGACGGGATCATCGGGGGATCTATGCTAGCGTACGCTAGATCATCGGACGGGTTTTTCCACCACGGGTTGGTCTGACGGGATCATCGTGGGTTCTAGGCAGTGAACGCTGGATCGTCGGAATTACCATGTGTATGTTATGATATCATGTTATGATTATCAGTTGTGTATGTTATGTTTGAGTTTCTCGCAGGAGAAGACTCGTTTGACATTTTATCATTTACGTTTATATTATTATTCTGCGTGTGACGTTGAATAATATGTTGTGGTACTTGTAATAGCATCGTTGTGCTAACCCCTTCGGGGGTGAACATTTTGTTTATGTTCAGGATCCAGGAGAGCGGGAAAACAACCACTGGAGCTGCATGACGACGAGGGTGCAGAGTGATGTTCCGGACGGGATTATTTGTCTGTTGTTTATTGGTTATTTCAATAAATACTCGAGTACGAAGTCATTTATGATGAAATTGAATTTGGTGATGTATTATTAAGTTCCTGTTGAACAATTGTACTTTCAGTATTTGGTCAGAACTGTTGTATCTTAATTCCGATGTTTCCATTCGTTAGTATTTCTTAATGTCTGTTCAATTCTTCAGCCTTGTAAATCCTTATGTAAAGGATTTACGGCGCTGTAATATTCCTGAATATATCGGGGGTGTTACAGAATATGGTATCGGAGCTAAGATTAAGGATATCTTGGTCGTTGGGTTAAAATAGGGGTCATTTATGTCTTTTGAGGTAACCGACCGTGAATGACATCACTGCACTGCCTACGTCTTCATGCGAACGGTGGTTGTAAGTTCCTAAACTCTATCTCGTTCTTTACATGTTGTGTCTCTTTATACTCGAATATTAGAACGATGTTGTTTCCTGTATATTGAGTATTTATGCTTACAGTATGTTGATAGGCGGACGTGGACGTGGTCGCGGTCGTGGACGCGGACGAAGAAATGCTGAAAGGGAAGCGTCGCCTTCTAATCAGGCCAGTCATAGCTCAGGCGAGCCGCAACAATATATTAATAACGAACCGGAACCTGCTGTACCAGAGATCCTTCGTCAAGTGGTGAACCAGATGACTCAGTTCGCCCAAGTTGTGGACCGAATGCAAGTGGCGGTGGGACTACAGCAGGAAGAGAGACAGCAAGGGATCCCAGACATGGGAAATCGAGGTGACCGGTGGCTGCAAGAGGTGGCGAAGATGCAACCACCCAAATTCGACGGTATTTCTGAGAATCCCACCTGGGACCATTGGTTGAAGGAACTGGAGAAAATCTTTGCCGGAATTAACTTCCCAGACGACCGGAGAGCCTCTATCGCGCAATACTTTCTGATAGGGGAAGCGTCCGAATGGTGGGAAGCCATCCGGCCTGTAGACCATGATGCTGATTGGACAGAGTTTAGATTGATGATGGAAGCTCAGTATTGCCCTCGTCGTGAGGGAAGCCAAAGTTCGGGAGTTTTTCTCCGCTCGGCCTTGACGTGCGGTATCCTGAGCAATTAAGGCGTTTAACCAAAGAACGGTGGCATTTGTTCGACATCCGGTGAGCAGATGCGAGAAATGATGATCCATTTCGATATGAGGATGAAACCAGAAATCCAGAAGTACATGTCCGGATTTGAATGTACCACACTCCGTCAATACCAGGATAAGGCGTTGGCGTATGAGATCAAGGAAGCAGCTATGGAGAAATTTTTGGAATCCAAGAAACAGAAAGTCTCTGGTACTTTTACAGAGCACAAGAACAGCGGGCCCCGTAAGGCCCAGTCATCCTTTCACTCTTTCAAGAAACCTCCGCACCCAGTTAGGAGCGGAAAGCACTTCGGAGCGACATCAACTATTACTGATGTTACCAGGAAATGCTTTAACTGCGCCCAAACGGGGCACTATCGACGGAATTGCCCCCTACCTGCCGTGACTTGTTTTGATTGTGGTCGAGAGGGACATCGTGCAGTGTTTTGTGAAGAGGCTGCAAAGTCTTTTAGAGCCCGTACACCACAGCCAGTCCAGAAGGAAACCAGTATCCAACAGACGCAGCAAAGTGTTCAGATGCCTCAGAATTTTGGCCGCGGACGAGGCAGAGGACAATGGGACCGAAAGGGGACATCGAGTGCCGGATCTGTTCCCCCACGTTTGTACGAGATGAGGAGGACAGACGATCAGGATCTTCTTTGTCGCATCGTCTTGTCCCAGATCCTTTCCCATCCAGTTAGCGTTTTATTCGATACAGGAGCTACGCATTCTTTTATATCTTTGTCTTGTGTAAATCGTTTGAATATTTCCGGTTTTCATACTTGTGAACCTTATGTTGTTGGTTTACCGAGTGGAGAGAGGATTGTCGGGAACTTAGAAACTAGAAATTTCCCTGTATCATTTGGAGGCAGAGAGTGGCTCTCAAATTTGATTGTAATAGAAATGCAAGGAGACGACCTGATACTCGGAGACGATTGGCTTAATCGATATGGAGCAATTGTAAACTACCGAAGGAGGAATATCTCGCCGATCGCTGATGACGGTTCCGAAATATTGTTCGAGGGGTGGAAACCGGGAAGCTCAGGAAAATTGATCAAGGCGATGAAAGCTGTCAAATTGTTGAAACAGGGCTGTATCGGATCGGTGCTATGCATGAAGAAAGAAGACGAAATTGTGGAACTTTCATCCATTCTGTTGTGAACGAATTTCCAAATGTATTTCTGACGAGTTACTGGACTATCTCCACGAAGGGATGTAGAATTTACCATTGGTGGAACTCGGAGCTACACCAATTTCTAAGGCGCCGTATCGTATGGCACCTCTTGAGATGTCTGGCCCAAGCGATTGGAGGAGTTCTTGGACAAAGGCTATATTGACCAAGCGTTTCGCCACAGGAGCGCCAGTTCTTTTTGTCCGAAAGAAGGATGGATCGCTTCGACTGTGTATTGACTATCGAGAGCTGAACAAGATGATGATTAAGAACAAGTATCCGTTGCCACGGATTGATGATCTGTTTGACCAGTTGCAAGGGGCAACAGTATTTTCTAAAATCCATCTGAGATCAGGGTATCATCAGCTGAGGATTAAGGAATCTGATGTTCCGAAATCAACGTTCAGAACTCGCTACGGACATTATGAGTTTGTAGTGATGCCGTTTGGTCTCACTAACGCACCTGCTGTATTTATGCAATTGATGAACCGAGTGTTCATCGAATTTTTGGATAAATTTGTGGTCGTGTTCATTGATGACATTCTGGTGTATTCTAAGGGCCCGGAAGAACATGCGCAACATTTGCGGATTGTATTGGAACTACTTTTGAGAAGCGAGCAATTGTACGCCAAACTTTCTAAGTGTGAATTCTGGCTAAAGGAAGTAATGTTCCTCGGCCATGTGGTGTCAGCTAAAGGAGTCCGAGTAGATCCTCAGAAGATCGAAGCAATTATGGATTGGAAGCCTCCAAAGAACGTGAAAGAAGTCCGAAGCTTCTTAGGACTTGCTGGATATTATCGTCGATTCGTGGAAGGGTTTTCTAAAATCTCCCGCCCACTTACTCGACTCCTGCCGAATACTCGAAAGTTTGAGTGGAATGAGTTGTGTCAGGTTAGCTTTGATGAATTGAAGAAGAGATTGACGACGGCACCGATTCTATCACTTCCACAGGGAACTGGAGGATTTATAGTTTACAGTGATGCTTCGAACCAAGGGCTCGGATGCGTATTGATGCAGAATGATAAGGTGATCGCTTATGCGTCGCGACATCTGAAACCTTATGAAGTGAATTACCCAACACATGATTTGGAGCTAGCAGCAGTAGTTTTTGCTTTAAAGATCTGGAGGCATTATCTGTACGGGACTCACTGTCAGATCTTTACGGATCACAAGAGTCTCAAGTACATATTCAGTCAGAAAGAGTTGAATATGCGGCAAAGAAGATGGTTAGAACTGATTAAGGACTATGACTTGGAGATTTTGTATCATCCAGGCAAAGCGAATGTAGTGGCCGATGCACTCAGCCGCAAGCCTGTTTCTATTCAGATGCTGTAGACGCTGACCTCCCAACTTAGCCTTCAATGAGAGATGATTCGAGAAGGAATTGAAGTGTGGTTACAAACAGTCCAAGGACAACTGTGCGTGATGGAAATAACTTCATCATTAACCGAAGAAATCAAATCTAGACAGGCAGATGATCCTCTGATGATTCGGTTACGTGATGAAGTGATCAAGGGAAAGGCCCCCGGATTCATAATTCATGATGATGGAGTTTTGAGATTTCAGAACCGACTCTGCATTCCCGATGTCGATGTTCTGAAACAGATAATTATGAAGGAAGCTCACAGTTCGCCCTATTCTATCCACCCAGGTACCAGTAAGATGTATAAGTACTTGAAGCAGAATTTCTGGTGGGGCAACATGAAGAAAGATGTAGCGGACTATGTTTCGAAATGCTTGACTTGTCATCAGGTTAAGATCGAGCATCAACGGCCTGCCGGAATATTGAAGCCACTCCCGATTCCTGAATGGAAGTGGGACGACATATCGATGGACTTTATCACTAGTATGCCTAGAACCAGGACAGGAATGAACATGATTTGGGTGATAGTTGATCATTTAACCAAATCAGCTCATTTTCTAGGCATTAAGGACACGTGGGGACCAGAGAGGTTGGCACGAGTATTTATTTCGGAGATAGTTCGATTGCATGGTACGCCGAAAACCATTGTTTCTGATCGAGATGGCCGTTTTGTGTCTCATTTTTGGAAAGCAGTTCATAAGGCCTTGGGAACCGAATTGAACTTCAGTACAGCTTATCACCCGCAGACTGACGGACAATCCGAGAGGACCATTCAAACGGTGGAAGATATGTTGAGGGCTTGTGCCTTAGATTGGTCAACTGATTGGGAAGTTCATCTACCGTTGATTGAATTTACCTACAACAATAGTTGGCATGCTTCCATTAAGATGGCACCGTTTGAGGCATTATACGGGAGGAGATTGTAACACCCCAAACTAGGCGGATATTACAGTGCCGTGAATCCCCGACTGGGACCCACCAGGCAAATGAAAATGATGAATTAAATAATATAATTGTAGTACCGAACCACATTATATTACCAATTACTCCGATGAGGAGTTTAAGTACAACACACCAGGACTAAACCGAATACTAGTATATTTTATATGGAGATAAAATACACCACCCTGAACAATTAAACATCTCAAACGGAATTTGCAGCGGAAAATACAAATGACGGAATAACTGAAATGACTGAAACAAATGAAATGACTGGGGCCCCCTACTAGTATCACTGGGACTCCTCGCCGTCAGCATGCTCTTCCCGTGCCTTTGCCTTGCCGTGACCTGAAAACAAAATCCCCCAACGGGGTCAATTACACAGAACAACAATCCTCAAGAGTTGAAATAACACAATCATGAATTAACTGAAGTTATAAAATATCCTTAGTTATGAATTATGCTGAAGAGGAGTATCATAGTACGCCCGTAATGTTCTGTGCAAGTGTACAAGACGAATGACCGGACACACCCGTCCTTGTACCTAATTAGTCTCACGGAGGTAAGCGTTACCGTGTGCACGGTCCAATGTATCCGTGAACCCAAAACATGACCATCGTGTGCCCGACTAAAAATTCCACACAGCCACACCCGGCCACGCAATATGAACCCAGAAGGTCATATGAATGAGAATGACCACAATGAATACCAATGAATAATAATTCGACAAGGCCAAGATGACTCACCGAGATGAAAATAATAGTGACTTGATTGATAACCCAATGAAATGATTTGGAACCGTCGCTCCTCGTGAATGAAATGATTATTCGACAATTACAAGTCTCAATATGATTAATATTATGATGAATGAATTATGATTATGAGCAATCAACAACAAAAGGAATGAGTATCCTTTAACCGAGTAAGAGTTAACTTACACAATACCGATGACAATGTCCTTCCACGAACAACGTCCTAAATGAAATGTCGGTCGCTCGAACAACCTTGAATAACAATAATTACCAACAACCGATCAATACACGAATCAAATACGATCATAACCGACTCAAACGTCGATACAACAATATCCGAACTCGTAGATGTACTCTAACGAAAACGTTGAGAATATCCTTCCCATTGGTTAAAACCAAACCCAAATTATCGAACCAACTCCAAATGATTGATTCAAACCAGCAAAACATTATCAATGACATCAATAATCTCATAGAAATCCACAATTCAAGTTTACGACAACAACAATCGGAAAATCCCCAAATTAACCGAAGTCAACCCTAAGGGTTCTTGAAATAATTCCGAAAATAGCCATTAAATCCGTAGGAATACATTTATCAAGGTAGATAATCCATATCTAATGTATTCCGACAATAATCCAAGCTTACACGAAGAAATCAGAAGGAAAAACCCAAAAATCCGAAATTCTAGATCCAAGAGATTAATACCTTTGATTTGATGTTAAGGAGATGATGAAGTGGTGATAATCCAACTCAAAGCCTTGAATATGATGATAGGTGATAGCAGCTCGAAGAGAACACTCCAAGTCGCCCAAAATCGCCCGAAGTCGCTCCAAAAACGAAGGGAAATGAGAAATGACGAAACTCAGGCTAACTGTCCAATATATAGTCACTCCAGGTTAGCGTGCGCTAGCCCTTGTGCGTAGCGTGCGCTAACGGGTAATTTGGGTAGTCCAGTACCCACTGTCCGAAAACGGTAGCGCGCGCTACGTACCTTTTGTAGCGTGCGCTACAACCATACCATTAGCGTGCGTTAATACCCATGGTTAGCGTGCGCTAACGAATTATTAGATGCCCAGTACTGGAATCCAGAAACCGTCTGTCCTCTGATCTGACCTCGGTAGCGTGCGCTACAACCAATATTTAGCGTGCGCTACTACACCGTTTGCGTACGCTAAATATCACTCATAGCGTGCGCTATGAATTAATCCAGTGCAGTCCAGTAGCCACTGGACTCAACCTGATCCGTCCTTAGCACGCGCTACAGCAATTATTAGCGTGCGCTACTACAACCCACTAGCGCGCGCTACTTACCACTCGTAGCGTGCGCTACTAATAACTCACCTGCAGTCCAGTACCTTACGGGTGCGGCAGGTAACATTAGCGTGCGCTAATGCTGAGTGGTAGCGTGCGCTACCTATACTCAATTAGCGTGTGCTAAAAAGAGTACGTAGCGTGCGCTACTTCCTCACACACAGTCCACAATGAAAATGACGACGATGATAAACACGGCACGAAATTTCAATTAGATTAGTGATGAATGACGATTGATACACGATACAATTACTCTGAATGATGAATACCAAGATTGAATATGAGTGACAAATGATCATTAATGAGTGAAATTACTGAATGACAATTACTGAATGATAAATACTGAATGATAATAACTGAATTACAACCGGGTATTACATACACCCCCCCTTAAAAGAGTTTCGTCCCCGAAACTAAGGGTCAAACAACTCGGGATAACTCTCCCACATACTATCCTCGGTTTCCCAAGTAGCCTATTCGACTCCGTGTCTAGACCACTGAATTTTAACCAAAGGAATCGTCTTATTCCTCAACTGTTTGATTCGCCGCTCTAAAACTCGCATAGGACGCTCCTCATATGAATGATCGTCGGCGATCTCGATTTCATCGAACTGAAGTATGTGACTCGGGTCGGCAACATACTTCCGCAACTGAGAGACGTGAAACACACTATGAATTCGGCTCAACGCCGGGGGTAAAGCCATTCGATAAGCTAACTCGCCTACTCGATCCAAAATCTCAAATGGTCCAATGAATCTCGGACTCAACTTCCCCCTCTTCCCGAAACGGAAGATACCACGACTCGGGGATACCTTGACCAAAACATGGTCACCTGATTCGAACTCTAAAGGTCGACGGCGGTTATCGGCATATGATTTTTGTCGACTCTGAGCGGTCAACAAACGACTCCTGATCAAAGCTACCTTCTCACGGGCGGCTATAAGCATATCGGGCTCGGTGCCGATTGATTCTGATAGGTCGTCCCAACACAACGGAGATCGACAATGACGACCATACAAGGCCTCGTAAGGTGCCATCTTAATCGAAGCATGCCAACTATTATTATACGTGAACTCGATCAATGGTAGTTGGGCTTCCCAATCGTCTTTCCAATCGAGGACGCATGCCCTCAACATGTCCTCTAATGTCTGAATGGTTCTCTCTCGATTGTGCAGCCGATTTGAGGATGAAAAGCGATCGAGATTAAGCCGGGTTCCCATAGCACGATGAATCGATTTCCAAAGTGCGACACAATGTCCGTCACGATCGGAAACGATACTTTTAGAGTACCGTGCATGATCGACTATCTCTTTGATGAACAGTTGAGCAAGTCTCTCGGGACCCCACGTCTCCTTGATCTCAAGGAAATGAGCTGATTTAGTTAAGCGGTCCACGATCACCCAGATCGTATTCATGCCACGACGACTCGTCGGCAAACTCGTGATGAAATCCATAGAAATGTCTTCCCACTTCCATTCGGGAATAGGAAGAGGTTTCAGCATACCCGCCGGTCGCTGATGTTCAATTTTGACTTGTTGACAGGTTAAGCATCTCGAAACAAATTCTGCGACTTCTCGCTTCATATTATTCCACCAGTAATTTTGTTTCAAGTCCTTGTACATCTTGCTGGACCCCGGATGAATAGAATAAGGGGTAGCATGAGCTTCTCTCAAAATAGAGTTTTTCAACTCGTCATTCGCCGGTACGCACAACCGCTTCTTAAACCTCAAAAGTCCATCCTCGTGGACCACAAATCCAGGGGCTTTCCCCTGAGTCACATCCTCACGGATGCGCAACAATGAAGGGTCTGAACTCTGATTCTCTCGGATTGCCTCCTCGAGTGACGATGAAATCTTTAACATACAAAGCTGTCCCTGAACCCGCTGAAGCCAGACCTCGATCTCGGGTCTAAGGAATTCCTGCTGAAGCTCCTTCTGAACTATTAAACGAGCAAGCAACTGCTCCTGAACGGACTTACGACTCAAGGCATCGGCGACAACGTTCGCCTTGCCCGGGTGGTAAAGGAGTTCGATATCATAATCTTTGATTAGTTCTAACCACCGCCTCTGTCGCATATTTAACTCCTTCTGAGTAAATATATACTTTAAACTCTTATGATCGGTGAATATCTGACAGGTAACGCCATAAAGATAATGACGCCAAATCTTCAAAGCGAACACCACGGCTGCTAGCTCCAGGTCGTGTGTCGGATAATTAACCTCGTAAGGTCTCAATTTCCGTGAATCATAGGCAATAACCTTTCCATTCTGCATGAGCACACATCCGAGACCCTGTCCGGACGCATCACTATAAACCACAAATCCTTCCGTCCCCTGCGGAAAGGAAAGTACAGGTGCTGACATTAACCGGCTCTTGAGTTCCTCAAAACTCCGTTGACACGCGTCGGACCACGTGTATTTCTTATCCTTTCGCAAAAGGTTCATCAGGGGTTGAGCGATTCTAGAAAATCCCTCTACGAAGCGCCGATAATAACCCGCTAATCCGAGAAAACTTCGGATTTCCTTAACATTCTTCGGAGGTAACTAATCTCGGATAGCCTCCGTCTTCTGAGGATCGACACGAACTCCGTCTGAAGAAATTACGTGTTCGAGAAACGTCACTTCGGACATCCAGAACTCACATTTGGAAAACTTCCCATAAAGTTGTTCTCGTCTCAACACGTCGAGCACTTGATGAAGGTGAAACTCGTGTTCCTCTTGGTCACGAGAATAAATCAAAATGTCATCGATGAAGACAACAACAAACTGATCCAAAAATTCGATGAAAATCCGATTCATTAACTCCATGAATACCGCAGGTGCATTAGTCAATCCAAACGGCATAACCACAAACTCATAATGACCATAGCGTGTTCGAAACGCCGTCCTCGCGATATCCGACTCTCGAATCCGCAACTGATGATATCCAGATCTTAGGTCGATCTTGGAAAATACGAAGCTCCTGAAGTTGATCTAAGAGATCATCAATACGGGGTAAGGGATACTTATTCTTGATTGTCACCCTGTTCAACTCCCGATAATCGATACACAAGCGAAAAGAACCATCCTTCTTCTTGACAAATAACACTGGTGCTCCCCACGGGGACGCACTCGGTCAAATATAACCCTTCTCGAACAACTCCTCAAGTTGGTTCTTTAATTCCTGCATTTTGGTCGGGGCCATCCGGTACGGTGCCTTCGATATCGGGGCGTACTGTGCTCCAACTCAATCGTGAATTCCACATCTCTCTGTGGAGGCAAACCAGTAACTAAATGCGGAAAAACATCGGCATATTCCCTCACTACCGGAATGTCCGTCAACATTACTGATGATTTCTCGGTTTTGGTCATATAGCACCAATAACCAACACACCCCTGATTGAGTAATCTCACTACTTTCATCAAATTAATGACCTTACCAGAACAGCCGGGATTACCTCCCTGAAACACACATTCAACCCCATCGTCTGAAATGATAGTGATCTTACGCTTACGGACACTAATGATGGCATCGTGATGATCCATCCAATCAATACCCAAGATGACGTCGTCCCTCGGCAAATCTACTACGATAAGGTCAGCTGGCCATACACGACCATGGCCCGAATCGGACAATTACAATCTCACGACACGATAATTCGTCTACCATCAGGTAGGCCAATGACATAAGGCTCACAACTAGTAGCACTACCCAGACGTAGTATACTCAAACTGTAATACCCCAAACTAGGTGGATATTACAGTGCCGTGGACCCCCGAATGGGACCCACCAGGCGAATGAAAAAGGATGAATTACACAGGGTAAATGTAGTACCGAACCACATTACAACATCAATTACTCCGATTAGGAGTTTCATACAACACACCCAGGATAATATGGAATACATGTGTATCTTATGTGACGATAAAATACACGACACTGAATGAAATGAGTATTCGAACGGAATGTCTGCAGCGGAATAAATAAAGAAAACATAAATGACTGAATAAATGACTGAAAGGACTGGGGCCCCCTTCTAGTATCACTGGGACTCCCCACCGTCGACGTGCTCTCCCTGTGCCTTTGCCTTGCCATGACCTGAAAAACAATATCCCCAAACGGGGTCAGTTATACAGAACAACAATCCTCAAGGGTTGAAATTACACAATCAATATATATCTGAAGTTATGAAAAATCCTTAGTTATGAATTACGCTGAAGAGGAGTACCATAGTACGCCCGTAGTGTTCTGTGCAAGTGTACAAGACGGATGACCGGACACACCCGTCCTTGTACCTAATTAGTCTCACGGAGGTAAACGTTACCGTGTGCACAGTCCAATGTATCACTCCCAATACATGGCCATCATGTGCCCGACTAAAAATTCCACACATCCGCACCCGGCCACGCAGTATGAACCCAGAAGGTCATATGAACGAGAATGACCATAATGAATATCAATGAATAATAATAACCTGACAACGTCAAGAGTGACTTACCGAGATGAAAGTGATAATGAAATGATTGATAATTTCAATGGAATGATTGGAACCGCCGTTCCTCGTTAATGAAGTGATTATTCGACAATTACAAGTCTCAATATGATTAATACAATGAGGAATGAGTTATGATTATGAATGATCAACAACAAAAGGAATGAATATCCTTTTAACCGAGTAAGAATCAACTTACATAATACCGATGAAGAATGTCCTTCCACGAACAAATGTCCTAAATGAAGTGTCGGTCGCTCGAACAACCTTAATCCAATACAATTACCAACAATCCGTTCAATTTACGAATTAAACACGAATATAACGAACTCAAAACGTCGATACGATTAAACCAAGTTCATTGGGGCATTATATCGAACACTTTGAGGCCAGCTTCGATTGATTACAACTAAACCTCAATAATACCAACCTCAAATCCCCAAGAAGTGTTTCAAACCAACAAAACATCTCCAATACGATCAATAATCCGTTATGAATATCCAAAAACGTGATTATAACAACAATTAATCGAAAATCCCCAAATCCAACTCGATATTCAAAGTGTTCTTGAATAATCCCTCAATAATTCAATGAATCCTTATACAAACTCATAATCATATACATATCCCTTCATATAACATGATTATAACGTCCAAAACATCATACCTCAACACAAAATCGAAATCCAAGGTGTTGAAGGAATTACCTCTTGAAGATCCAACCACTTCGATCCGAAGAACACGAGTTTAATCGAGTATCCAAGCTTCCCAAATGATTGAAGATGATGAAAAATACTCACTCAAATGATTGATGATGGCAAAATCTCTCCCTCAACCCTCTCTCTCGGATAAAGATGGAAAAATGAAGAAATGAGGTAAAATGACCCGGCCAAGTCCTTAAATACTGCCGGAAGTTACGGCCATAACTCGGCCCTCTTACGGCCGTAACATTCCAAGTCAACGGCCTTACGGCCGTAACCGGCCAACTCTTACGGCCGTAACTCGGCTTCGTCCGAAAGCCTGCCGACAGACTTACGGCCGTAACCGCTCCTGAGTTACGGGCGTAACCCGCCTTCGTCAAAAACATCCGCCGACATCCTTACGGCCGTACCCACACACCCTACGGCCGTATCCGGCCAAACTTACGGGCGTAACCCGCCTTCGTCAAAAATGGCCAGGCATCCTGCCTGCAGCGTACGGCCGTATCCGGCCAAGCCTTACGGCCGTACCTGCCTCGACTTACGGCCGTATGCCGCAACCCTTACGGCCGTAAGTCACCCTGGGTCGACAACACCTGAAATTTACGAACACCACTTACGGCCGTATCCTCCCCTTCTTACGGCCGTAACTCGCCTTCGGCCAAAAATGCCTGGGCCGCCTGCTGGACGCGTACGGCCGTAACCGGCCAGCCTTACGGCCGTACCTGCTCAACTTACGACCGTATCACAAGACCTTACGGCCGTAAGTCCCTTTCGTCCAAAATGGCCTGAAAACAATGAACCCTTGTTACGGCCGTAACCCAAAGTCCTTACGGCCGTAACTCGATGCTGGCCAAGGTGAAAAAAAATCCGATAACTCCGATTCCTCGCTAGGACTGATGAATGATCCGACATATCATACGAATGTGAAAATGAACAAGTCTAACACAAGCCAAAGATGATACTCCCAGTACAAGGCTATCAATCACAATGAAAATGATAATACTCCCGTCTCGGTCTCTAAACGGAGATGAAATGACAATCGGTAACTGATATACGATTACAACATGCCAATAGTGAACGCAAATGAATGAATCCTGAATGATGAGTGATTATTAATGAGTGAGAATTACTAAGTGATAATTACAGATTGATAATTACTGAATGAAAATGAATGAATTACAACCGGGTATTACACAAACATGACTCGGAAATGAATGAATGCGATGCACCAGTATCAAAAAGGGTACACCCAGGTTGAGATATAATATCGAGTGTACCTGAGATCATTCGGGCCTCTGGATCATCGGTCTTCTTCATCTCATAAATCCGGGGCTTGCTAGTCCCGGCACCGGACGCTCCCGTTTGCTGGCTATAGGCTCCACCTTAGTCGCTCCTGTCGTTTTAAACGACGCTGATTGAGTGGCCTGATTCTGAATGGCTGACTGCTTAGGGGCCTGAGATGACGTCTGAGTAGGTTTGGCGTCCCTACGGCAAAAACGGGCCTTATGCCCAGCAATCCCACAATTATGACACGTGATAGTCTGTCTCGGACACTTGGTACTGAGATGACCAAGATCCCCACAGTTAAAACAGGTGATGGCCGAACTGGCCACTCGAGACTGAGATTCCGCGGGTTTAGATGACACAGGAGGTCACTCAGAAAAAGCAGAGCCCGCACGGGGTTTCTTGAAGGTTGTCTGACCGCCTTCAGACTGATTACGATTCTTCGATTTCTTGCTAGCAGACGAAGGCTGCTGCATAGCAATCTCTTTAGCAGTAAGCTCATAGGTAAGAGCTTTCTCAATGAATTCAGCCAACGTGGTGCAATTATGATTAAGCAACTGTAGTCTCATACGGGGTTTCAGCCTCTTGCTGAAATACTTAATCTTATCTACCTCAGAATGAATGATAGATGAGGCGAACGGAAGAAGTTCCTGAAATTTCTCGGAAATGGCGAGAACATCCTCGTCTGCTGAGGGGTCGGGGGTGAGTAATTCTGACAGCTTGGCCTCTCTGAGTGGGGCCGGATAATACCTCTCCATCATGAGAGTCTTGAACTGATCCCAAGTACATGATCCTTCGGTGGGCTTCAACGACAACCACCAAGAATGTGCGCTCTTACCCAGGTAGTAAGCCGCAACAGAAACTTTGTGTCCTTCGGGACACTCTACCATAGCAAACAACTTCTCGAAATGCTCGAGCCAATGAATAATATCCGCCGGCTCGAGGCAGGCCCTCAAAAGTAGGTGGCCTCTGGCGAGAGATGTCGCCGATGATATTGCTCACATTCCTCTCTTGCCTCTGAGGTGGCGGCGGAGGAGCCTGCTGATTTTGATTGACGGAGTTATGCATCGTCTCCATCAGCTGTGCCATCTGAGTCATTTGGGCCATCATGGCCTGCATAAAAGCGAGTGGGTCAACCCGGACACCTTCTGACTCGGCCGTGTCCCGGGTACGACTCCCCGTTAGTGAATGATCTCGTCCAGGAGAATGAGTGGCAGCGTCGCTGCTCGATGAATTAGCATTATTTCTCGCGTTTGCACGTGTATTCACACGAGCTCTCGGGATTCGGCCCGCTCCACGGCCTCGTCCTCCACGTCCTCTTCTTGCTCTTTCCATACTGAAGTAGGAAAGTTACATGATGATTATATTTCCCGCATGAATATCACGTTATGATTATGACATGAGATGATGAAAATGAGCATACGCGCTCTAACACAGTGATCACATGAATGATTAACTGACGTGACATGATTATCTGATGAAATTACTGAAATGGTTATCTTGAACAAGTTAACATGATTAATGATTCGATCTTCCTGATCAACAACTGAACAATGAAATGAATTGAGTGATTAATGAGTTAACTTGACCGTCCTGGTCAAAATGACAATGATGATTGAGGATTGCTACTGATGGATTATGAATGAATGATTAATTCCAGAAATTATACCATGGCATTAGAAATCTTACAGTTCTTGGTCTGATTGGCTCGGCATTTGCACAGGTCACACGTGATGCGAAAGTCCAATGATACTAGTCCGATGACGATGATTTCAAACGAGACATACTTGGAGGGTAGTATTCAAAACCACGCTCTGATACCAACTCTGTAACACCCCAAACTAGGCGGATATTACAGTGCCGTGAATCCCCGACTGGGACCCACCAGGCAAATGAAAATGATGAATTAAATAATATAATTGTAGTACCGAACCACATTATATTACCAATTACTCCGATGAGGAGTTTAAGTACAACACACCAGGACTAAACCGAATACTAGTATATTTTATATGGAGCTAAAATACACCACCCTGAACAATTAAACATCTCAAACGGAATTTGCAGCGGAAAATACAAATGACGGAATAACTGAAATGACTGAAATGACTGAAACAAACGAAATGACTGGGGCCCCCTACTAGTATCACTGGGACTCCTCGCCGTCAGCATGCTCTTCCGTGCCTTTGCCTTGCCGTGACACGAAAACAAAATCCCAACGAGTCGATTCTGAGAACAACAATCCTCAAGAGTTGAAATAACACAATCATGAATTAACTGAAGTTATGAAATATCCTTAGTTATTATTACGCTGAAGAGGAGTATCATAGTACGCCCGTAATGTTCTGTGCAAGTGTACAAGACGCATGACCGGACACACCCGTCCTTATACCTAATTAGTCTCACGGAGGTAAGCGTTACCGTGTGCACGGTCCAATGTATCGGTGAACCCAAAACATGACCATCGTGTGCCTGACTAAAAATTCCACACAGCCACACCCGGCCACGCAATATGAACCCAGAAGGTCATATGAACGAGAATGACCACAATGAATACCAATGAATAATAATTCGACAAGGCCAAGATGACTCACCGAGATGAAAATAATAGTGACTTGATTGATAACCCAATGAAATGATTTGGAACCGTCGCTCCTCGTGAATGAAATGATTATTCGACAATTACAAATCTCAATATGATTAATATTATGATGAATGAATTATGATTATGAGCAATCAACAACAAAAGGAATGAGTATCCTTTTAACCGAGTAAGAGTTAACTTACACAATACCGATGACAATGTCCTTACACGAACAACGTCCTAAATGAAATGTCGGTCGCTCGAACAACCTTGAATAACAATAATTACCAACAACCGATCAATACACGAATCAAATACGATCATAACCGACTCAAACGTCGATACAACAATATCCGAACTCGTAGATGTACTCTAACGAAAACGTTGAGAATATCCTTCCCATTGGTTAAAACCAAACCCAAATTATCGAACCAACTCCAAATGATTGATTCAAACCAGTAAAACATTATCCATGACATCAATAATCTCATAGAAATCCACAATTCAAGTTTACGACAACAACAATCGGAAAATCCCCAAATTAACCGAAGTCAACCCTAAGGGTTCTTGAAATAATTCCGAAAAAAGCCATTAAATCCGTAGGAATACATTTATCCAAGGTAGATAATCCATATCTAATGTATTCCGACAATAATCCAATCTTACACAAAGAAATCGGAAGGAAAAACCCAAAAATCCAAAATTCTAGATCCAAGAGATTAATACCTTTGATTTGATGTTAAGGAGATGATGAAGTGGTGATAATCCAACTCAAAGCCTTGAATATGATGATAGGTGATAGCAGCTCGAAGAGAACACTCCAAGTCGCCCAAAATCGCCCGAAGTCGCTCCAAAAACGAAGGGAAATGAGAAATGACGAAACTCAGGCTAAGCTGTCGATATATAGTCACTCCGGGTTAGCGTGCGCTAGCCGCATGCGTAGCGTGCGCTAACGGGTAATTTGGGTAGTCCAGTACCCACTGTCCGAAAACGGTAGCGCGCGCTATGTACCTTTTGTAGCGTGCGCTACAACCATACCATTAGCGTGCGTTAATACCCATGGTTAGCGTGCGCTAACAAATTATTAGATGCCCAGTACTGGAATCCAGAAACCGTCTGTCCTCTGATCTGACCTCGGTAGCGTGCGCTACAACCAATATTTAGCGTACTCTACTACACCGTTTGCGTACGCTAAATATCACTCATAGCGTGCGCTATGAATTAATCCAGTGCAGTCCAGTAGCCACTGGACTCAACCTGATCCGTCCTTAGCTCGCGCTACAGCAATTATTAGCGTGCGTTACTACAACCCACTCGCGCGCGCTACTTACCACTCGTAGCGTGCGCTACTAATAACTCACCTGCAGTCCAGTACCTTCTAGACTGCAGCCAGGGTAATATTAGCGTGCGCTAATGCTGAGTGGTAGCGTGCGCTACCTATACTCAATTAGCGTGTGCTAAAAAGAGTACGTAGCGTGAGCTACTTCCTCACACACAGTCCACAATGAAAATGACGACGATGATAAACACGGCACGAAATTTCAATTAGATTAGTGATGAATGACGATTGATACACGATACAATTACTCTGAATGATGAATACCAAGATTGAATATGAGTGACAAATGATCATTAATGAGTGAAATTACTGAATGACAATTACTGAATGATAAATACTGAATGATAATAACTGAATTACAACCGGGTATTACAGAGATGTAGATCACCCCTATGTTGGGACGATTCGCCAGACTTGATCGAAACAGAACCAGAGTTGATCGTGCAGACTCGAGAAAAGATAGCCTTGATTCGTGAAAGGCTGTTGACCGCCCAGAGTCGCCAGAAATCTTACGCAGACGTACGTCGTCACCCATTGGAGTTTATTACTGGAGACCACGTACTTTTGAAGTTTTCTCCTACTCGGGGAATCTTTTGTTTCAGAAGGAAAGGAAAGCTGAGTCCGAGATATATCGGACCATTTGAGATCCTTGAGAGAGTTGGGGACTTGGCATACAGATTGGCATTGCCGCCGTCATTGTGCCATGTTCATAACGTGTTCCACGTATCCCAGTTACGGAGGTATATACCAGATCCCAGTCATATAATTGATTTCGGTGAGATCGAAGTCGCGCAGGATGGGACGTTTGAAGAAAGACCGGTCAAGATACTCGAGAGTCGAGTTGAGCAGTTGAGGAACAAACCAATCATTTTGGTCAAAGTTCAATGGTCACGTCACGGAATGGAAGAAGCCACATGGGAAACGGAAACTGGTATGAATTCCAGATATCCCGAGTTATTTTCGTCTTGAGTTTCGGGACGAAACTCCTTTTTAGTAGGAGAGTATGTAATATCCGGATTTATTACTGTGTATTTTACCTGTATTCGAACCCTGTATTATTCGGAATTGTAATCTTGATGATTGGAATATGATATTTCTTACATTGATATCTTTGTACATAAGTATAGCAACATGCAAAATTTCTCATGCAAACTCGTGATAGCGCACGCTAAGAATGTAGCTTAACGCGTGCTATCGAGCTACTACTAGCGCACGCTATGTATGTAGGAGTTGCGTGCGCTAAGCACTCAATTATTGAGCGGGACGGCTAGCACATGCGCCAGCCGGGACATGGGTCCGGATAAGATTCCCGCGGACGAACCTGGACAGTTTTGAAGTCAACTCTTATTAGAGCGCGCTAAGGAATGCTTAGTAGCGTGCGCTAATTAGCTAAAGTGCAGAATATTATAAATGAGACAACAACCCGTTTTGGCTTACATTTCATTCGTCCATTCTTCATTCTTGAGAGGCCAGAGAGCTATAATAATCCTTCTACACACTTAGAACACATCTTATTGATCCTTGTATATTGGTTATCACTTATGAGTGATCATTGAAGTGGAATAGCACCTTGGAGTGGCATACAACCAACCGGAGTCGGATTCCACCTTACGGTTCAGTGATTTTCGTCATATTAAGGTATGTTCAACCTATCTCCAGACTTAGAGTTGGATTCTAAATAATTAGATGATCATGTTAACAAGATATTGATTTTTCATTAGTGAATTATTCAACATGCATCATGTTTGGAATATAGAGATGGTTATGCCTCAAGTACCTTGATTATGAACATCATGATTCGAATCTTATTACAATGAACAAGTAGAGGAAGCTTCTATCATTGGTAATCCAAATCTAGTAGATGACTTCATAGCAATCATGGACTTGACTTTAACATCATTATTGTTAGATGAATCTAAGGGATTGATCATGGAAGGATTTATCTAGTATAGATGGAATGTTAATCAACTATAGTATGATAATTTTGATTGATATAAAGGTGTCGATATCAACCGTTAAACCTTTCGAATTGTCGTATGAAGATTGTAGTCGAAATGGAAGATGGTTTCATAATAGTATGCATATCCTTGAATCCGAAGTTGTTGTTATCCGTAAGATCATTCATAGCCATATGAACATGATATTCATGGAGGTAACATGAACTAACACTGAGGATTTCATTTGGTTTGATCATGTTGAGGTCCATCTACTGCCCAGTAGTAAACTGCCATGCACAGTTAGCGCACGCTAAGCTATGTAGATTAACGTGCGCTATCGAGCACGAGTTAGCGTACGCTACGTTTGGTACGTAACGTACGCTAGGCCATCAGACGAGTCAGTCAGCTGATCAGTGAAGTACTGACCATGCATAGTTAGCGTACGCTAGGCTTTGTTGTTTGCGTGCGCTATCGAGCAGACTTAACACACGCTACACAGAGTACTTAGCGTGCACTAATAAGTTCAGGCAGATTACATTTTATGAGCTTTTGGCCATAAATCGAATTGTTAGACATTCGTACGATGTGAGATAAATCCTATATTATTTCTTTTGTTAAGGTTTGAGCTTGTTACGTGATTGATTGAGGAAGACGACCTTCGAGTGTTCGTTTTCGTGGAAGTATTGTTCTTGTCTTCAAATCGAGGCAAGTACCTTAATTGTTTTATGTATTGATGTTATACATATTGTCGTGCATATATGTCGTTGTTGTACGTCCACCTCGTGTTGGTCCTACGCGATCATCGGGGGATCTATGCTAGCGTGCGCTGTATCATCGGACGAGTTTTTCCACCACGGGTTGGTCTGACGGGATCATCGTGGGTTCTAGGCAGTGAACGCTGGATCGTCGGAATTACCATGTGTATGTTATGATATCATGTTGTGATTATCAGTTGTGTATGTTATGTTTGAGTTTCTCGCAGGAGAAGACTCGTTTGACATTTTATCATTTACGTTATTATTATTATTCTGCGTGTGACGTTGAATAATATGTTGTGGTACTTGTACTAGCATCGTTGTGCTAACCCCTTCGGGGGTGAACATTTTGTTTATGTTCAGGATCCAGGAGAGCGGGAAAACAACCACTGGAGCTGCATGACGACGAGGGTGCAGAGTGATGTTCCGGACGGGATTATTTGTCTGTTGTTTATTGGTTATTTCAATAAGTACTCGAGTACGAAGTCATTTATGATGAAATTGAATTTGGTGATGTATTATTAAGTTCCTGTTGAACAATTGTACTTTCAGTATTTGGTCAGAACTGTTGTATCTTAATTCCGATGTTTCCATTCGTTAGTATTTCTTAATGTCTGTTCAATTCTTCAGCCTTGTAAATCCTTATGTAAAGGATTTACGGCGCTATAATATTCCTGAATATATCGGGGGGTGTTACTAATAATACGCTAAAAGTATAAAAAATTAGACAAATGATCACAATCTGTCAAGAGTTACGGCCGTAACATTAAGTAGTTACGGCCGTAACTTGGACGGCTTACGGCCATAACATTCAGTAGTTACGGCCGTAACTTGGCTTCGTCAATTTGCTCACTGGTTGCTTTGAGAGTTACATTTTCAGCCCAGAATTTCTCAGACTTTGTGTTTTTGCCCCAAATCTTCTTCGGATGATAACTTTTGATATATAACTCTGATTTTGAATCCGGAAAGACTGCCGAATTCATCTCGGAAAGCCCTACAACATGAATATATTAAAATTCAACAAAGAGAATATTTTATAAACATGTTATTTCTTGAGTAAATCAGTTATTCAATCCAATTAAGACTAGATTTACATCATCATCCGATAAAAATAAAATTATTAAAAACTAATTAATTAAAAGCAAAAAACGAGTAGACTTGCTCAATTATGGGTGATATTTATCGATACAAACCATGGATAAGTGTATAAAACTGACACTTATCACACCCCCAAACTTGAATTCTTGCTAGTCCCGTGTAAGAGTCTTTATTATTCACGCTCCAAAAATAAAAATAAGAAAAATTAATACGCACATAAATTAAAATATAAAAAGAGAAAAGGAGATCAAAATGCCATTAATACACAACAACCAGCTTTATACAGTAGATAGAAATGAATCAATATTCAAAATAAATCTACTAATGATTTTGAAGTTAAAACGCAGTTTTATTTTGTAATTCCAAAATGCAAGGTTTCCCCCCAAAAGGCTGATTATTTCTTTCCCACTCGTGATACACACGACTCCCTTTAATGGTTGCTCTCGATCACTCGTTTATTTTTCGACTCAATATGAAGAAGAATTTCATTGGCGTCATCAAATATTGTGATTGTTCACGAAATTGAGTGTATTGAAATTCAGCCGCTAATTAATTCAAATCTGCTCATAAACTACATCCCTTTTAGTGATAGCTTTCACACCGTTATTTGCTAACGTGTAGCTCTTTTCACCAACACAATTTCTATCTCATTTTTTTAAAAGGTGATAGCTTTCACACCGTTATTTGCTAACGTGTAGCTCTTTTCACCAATTTTTCTGTGAGACGGCAGCTACGCACTAACAATGGTTAGTCCTTTATTTTTCGCAAAATTTAAGACCCCCAAAATTAGGCAGTTGTTGCTGCTCAACACTTCTCCTTTTCGTTATTTTTTTTAGGTGATAGCTTTCACACCGTTATTTGCTAATGTGTAGCTTTTTTCACCAATGACTCCTTTTTTTAGGGAATAGAGTTTTTGCAGAAAATCATTTCTTAGTTTAAGCATGAAAAATCAAAAACTCCACAAATTAAGTAAATTTCAGTTCTATTTTTCATCAACCGACTGATTCTTCTTTTCTCAAGGTAACGAATGACTCGATTTTATATGATAACTACAAGGCTTGGAAAGAGAGATTAAGGCTCAATAATTTTGGAATATATAATTTTTTTAACCGGTTTAAAATGATTTTAGAAGCTTGTATATAGCTAACTTATTGGTGTTATGGCCAGATCTAGAAATCTCACAAATCAAAATAATATATATATATATATATATTAATATATATATAAAAAAAAAATTTAAGGCAAATATAACACACCAAAATACCAACACACCAAATTAAACCATACCACCCCCAAACTTGAAAATAAAACTGTCCTCAGTTTTTAAAAAATAAAAAAACAATGCAAAAAAGCAGAATACTCCCTGTTAAGAAAGTTGATGCTTGAGCTAACGCCTTTTAGAATCTGCAAGAGAATAAATATACGAGGCACACAATAAAAGAAAATAAAATATACTCGGAAGTATAACACAATTTTTAAGATGCGCATCAAGAAAGTCCGAAGAGTCGCCTTACGCTTCCATCAATGCTTTTATAAAAAACACAATAAAAATTACAGCAATAAAATAATAATAATGTTAGGAAAAACAAACACCCTGTATCGAATCAGCCGGGATACCCGATCCCTGTATCGATTGTTATGTGTTATTGAGAAGGTTTTGACATATATGCCAAATATACAGTAAAGGAAACTGTATCGAGGCTTAAGGATTTATCATGTATCGAAGACCAGCCTCGAATCAGCATAAGTGAAGCTCGTCAGTACAGCAAGAAGACTTGTAATAGATCAAGTATGGAAAACTATCTCGATGCCCTAATACAGTCATCTTCCATACAGTTCGCAAAAGGACAAGAAAGAACACAAGTCAAGTTCCGTTGAACAAAGAAGTATTTAAATACTCAAGGATAAAGTATTTAAATATCGGTCTTGAATCTTCAGAATCCCGCGAAATCCGGATCATGTCATATTCCCGTTGAAGGAAATCTTATTCAAACGGACATCTCAACGGATACTTTCTTCAGAGGCTATATATATCCTTGAAGACATTGAAGATCAGTTACCAATTACGAATCAAAGTAACTCTCAAAGCTATCAAGTTATCATCTGAGCAAACATATCTCCCAAGCATACTGCAAGTTAGAACGAAAGAGATATACAGTGCTTAAACATCAAGAACAGCTATCATCAGCTCAAGAACTTTAAAGCTGTTGTTCTTACCTGGTTACCTACCTTTTACCTCTGTGTAAAAACCGAGCTCTGTGTGAACTCAACAAGTTATTCTGACCTGTGTGGGACGAATAAGGACGAAGCTTTGGAACTGTGTGTGAAGAAGCTAGTCAAGAAGGAAGCTTTAACCAATCTGTGTGAATGGTTGAAAGTGACGATCTTTGTATCAATCTGTGTGAACGATACAAGGATAGGTTTGTTTATAATTACGTAGTTGTGTACGCAGTAATTATTTAATAAACTTTTTACTCCTGTGTGGAGGACCAGTGGACGTAGAGGGGTTTACCTCGAACCACTTAAATTACTGTGTCATTTACCTTCAGCTTTTACTATTTGAAATTACTGTGATATATTAAGTATACACCAAATACTCTGTTGCTGTATCCACGGCAACTAACTGTATCCAAGACTTCCGCTACGCACTCAGATTTAGATTCCATACAGTTTGTTGTTTAAACTACTTTTCCAAACTGTATCTAGTATACTTAAGTGGCCAACAAGTGGTATCGGAGCGGTTGATTCTAAAAAGAATCAGTCGTATTTCTTTTCACCGAATCAGATTCAAATCACTTATTTTCAAAACAGTTTCTTTCATTCCTATATTATCAGTGTGGATACTTCTATGATTAACAAAGTCCCTATGTTCTCTATTAATGAATTTGACGACTGGAGAATTAGAATGGAAGCTCATCTTGCAGCAATGCACGAAGAGATGATTTTTGTTATACAGGATGGTCCGATCAAGATCATGAAGGTCAATCCAGCCGCAAGGATTGAGGGCCAAGCCCATGCTGAAATGCTCGAGAAGGAACGCGAGCAATGGACAACCGATGAAAGGAAGCGAGCCAATCTCGACAACGTGGCTAAGAACGCGTTATTTGTCACTCTTGACAAAGGCACGTTCTCAAAGGTAAAGAGCTGCAAAAGCGACAAAGAAATCAGGATAAACTCAAGTTAATTTGTGAGGGAACCGAGCTCTCAAAAGAAAACAAGATTTCAAAACTTACTCAAGAATTCGAATCTTTTGAAATGAAACCAACGGAAACACTTGAGGAACTTGACCTCATTTCTTGGTATTGTTGGTGAACTTGAAGCGTTGGGCAAGATTTACACCCAAAAGGAGAAGAACTTAAAATTTTCAGATCTCTCGGCCCGATGGGACATTAAGACCACGGCTATGCGTGTATCATGTAATCTTAATGAAATATCCACTTTTGATCTCTTCTCGACCTTAAAGCTTTTGAGTATGACATTGTGAAGAGAAAGTCAAGAATCACCTTCAAAGGTCACGGCTCTCGGCCGTATCGAATCGACACATCATGCCTAGCTCGCCGAAGCCCGGTCACAAGAACGCAGCGATGTGACGACATCTGTCACAAGATGAAATGGCGCTTCTAATGCATAAATTCAAAAAGTTCATCAAACGATCTGAAAGACTCCTACAGCCCAAACTGTCAACAAGGTAAGTACTGAAACATCATCGCGATGCTAACTGTGCTATAATCTGCAGAAACCAGCCATTATGCAAACAAATGTCCTCATCCCAAAGTCCAAAGGTTGCCGGAGGCCGAGCAAAGCAAGAGAGAGATGAAAGAAGACGTGCTTGGAAAGACAAGCTCAAGGCCCCGATTGGAGAATCGAAGCCTCCCCACACCATCCAAATCGCCAGAATGTCATCGGTGGTCATCGAGAGTGATTCATCCGACGATGAGTTCGATGATAAAGCATACATGTGCTTTATGGCCAAAGATGTTCCGGAAGGTGAAGAGCGACGATGAGGTAAGTTCAACCTCAGTTATTCCACCTAATGCATCTCATACTTTCGAAAATATGATGAATGAATTAAAAAACATTCAAAAAGCCCATGAGACTCTAAAAACTGAGAATATACAGCTTCAATTAACAAATTTAGAGCTGAAAGATGAGAATGACTTGCTGAAGATAAACTATGATAATATGTCTCTTGATTGTGAAACCAGCAAGGTCGATTTTGAAAAACTCATGGAGAGCAATCATCAACTTGCTCATGAACTAAATGAGGTTAAAACCCATAATGAGAGCAAGACAAATGATTTGGTTCTACTACAAACCAAAATTACAACTCTCGAGAAGCGAGAAACTGAACTTGAGACCATTCTGAAGTCTTTTGAAAAATCATCCAAAAGAATGGAAGAAATTCTAAGCACTGGGCAACATGCTCATGATAAAAGTGGCTTAGGATACAGCTCATGTTCGAATAAAGGTAAAACTAGTACTGTGTTCGTCAAGAGTGTGGAACACATTCCAGAATCGGAAGATACTCCTAGTCCCATAAAGGAACCTGCTGTACCGAGAAAACCGAAGGCTGCCATTCCGCCTCCACAACTCTACTATTCGAGACAGTGGAACCAACAACCACTCAGAAGGCGTAATCTAAAGCATGCTCCACAAGCATATCATCAAAGCCGGCAGTCATTAAGAAAGAAGACGGTATCCAACCGCCAAAGGCCCGCACAACAGTACACTCAGTACAGTGCGCCTAGGTATTGGATACAGGAGCCCCGTTATCCCTCAAGACAGCAGATGCCAGTTCAGTATCAACAACAGCATTGGGAATCCAACTGGAGACCCAGAAGACAAGCTGTTAGGCCTAAGAAAATGGCTCCACCTCCTAGACGGCACTCGTACTGGAACAATAACAATAATCCTGAATTTTTCATGCATAATAATTATCATGATTATAACAACTACGGATATGCCCCCCGTAGATACCGCAATACTGTACCGAGTACATCCTACAGTAAACCAATTGCTGTCAGGAAAATCTGGGTACCTAAAGGAACTAACATATATGGACCCAAAAATCAAAGGGGACCTAAATCTACCTAATTTCTTTGTTACAAGACATTCTAGAGGAGGATACCTGGTACTTCGATAGTGGATGCTCTCGTCACATGACTGGAGACAGGAGCAAGCTATCTGATTTTGTAGAAGGTCGCGGTCCAAAAGTTCGCTTCGGTGATAAATCTAAAGGAAGAACAAGAGGGAAAGGAAACCTACTTGTCGGAAAATTCAAAGTCACCGATGTTGCATATGTTGAAGGCTTACAGTATAATCTACTTAGTATTAGCCGTTACGTGATAAACAGTTCTCGGTGAAGTTCTATATAGATCATTGTAGAGTCAAGAACACCCAAACCAAGGAAGTTGTGCTTACAGAAGCGGATCGTAATATGTACATTCTTGGGAAGCCTATGAGCTCCTCAATTCCATGTTTTGTTGCCAAAGGCACTGCAGATCTTAGGCTATGGCACAAGAGGATGTCTCACGTTAACTTCAAGACGATCAACAAGCTTTCAAGACAGGTATGGTTAGAGGTTTGCGGATGTGTCATTCAAGAAGGACAATGTCTGCGGACCATGCAGAAAAGGCAAGCAAATCAAGTCAACCCTGAAAAGCAAATCCTACCTTTCAACCCAAAGAGTGTTGGAAATGCTACACATGGATCTCTACGGTCCTGTAGACCCAGTAAGTTTGGGAGGTAAGAAATATTGTATGGTTGTTGTTGATGATTATTCCAGGTATGCTTGGACGATCTTTCTTAGCAAGAAGAAGGAAACAACATCAAGGCTGCCCGAGCTCCTGAGAAAGTTGCAGAATGAAAAAGCATCGAGTATCGTGTGCATTCGTTCCGACAGAGGTACTGAATTTACTAACCGCTTTATAGAGCAATACTGTTCGGAGAATGGCATACAGCACGAGTACTCAGCTGCCCGTACACCTCAACAAAATGGTGTTGCCGAGCGAAAGAATAGGACGTTGAAAGATGCAACAAGGACAATGATTGCCGAAAGCAAATTGCCACAGCGTTTCTGGGGTGAAACAACCAATACAGCGTGCTACACTCAAAACCGCTGTATCGTCAACAAGCACCACAACAAAACAGCTTACGAGGTATGGAATAACAAAACTCCATTAGTTTCGTATTTTCACATTTTTGGATGCAGGTGTTACGTATTGAACAATGGGAAGGACCAACTTAGAACATTTGATGAAAAATCAGATGAAGGAATATTCGTAGGATACTCCTCCGTCAGCAAAGCTTTCAGAATCTTTAATAAAAGGAGGCTGACGATCGAGGAATCAGTTCATGTAGTGTTCGACGAACCACACCATGACCCTACAGGAGTAGATGATATCACTCAGGACATTCATCATCTATCTATCTTGGATCCACCTACACCCATAGAACCTGTAGTTGATTTAGAAATCAACCCTGCAGCTGTAAGAATCGATGTGGATGAAGCCGACGCTATTCAAGTGAAGGCTGTACCCACGAAACTTTCGATCTGAGACGGGACCACGAACTAGAACCCGACCGAAGATGGTTGAGAGATCACCCGCAAGAGCTGATCATTGGAAACATTAATGCAGTGTTTCTACTCGTAGGAGAATACAGTACACAAGGAAACGTACTTTGTGCACAAGAAGAATCTAATGTGAAGTCTCACGGTTTCTGAATGGAAATCTCAATCCGAACTTAGGAGACTCAATATGTGCACTATCGCCGTATTCTTAGCCCAATCCGAACTGTTTCGACCATAGACGCTCTTAACAACTCTCATTGGATAACATCTATGGAAGAAGAGCTTAACGGTTTCGAAAGAAACAATGTATGGTATCTTGTACCCAGACCGACACACCAATCGGTTATAGGAACCAAATGGGTATTTCGAAACAAAAAGGATGGAAATGGACTTATCATAAGGAACAAATCCAGACTAGTAGCACAAGGCTATTGTCAGGAAGAAGGAATCGACTATGATGAAACCTTCGCCCCTGTAGCGAGACTAAAAGCCATCAGGATATTTTTAGCCTTTGCCGCCCATAAGAGTTTTATCGTATACCAAATGGACGTCAAGAGTGCTTTCCTAAATGGAGAGCTTTCAGAAGAAGTTTATGTTGAACAACCACCAGGGTTTGCCAACACGGACGGTATCGATCTAGTTTACAGGCTAAGGAAAGCGTTGTACGGACTTAAACAAGCCCCTAGAGCCTGGTACGAAACCCTGTCCCAGTATCTAACCAACAACGGATTTGAGAAGGGTGCTGTCGACAAAACCTTGTTCAAGATACAGGAAGGTGATGACCTTCTAATGGTACAAATTTATGTCGATGATATTATTTTTGGTTCAACTAACCTTGCTCTATGTCAAAGGTTCTCACATCTCATGCAAAGCAAATTTGAAATGAGTATGATGGGGGAACTCAGTTATTTCCTAGGTTTGCAGATAAAGCAGATGCCTACAGGTATATTCATCAACCAGGAGAAATACAGCAAGGAGCTTCTCAACAAATTTGGAATGAACAATTCCAAATCCTCGCCAACCCCCATGAGCACTTCCGTGCAAATTAGTGCTGATGAAGCCGGAAAGCCGTTTGACCAATCACTCTACAGGAAGCTCATTGGTTCGCTCCTGTACCTAACGGCTAGCAGGCCCGATATCCATTTCTTTGTTGGAGTGTGTGCGAGATACCAAGTTGCACCTAAGGAATCACACTTCAATACAACTAAATGAATCCCGAAATACGTCAAAGGAACAGTCGATGCAGGACTGTGGTATCCTAAGGAAGGCGGATTCGATTTAGTTGGATACAACGACTCGGATCTCGGAGGTGCAAGCTAGATAGGAAGAGTACAAGTGGAACTTGTCACTTTCTCGGACCTAGACTCGTTTCTTGGTTCAGTATGAAGCAATTGGCAAATTCTCTTTCCACGGTGAATCAGAGTACTATGTCAGTAGGCTGTTGTATGCGAATCCTTTGGATGCGGCAACAAGCCGATTATGGAATCGATGCCGAGAGACTCCAATCATGTGTGATAGCACGAGTGCAATTGCAATCACGCACAATCGCCCCGCACTCGCGCACAAAGCATATCAACATGAAGCATCATTTCATCGAATCATGTCGAGAACAAGGATGTTCGCTGGAAAAAGTCCATACAGACATCCGGTGGCCGACATTTTCACCAAGCCTCTCGACACGGCAAGATTCAACATGCTAAGAACGAGAATTGGGAATACTGCGGCGGACTCCTGTAAGTAAATTTCCGCTTTTACTCAACAATTGAGGGGAATCTTGTAAGACCCGTGAATACAAAGATTCAACATTAATTATCCGTACACTCGAAACATCATACAAGATCAGAGCGAACGAAGGCATATGAATCCTACGGTGGTGTGTGCAATAATTAAGGGGGAATCTGTAGGACCCATGAATACGACATTAATCCAAATATTGTGTATGGAATTTAAAACCTATTAGTACCTTTTTAAGGGGGAACGTATCGGCGTGAGAAAAAGACATACTATAGGATTTCGATTCGTATATAATATAATATTATTTCCTTTTAAAATAATTTTTGTCCACGTGCCCTGTTTTATGTCAAACGTCATGTTCATTAAATGCCTTACACGACATCCGGACAATGAATCTCAAAAGCCGATGTTTTTAAATTGTTTATTATTTTTAAACCGCCGTTTTAGGCATTTAGGGTAATCAACCTATGTCAAGTGGGACCATTTGTATTTTAAAACCTTTTAATGGATTAGCGTACGATTACACTAAATCCATCCCGACCGTCGATTTCAAAACCGGTTCCCATCCCTTAAAATCGACCATTCGTACTCTGCAAAACCCTATTTCGCCGCCAGTATAAAAGGATCAGATCTGCCATTAGAGACTCTTTACGCTTTCTGCAAATTACAAGAGATCTCAAGCAAACAGCCTACATATTTTCTACATATTCACTGAGAATTTCTACTGTTTTCTTCTACCTTCGTTTTAAGAAAACATCCATGGCTACTCAATCTTCATCCCCCGTTCTGAAGAAAACCTCCAACATCATTGATGGCCGGATCTTTTCGAAACCAGTCATCATCGAGCGTATAATCTCGGAAATCAACGACACCGAACCGATGGAGTATATCATTACTCGTCTTGAACAACAAGGACTTTATCGCTTCGGGAGCAAAACCGCCGACAAATACGACACCCATCTGGTTGAGGAATTCTACCTCAACGCCGCCGTTCGTTTTCTGTCACTAGCCCAGGGAGGACATGTTGCTGAAATCACCGCAACAGTCCAAGGAGTGCAAGTCTGCATCAATAGCGACCTACTTCAGAAAATCTACAGGCTGCCCGCCGACGGCCTGACCATGGACCAGCTTGAGACGTTCGGGTCTCAAGAGCTGATTACCAAGTTTTATGGACTTTTTACCGGGTCCAAAGTGGTTGATATGGTGACAACCACTTGCCACAAGAAAAATTTTCTTCTTCATTTCGTTTATCTTCACGACTTCTGTTCCAGGATCATTGAAAATCGAACCGGCGCGTTCGAGATGTGCACGAATCTAAGGTTCAAAATGATGGTAGCTATTTTGACCTGTGAGAAGGTCAATTGGTGCCAAATCATTTTGAAACGACTTCAGGAAGAGGTGTGCAAACCAGCCACCCAAAAGAAATCATTTGGTTTAATGCTAAACTACATTCTGACAAGGTGCGGAGTCCAGCAATCCGCCGATGCCAAGAAAAACAGCTCACGGATATATTTAGGAGGCGTCAAACCCTCTGATTATAACCAGAGCACAATGCATGCCAATCAACCGAGAACAAGGCACATGCCTATTTCTGACAACCCCAGAGACGAAACCGTGAAGGTCCCTGAATTGGAATCTTCAAAGAAGAAGCGCAAGCGTTCTCACAGCAAACACTCTGCTGATGAGAAGTCGAAGAAGAGACTCCGGAGGCTCTCAAAAATCAAAGCCAAACACTCCGAGGATGTCTCGCCCGTGGCGCAACCCACTGATATAGCACCCCAGGGCCCAACCCCTGCGGAAGAGGTGTCTCCTACTGCATCGACAGTAGATCCCGAGCCCTTGGCGGCTACGACGGATATAGAGACATCTGCCAACGCTCAAGACGTTAGCACGTCGGCTGCCCATTCGGAGCCAAAAGCTACTTCTCCTCTACGGGATTCCACACCCGTGCAGGATCCAATTTCCTTCGGGGCACCATCCCCTGCAAGGAGTCCATCTTCCGTACAGGATCCCATACCTGTACCGGAATCCCTCGAACCAGCGTCTCCAGACGTGATTTGAAGTCCCTCCCCTGACTCAATCATAAATCAAACACTTCTTTCGGTTCAAATTGAACAAGCGTACGAAAGATTTCTGCAATGGAAAGGCTATAGGCTAGCTCCGTACGACACCTTTGCATAACCGGAGCGAATGGAGCCACGAAGAGCGATTTGTCTCAAGTAATGAGACTCAATCGAAATTGAGGATCTGCTTCGATGGGACAACGCTTCTTGCAAAGATCTCATTGAAAGCCACCTGCTGCACAAATCCGACGCCAGAAGAAAAGGAAAGAAGAAGTCAGAGGACTCTCCCATCAATCCAAAAGACGACGACGACCACGACTCAGACGACGACGACGATGCTCTTCAAGCAGGTCTGAGAATGAGCCGTGAAGAGGCTGAAGCCCAAGCCACCTCTCCACCCAGAAACGACGAAGGACCTTCAACCCAAGCCAATCCACCTTCGCCACAGCCGGAGAACATTCCCGACCAGGAGGAATCAGTCCCTCCAGTCGAGGAAAATCAAGAAATTTTGGAACAGGCACCCGAGCCTGTAGCGACCGAAGAAGCCATTCCTGCAAGGCAACAGGAGGATTCAGTCCCTCCTGCATCCGCATCTGCCGAAGAACCTTCGCCACAGGACGCTTCTGAACCATCTGTCGCCATTCCACAAGAAGCTACTACCGCCCCTGCAACCATGGAATCCGAGGACGGTAACGAACCTGAGGATGTCCAACTTACTTCACGTCCATCCGTGAACGTAAGGAGGTTGAACTGTGCTGAAGACTTCGCCCAACCTGACTCTCCTATCTCTGCTGCACGCAAAGAGCGCCTGCGAGCTCTTGGCCTTCAGACTGTATTTATCCAAGATGCAGTTAACGCTCTATCTTCCGTAGAAAAGGCACTGAACTGGATGCACACCTCTGCAGTTGAAGAAATGACAACTCTTCAACACGAAGTATCTCGAGTTGTTGATGCATTCATTCTTCTGCCAGAAGTGTTCAAGCAAGCCTTGAAGATTATGGAGGATAAACAAGCGCAACTGCTGAAGGAGGAAGCTTCAAAGACAAGAATTGTTGAAGCCAAGACAGCCTGTGCAATGATAGAGAACAGCTCTCAGCTGCGTGCGCATGACAAATCCATTCAAGAGATGTCGCAGACTCTTTCCTCCCTCGTTGAAAGAATAAACAGCATCGAGACCAAACAGGACGCCGCTCTTGAAATCCTACAAAGTCTTGATGAAGCCAAAAAGGGGGAAGAAGCTCGAGAAGCTGCAAGGAGAATAAGACTGCAACAGGAAAGGGAATTTGAGGTCGCCGAGCAAGATTTGCCGAATTGAACAAGCTAGCACCTCAACCCCAAAGCTTTAGAATTTCAGGCTCCAGACCAGAATTCCATGACCCAAATGTCCCTTGGCAAAATCTTGTACAAGACCTTCGGAAATACGTCTGCCGACCAACCGCAACCCAACTGCCGAAGAAGTGAAGCAATGGAGGAAGAATGAACTGATGAGATATTTTGTCAGACTCATCAGGGAATCCGCCATCTTCAAAAATTATAAAACGTTGGCGGAAGTGGCAGATAAGTTTTCAAAGATGCTCGGAGAAGGTAAACTCCCTCTCCAAATTGAAATGAAATCAAAACATAGAAGAGGAGATCGGGTCACCCATCCAGAGGATTGGATACTTGCCTTTGATCGTTCATATGAAGGAAGAGCGATTTACCAGGAACGAGGCAATGATTCACTTCAAAACTGGTGGCGCGGCACCGAGTATGAGCCAGGAAAGAGACCATGGAGGCATGCGGATCAAAGATAAAGAGCTGAAATTTATGTATATTATTTTTTTTTTTTTTAATTTCTATTCGACACAAACTTTGTACTCAATCTTTTTGAATATCAATAAAATAGTTTGTTTGTCTTGAAAGATTACAACTCGTAATCTACTGTGTTAATGTATGATTACTTTAAATTGTTAGATAAACTTGATTGAATAAATTAAGCTGTACGAACTAGTCTACGAACAGTTCATAGTTTCAGTTGTAAACTTAGAATACATTGTAAGATTGTGCCTGCGCGCCAATCATAGGCTTAAGTTGTAATAAATCTCAAACTGTATCGAACATGCCTGCGAGCAGTTCATTATTGTAGACTAAGTCACTAAGTCAGACCTATTGACAAGAGACCAAGAAATCTGCCAGAAGTCAGCGAAGAAGAATGCTTCATGAAGAAGGTTTTGGCATCATCAAGAAGACTCGAAGAGTTGAAGAAAGTTAGTCTTGGCAAATTGTCAAAAAGGGGGAAATTGTTAGGAAAAACAAACACCCTGTATCGAATCAGCCGGGATACCCGATCCCTGTATCGATTGTTATGTGTTATTGAGAAGGTTTTGACATATATGCCAAATATACAGTAAAGGAAACTGTATCGAGGCTTAAGGATTTATCATGTATCGAAGACCAGCCTCGAATCAGCATAAGTGAAGCTCGTCAGTACAGCAAGAAGACTTGTAATAGATCAAGTATGGAAAACTGTCTCGATGCCCTAATACAGTCATCTTCCATACAGTTCGCAAAAGGACAAGAAAGAACACAAGTCAAGTTCCGTTGAACAAAGAAGTATTTAAATACTCAAGGATAAAGTATTTAAATACTGTGGTCTTCGAGATCTTGTAATCCCGAAATCCGGATCATGTCATATTCCCGTTGAAGGAAATCTTATTCAAACGGACATCTCAACGGATACTTTCTTCAGAGGCTATATATATCCTTGAAGACATTGAAGATCAGTTACCAATTACGAATCAAAGTAACTCTCAAAGCTATCAAGTTATCATCTGAGCAAACATATCTCCCAAGAATAATGCAAGTTAGAACGAAAGAGATATACGGTGCTTAAACATCAAGAACGACTATCATCACCAAGAACTTTAAAGTCGTTGTTCTTACAGGTTACCTACCTTTTACCTCTGTGTAAAAACCGAGCTCTGTGTGAACTCAACAAGTTATTCTGACCTGTGTGGGACGAATAAGGACGAAGCTTTGGAACTGTGTGTGAAGAAGCTAGTCAAGAAGGAAGCTTTAACCAATCTGTGTGAATGGTTGAAAGTGACGATCTTTGTATCAATCTGTGTGAACGATACAAGGATAGGTTTGTTTATAATTACGTAGTTGTGTACGCAGTAATTATTTAATAAACTTTTTACTCCTGTGTGGAGGACCAGTGGACGTAGAGGGGTTTACCTCAAACCACTTAAATTACTGTGTCATTTACCTTCAGCTTTTACTGTTTGAAATTACTGTGATATATTAAGTATACACCAAATACTCTGTTGCTGTATCCACGGCAACTAACTGTATCCAAGACTTCCGCTACGCACTCAGATTTAGATTCCATACAGTTTGTTGTTTAAACTACTTTTCCAAACTGTATCCAGTATACTTAAGTGGCCAACAAATACATAAATCGCGAATAGATGCGCGTCAAGAGATCAAGAAGAAACTCCTTAAGCTGCCACCATTTAGCACGATTATTACACACGACAGAAAGTAAAAATACAAGAGGTCCGACATGGGTTATCAAAAGGAGAGGAATGAATCCACTTTTCGTTTTCTCACGGTAAAATCTTCCATCCAGACAATTTTAGCTAGAGCTGGATCTGGTTGAGGAACAAATTCATTAAGTTTTTTGATTAGTTCATCTGATGTTGTTGCAACGACTATGATTCGTTTAGCACGCTCGGAAATAAAACCCTTTTCAGTAGAGTAGTCGATGAAAGATAGTAAACCATCAAAGAAACCATTGACATTAAGCAGACCTATTGGTTTTTGATGAACATTTAGCTGGGCTCTGGTAACCACATGAAAAAGTTCCTCAAGGGTGCCAAAACCACCGGGAAGGGTGATAAAGGCGCCAGAATTATTTATCATGTGAGTTATGCGATCTTGCATATTTACAGATCTAAACTCATATCTAATAGTTGACCCGGTGATTTTACTTTCAGCCAGAGGTTTTGGAATTATTCCCAACACTCTTACTCCTTCCATATAGGCGACAGCACTCGTCCCATTAATCCTAGACTTCCTCCTCCGTAAACTACATGAATGCATTTTTCTCCTAAGGTACGACCCAAGTTTTGGGCTGCTTCAGTAAAGCATGCCTCTTTTCCATAACTAGCTCCACCAAAAATGTAGAATGTGCTAAATTTTTTTGTGGAAGATGATGACTCCATTTTTGAAAAGAAGAATTTTTTAGAGAGAAAAAGAGAAAAGTACAAGTTTGAGGGATGAATAAAAGAAACAATTACAAAGTTTATTTATAGAAGAAAAAGAAGGTTAAAATTGTTTAACAAGTTTGTGATTTCGTTGTATTGCGCTTCAACTACTCAATAGAATAATGAATGCATTTATTGCGTATCATATTTTTTTATTTTGAAAATCTCACCACACGACAAAAATAAAAGATACTTACGCGTATGTATAGTAGTTGTGATTGTGGCTCACATCTTCCTCTGTTTACGTTCAGAAATGGCCTAAACGCCTTCTATGAGTCGGGGAGAAGCTTTCCATCTAATTTTCTTACAAATTGGCAAACAGGGTCTTTTAACGTCAGATTCCCAAGACGTTGTTCATATTCTGGTTTGAATTTATTCCACAAACATCGAATTCCGTAATGTATGAGTCCACTAGGATGCGTGTCAAGAGAAATTTTGATATCATCTAAATTCTCTTTATTCAGACCATCCTTAATGAATTGAATTTTATCTTCTCTATTTGTAGATGGAATTCCTAAAGATCGACATTTTAAATTACAGTTTCATCTAGCACATTTATAGCAAACGGCTATCATCTTTGCTCGTCGTTTCTTGGCATATGAACTTTTTCCAAGCCCTGGTAAAAATCTAGTCGGTGTTTCTGTGAATTCACCTGCTATTCTTACTTTGGCTTCAATTATGAATCTAATATCAAAAGGTATGCTTTTACTCATAAGCAACCTCATCCTTTCAAGTCACATCTTATAAATCTTTAAAATGACATTTTTGCTCAGAAAGAGAAATCTTTTTTCGATTTTATTCAAAGTTTCTTCCATGATAAAAAGAAAAAAAAAGAAAAAGGATAAAATATCTACAAATATCAGTTGTTGTGGGAAACTGAAAAATCCGACTTTAATAGTCATGGAGTACCGTTATCCGCCACTTGACCGGACAAACACAATTGAGTACTAAGTTACAATGTCGAGAAATTTGTACCTATAAAAATAGTTTACAATGTAAGATTTCAAATATAACTTATACTTCCCCGGCAATGGCGCCAAAAACTTGACACGTTCTTAGTATAACTATCGCAAGTGCACGATATCGTATCAAGTAGTTAGTGGACTTTTTGAGTCCGGTTTATCGATCCCACGAGGAAGTTTGGTTATAATTTGAATTATACACTATTAGTCTATTTTTATAGATACTAAGATCAGTGAAACACATAATTAAAGAGTTTTGTTTAATAACTGCAAAGAAAATACAATAATAGTTCTAATATTTTAAGGAAATAAAAAGATTGCAACAATAATAGATTGATTAACGATAAAATGAAATAGTTGGGATTACAAACTTAGTTCGTCATTAGTTATAGAAGATGTATAGGAGATCATAAGATGAATTTACTTATTATGTTGTGTAGATTCGATTTCCTTAAAAAGACGGTTTCTCTTTCGAACTATAAAATGCCCCTTACATATTTAATCAATCCACTATATTTCTATATTGATTGGCATCAATACATAGCATTATGATTTATGAAAATTACTCAAAGAATCGTCTAAGGTCTAGAGGTATATTTCTATTCCCTAGAACAACTTAGAGTGAAGATCATTTGATCTAATCAAATATATTTTCTTTCGAAACATATGAAGACCATAAATATCGTCATTTATTGGCCAAATAAACAAAGATTGTTAAAACAATGAAAATCACACACAATAATAAGTAATTCACAATAGATCTTTTTACAAACTTAAATAACATGACTAACCTTGTTTATAATCCCAACTAAAGGTAACTTAGCCCATGAAGGGTTTAATATACATAATACAAGCTTGAGTGGTCATTATTAGTTTGAATCAAGAGAAAGAATTGATCCTCACTCCCTTAGTAGATAAAGGAGAAAGAAGAAATAAACTCTCTGAACAACATATGATATACCACACTTACACAAATCACTCAAGAACACAATTGTGTTCTTCACACAAAAAGAAAATATTACAAAAAGTGGAGAAATTATAAGATGAATGATGAATGATAAAGGATCTAAGGGGTCTATTTATACACATAAAGTCATCTAATAACTCCAAAACTCCAGCATTATTACAATAGATCGGATCAATGCCAGCCATCACCTCAATAATACACAAAAAGTATAAAAAATTAGACAAATGATCACAATCTGTCAAGAGTTACGGCCGTAACATTCAGTAGTTACGGCCGTAACTCAGACTTTGTGTTTTTGCCCCAAATCTTCTTCGGATGATAACTTTTGATATATAACTCTGATTTTGAATTCGGAAAGACTGCCGAATTCGTCTCGGAAAGCCCTACAACATGAATATATTAAAATTCAACAAAGAGAATATTTTATAAACATGCTATTTCTTGAGTAAATCAGTTATTCAATCCGATTAAGACTAGATTTACATCATCATCCGATAAAAATAAAATTATTAAAAACTAATTAATTAAAAGCAAAAAACGAGTAGACTTTCTCAATTATGGGTGATATTTATCGATACAAACCATGGATAAGTGTATAAAACTGACACTTATCACCCGAGCTTTTTGATTCTTAAGTTTCAGGACGAAACTTCTTTTTAGAGGGGGAGAATGTAATATTCGTACCTTTCCATTTTTAGCAGTTTTTCTTTTTGGTGTATGTCTATTTTTATCGACTCGCTTGTAACCGTTTCGACATTTTGAACCTACTTTATTCTTGGAGTTTTACCGTTTGGACGAGTTTTGGAGATTTTTTTACGTAATTCCATTCTATGTTATGTTTTGTCGTATGAACGTTCGATTCTCGTAAAACTTGTTCATTTTCATTGTTTCTTGGTTTGTATGAGTTCGTATGGTGGATTTGTTCGTGTTGTGACTTTCGGTTCGTTAATCCGACGTCGTAATGTGATTTTTGGATACTTGGGCTATTTTTGTAATTTCCTATAAATTTAGGGAATTTCATCTTCTTTGTCGTATTACGGATTCCCCAGTAGTTGGAATTGTATTTTATTTCAGCGCTTAGCTCTGTCGTCTTGTATATTTCATGTTTATGTTTCTGGATTATGGCCTTGTCTTGCGTTTCGAGTTTCGTACCTTCTGCAGCAGCGTACTGAACTGAGCAGTACTGAACTGCTGCGTGCGTAGCGCACGCTACTCCTTATTTCTTGTGTGCTCTAACGGTGTGCATTTTGCGTACGCTATCTCGTAACTATAGTGTGCGCTAACGACTTCAGCGTACTGGGCAGTGGGGGTTCTGAACCCAGAATCTTGTACACTGACCATCCGATATCGTGCGCTAGGCTTCCGTAGTGTACACTATCGAGTAGAATTTAGCCTGCGCTAAACGTGTCTAGCACACGCTAGCGACGTCGGGCAGCAGCTACTGGACTGCTAGCAACCCCGTTAGCGCGCGCTATCTGTAATATCCGCAATTTCGGATTTTCGGTAATTTTCTTTTTTCAGCGGAGGTCCATTTCAATGACTCGCTTTGGACCGTTTCATCATTATGAGAATGATTAATTCTGCACTTTTTGTCATCCGAGTTCGTTTCGGTATTGTTTTGTTGAGTTCCGTGTTTCTTAACGACTTTTCCGCACTTGAGTTCGATTCTTGTGAATCTCGTTCAAAATTACTGTTTCGAGTTTCTCGTAAGTCCGTTTAACTTTGTTAGACGTGTTTTGAACTTCGGTTTGGTTATTCGATCACGTATCGTGATTTTCGGACGTTTTGGGCTATTTTCGTAATTTCCCAAAGTTTGGGGTAATTACTTCTGTTGTCGAATTCCGACACTTCAGGTGGTCGGAATCGTGTCTTCTCTTAGCTCTTAGATTCGTCTTTGCGAGTACTTTGTAACCGTATCTTCGATTCGTATTCAGGTTCGGGTTTCGGGGTCGTTCGGATCGTCGTTGTGGTTCGATCGTAATTTTCGGTTTGTGTCTAGAGGTGGCTGGCCGGACCTGTGCGATACGGCCCTGAAAATGGTGCTGCCGAGCACCGTGTCCTGCGCCGAGTCGGCCAGGACTGGCAGCCTGTCGAGACACGGCCGAGACACACGGCGCTGGTCTGGGCCGGTTGCTGCGCCGTGTTCGGCAGGCGTATAAATATGGCCGAGCAGTCGTTTTTTTCACTCGTTTTCATTTCCTCTCGTTCCTATCCGCGGCTGGAGTCTTTGGGAAGTTGAATACATGTTGTTATACTATGAATCCACGAAATTCCTGAGCCGATAACATCGATTAATCCTTCCATAACTTGCTCCGATCGACCGAATCAGGGTAAGTTTTCTTAAAATCTAGTTTTGGGGATTTTGTTCGATTTGTCCGTTTAATCCGTTTTAACTCAGAATAGTGATGGATTGATGATTGTTAAGCTATATTATATCGAATTCCTTGTTATTCCACGATTGGATTGCCATGGATTTGTCGTTTTATTGAGTATCTTATCGACGCCTTGAAGGTGTTCGATAAAATGTCACAAAGAGAATCCGAGCATTCTACGCTTATTCTTCCTCGTTCGTTCGTTAATTTATTGATGGTATGATCTTAGGGTCAGATTCCTTGTGAATAACTCGAGTCGGAACCCTTCCGTTTGTTGTCTTCTTCGTGGTACAAGCTTCCCGGTCGAACCGTGTTCTTCGGGGTATTCGGTATCGATTATTAAGGCAAGTATCTTATTATACAGCTTGTATCTTGCGATTAGTAATCACGTATGAGATTTATGATGATTTTTTCTTGCCTTCGTAAATATGTTCCGTTTGAATTGGTTGTGTATTCCGCAATTTGAAGGCTTTGTGACAATAGTGTTATATTGGTATACGTGTTAGGTGTTGTGCCATTTGTGCAGGATTGCGACGTACATATGGGATGGTTGTACACTTGGTTGTGCAATGTATTGTGTACCGAACGTATATTATGTTGGTTGTGTGTCTTTGATTGATGATAGTTGTTGCGAGTGTTGAGATTGTGTTATGTGCGTGTGATGTACGATTTTGTGGTGATCAACGTGATTGATTAATTGTGGTCATTGTTGTATGTAATGTGAATGTGAATGTGAATATGTGTGTGATCGCTAAGTTCACTGGTGTTGGTTCGACGGGACCTACGAGGATTCGTGGCAGTGGACTACGGGGTCAGAACTAAGTGAGGTACTGAGGTCCAATCGTGCTGGTCTGACGAGGCCTACGATAACGCATGGCAGTGGACCATGAGTTTCGGACACAGTACGTCCAACCGGGTGAGCTCGACGGGGCTTACGGTGACACGTGGCAGTGGACTACGGTGTCAGGACTGTGGGTGTGATTGTTGTGATTGATCTAGTCCGTGTGGGTTGTTGAACCTACGGAGACACATGACAGTGGATCACAGTGTCGGAATTGGTTATGTCTGATTAATAGTCCATGTGAGTTGTCGAACCTACGGAGACACGTGACAGTGGATCATGGTGTCGGAATTGATTATTTTTGTTTAATTGTGCGTGGTGTAGTCCCTGCGGGTTGTTGAACCTACGGAGACACGTGACAGTGGATCACGGTGTCATGAGCATGATTATTTTCTAATCAAAGTTTTGAAAGGAAAAGTTTTATGAAAATGAATGTTGGACCGAGTCCTAAGCTTGAGTAAATGTTTCTCGTATTGTAAACAAGATTTGGGTTAAGGCCCTAAAGTTTTTCGAAAGGTTTTGTGAATCAGGACTTGAGGTCTTAAGGTTTTGAAATTCTAAAAATTCCCGAGATGATAATCTTATTTTCGAATGCTTCATATCTTATCTTCCCTTGTGAAAACCTCTCGGGAATATTTTGATAATTGCTTCTTATATTTGATTCACGATTATTATTTGCTCGTTACATTTCATATGATTTGATACTTGCACTAGTAAAACAGCGGAGTTTTACTAACCCCCAAGTAATCGGGGGGTGGATGTCTGTTTTGCATCCATGTTCATGCAGATTCAGGGGAGCAGTCACAGGATTGGCACAAGAGGATGACGAGCTGCGATACTAATCAAGAGTTGAGAGTTGTTTTGATTTTCGTTGTGTTGTCCGAGTTGATTTCAGTCTTCCGCTGTATTGTGTTTCGACCCCTGTGTGGGTAATGTTGTATAAGTCAATTTTGTTGATTGAGTTGTATGACCTCATTGGTCTGTGTGTTCGCATGTAAGTGACCTTAACAGTCTGTATTATTTTATTGTTTGACCCTGGCCGGGCAAGCATTTGGTTGTTTATGGATGTTTAGCCTGGTAGATCCTTGTCGAAAGGGTCTACGGCGTGTAATATTCCCATACGGTTTTGGGGGTGTTACATTTATGGTATCGGAGCTTAGGTTGTGGAAACCTAGGCTGTCGGGTCGAGTCAAGTCGTGATTTGTCGAGTAATGTGTTGTCTTGTGGTTCGAGTCGTCAGGTGAGAAGTTGAGTGGTGCGTAGTCACAACATGTCGGTTATGTTGTCGGACGAGATTAGTATCGTGGGTGACCGTCACCTCCGTGCGACCTGTGGATGTAAGTCTCCTCCTTTATGCGTAATACTTGTGTATCTCGATTTTATCTTAGTGAGTTAATTGCGGTGCATAGTTTTATTTACACAGTATTGTGTAATATAGTTGTGTTTAATACTTGTGGCACATAGTATGTGTATAGAACTGGGCACGTTATTGTTTTATCTTTGAACCACCGGGTGGGTGGTATGTTGTGAAAGTTGTAAACCTTGATGGGTTTCAAAAAGGTACCGACGGTAGAGTTTGTGAGAAACTCCAATGAATGATTTTGCTGTGTGTTTAAACTTGATACCACGAGATGCATTTGATTGAATTGGCGACCCTGGTTGCCACTTGAGTATGTGGTTTTAAATTCGACTGTTTTTGGAATGTTGTAATTTTGTCCGCTATGGGTAAGTTTGAGAATGTTTCCTGAAGGACTTTACAGTTTGAGAATTTTGTAGAAATCGATTTTTGGAAAATATTTTGGTGGTGCGGTCAAACCACGGTTTATATGGATTTTTAAAATTTTTTAAATTTTGACAAATAGGCCGTGTATTTTCAAATGACACAATCAGACGGTATTTGAAAAATGTGTTTTGAAGTACTTCGGACATTGTAAAATATTACCATCGTTTTGGTTATGAACTAAAGGATTTTGGAAAATTTTTATTTTGCAGAATGATTTTTGGTTTTCGGAATTTTTGAACTTCATATGTCCACGTGTTGGGGCTAAGTGGTTGTGATAAGTTTGTGGTGTTGTTGTGCTCGCCGGAGAATATTTCAGTGTTTTCTAAATGTTGAGATACATGGTTTTGATTGGACGACCGAGGTATTAAAAGTGTTTTCAAAAATTTCATTTCACCAAATTTTTTCAAACTTGAGAATTTTAAAATTTTATCATTTGAATAATACCTCGGAAATATTTTATTTTTGTTGCTAGTGTTTGATCCCTACGATACGTGTGTGGTTTTGACTGTGTTTGATTTGGTAAAATCCAAACATCTCTGTTGATGTGACTGTGTGAATTATTTTTTTTCGTGCACTTGTGTGATGACTTGGAGTTGATGTTTTATCGTGTTGCTATTTATCGTCCTATGTTGACGTTGTGATGTTTGGTTGGTTGTGTTATTCTGATTGATCGTCCATTCAGTATGCCGAGAGGTCGAGGCCGAGGACGTGGTCGTAGTCGTGGTCGTGATCAGGAGCGTGAGAGGGCGACTCACTCCTTGCCGAGTACCAATCAGCTCGGTACAGATCAGGGACATTCTGATTCAGCCAGCGTTAACGTTGACGTTGGCGCCGCCACCATCCTTCGTCAGGTGGTTGACCAGTTAGTGCAGATGAATCAGGCCGTACGTCGGGATGAGAACCCAAATAGGGATAACGGAACTAGTAAGTGGTTACGAGATGTGATGAATATGCAGCCGCCCCGTTTTGTGGGTTCGTCTGACTTGTTAGGTTGGAAAAACTGGCTCTTCCAGTTGGACAGAATAATTGATGATGTAGCTTGTCCGGATGATAGGAGGTTACCCATTGCTCAGTACCTGCTCGACAAAGAAGCTGCAGACTAGTGGCAGGATGTAGTGCCTGCAGATCGTACACCTACATGGGCTGAGTTTAAGACCGCCATGGAGGCAGAGTATTGCCCATTGCCTGTTCGTGAATGCAGAATCGTTGAGTTTTTCTTGGCTATGCCCCAGGATTTGTCAATATCCCAGGCGATAGTCGATTATAATCGATAGTTGGCTTATGTTCGGGATCAAGTGAGAAGTGAAGCGGACAAAGTCCGATACTTCAATATGCGCATGAAACCCCATATCCGTGAGAGTATGGCTCCGATTATGTGTACCACCCTGAAAGAATATCAGGACCGAGCTTTAGCCATTGAGATGGCTGTTTCTGTGTCGGGATCTGGTTCAGAGAGTAAGAGACAGAAGACCTCGAGAAATTTTTCAAGAGGCCAGAGAAGTGAGATCCGTGAGCCTGTTGCTTCGTATTTTCCTTCTGGGAGCACTCCTCGTTCGATTGACCAGTCTAAGAACCTTACTCTGGAGGCGAGTAAGACGGTCGGTGTGAATACCTGCTTCAACTGCAGTCGTGTGGGCCATGCGAGACAGAATTGTCGTTCGCCACCGGTTAATTGTTTTAAGTGCGGCCAACTGGGGCACCAAGCGGTGCATTGTGAGACCGTTGCCAAGATGATCGGGAATCGGGTTTTCGTTCCTACTCGGGGAGTGCCCGGTGGTGTCCAGTGATGTAGTTGTGTATCGTACTTCATGCTGTAATTCGTGTAGAAATTGATATTTGTTGTGTGAACATTTTGGTTTTGTTTGTATTCTACCATGATGTTTTATTTTAAGTTTCGGGACGAAACTTATTTTTAATAGGATAGAATGTAATATCCGGTATTCTCGTTTTCTATTATCTTAAATTGTTTGTGTCTTGACGTCGGACATTTTCTTGTTGATGAGAATCGGAGTGAATTCTATCATAATACTATATTTATTTCTACCGCATAGTCGTTGTGGTCGAATGCGACTTGTTGTCGCGTGCATTTCTTTGATTAAATGTGTGCATGTGATGTGTTGTTAATTACTCGTTGTTGTTTTGAAACATAGTCGGTGGTGATGTGTTAATCGTCGTGGGGCGTGTTTTCACGCCGTGTATTCCTTTACGTTGCTTGTAACGTTTTGCCGTTGGGCACGATTTTTTTTCGGTTCTTGTGCATCTCGTTGAGTTTTCCTGGCGGGATATTGCTTCTCCCTACTTGATTTAAGTTTCGGGACGAAACTTCTTTTAAGGAGGGTAGAATGTAATATCCGCAATTTCGGATTTCCAGTAATTTTCTTTTTTCGGCGGAGGTCCATTTCGACGACTCGTTTGGGACCGTTTCATCATTCTGAGAATGATTAATTCTGCACTTTTTGTCATCCGAGTTCGTTTCGGTATTGTTTTGTTGAGTTCCATGTTTCTTAACGACTTTTCCGCACTCGAGTTCGATTCTTGTGAATCTCGTTCGAAATTACTGTTTCGAGTTTCCCGTAAGTCCGTTTAACTTTGTTAGACGTGTTGTGAACTTCGGTTTGGTTATTCGATCACGTATCGTGATTTACGGACGTTTTTGGCCGTTTTCGTAATTTCCCAAAGTTTGGGGTAATTACTTCCGTTGTCGAATTCTGACACTTCGGGTGGTCGGAATCGTTTGTTCTCTTAGCTCTTAGATTCGTCTTTGCGAGTACTTCGTAACCGTATCTTCGATTCGTATTCAGGTTCGGGTTTCGGGGTCGTTCGGATCGTCGTTGTGGTTCGATCGTAATTTTCGATTTGTGTCTAGAGGTGGCTGGCCGGACCTGTGCGATACGGCCCTGAAAACGGCGCTGCCGAGCACCGGGTCGGCCACGACTGGCAGCCTGCCGAGGCACGGCCGAGACACACGGCGCTGGTCTGGGCCGGTTGCTGCGCCGTGTTCGGCAGGCGTATAAATATGGCCGAGCAGTCGTTTTTTTCACTCGTTTTCATTTCCTATCGTTCCTGTCCGCGGCTGGAGTCTTTGGGAAGTCGAAGACATGTTATACTATGAATCCACGAAATTCCTGAGCCTATAACATCGATTAATCCTTCCATAACTTGCTCCGTCGACCGAATCAGGGTATGTTTTCTTAAAATCTAGTTTTGGGGATTTTGTTCGATTTGTCCGTTTAATCCTTTTTAACTCAGAATAGTGATGGATTGATGATTGTTAAGCTATATTATATCGAATTCCTTGTTATTCCACGGTTGGATTGCCATGGATTTGTCGTTTTATTGAGTATTAGGGGTGAGCTCGGTTTGGTTTGGTACGGTTTCTAGCTAAAACCGATACCGAACCGCATCTTATCGGCATCTAGCATTTGAGTACCAAAATGATTCGGTTTTAAATCGGCTCGGTGTGATCGGTTTCGGTGTCGGTTCGGTAGCGGTTCGGTGTCAATGGGCTGTTTAAATGAGCCACTTAAGTTGGGCCTGCGCCAGACCCAAATTGAACTACTTGGGCTAAATCAGACAATTGTAAGTTCAAATAGAAGGATTTAGACATAATTAATCCACTTCAAAGCTTGAATAAAAATAAAATCTACTTCAATAACATGATAATAACTAAGGATTCAAAAAGTCCAATATGAGATTAAACAAGAGTCTTGAATTTCCTCCTCAGCACAAGTCCATCAATTCATAACAACCTGCACAAAGAAAAAACAAATTCTGCAGAATAGTCATCTGTTTTATCGATTCGGTTCGGTTTTTAAAGTCGGGATCCATATCTGAAATCGAAATCGAGCCGCATAATTCGGTTTTCAAAATTTTAGAACCGCACCATACCAATATCTTATTGGTTCGGTTTTTCGGCTTCGGTATTTTTGGTATTATCGGTTTTTGTCGATTTTTCTGCTCACCCCTATTGAGTATCTTATCGACGCCTTAAAGGTGTTCGATAAAATGTCACAAAGAGAATCCGAGCGTTCTACGCTTATTCTTCCTCGTTCGTTCGTTAATTTATTGATGGTATGATGTTAGGGTCAGATTCCTTGTGAAGAACTCGAGTCGGAACCCTTTCGTTCGTTGTCTTCTTCGTGGTACAAGCTTCCCGATCGAACCGTGTTCTTCGGGGTATTCGGTATCGGTTATTAAGGCAAGTATCTTATTATACGACTTGTATCTTGCGATTAGTAATCACGTATGAGATTTATGATGATTTTTGCTTGCCTTCGTAAATATGTTCTGTTTGAATTGGTTGTGTATTCCGCAATTTGAAGGCTTTGTGACAATAGTGTTATATTGGTATACGTGTTAGGTGTTGTGCCATTTGTGCAGGATTGCGACGTACATATGGGATGGTTGTACACTTGGTTGTGCAATGTATTGTGTACCGAATGTATGTTATGTTGGTTGTGTGTCGTTGATTGATGATAGTTGTTGCGAGTGTTGAGATTGTGTTATGTGCGTGTGATGTACGATTTTGTGGTGATCAACGTGATTGATTAATTGTGGTCATTGTTGTATGTAATGTGAATGTGAATATGTGTGTGATCGCTAAGTTCACTTGTATTGGTTCGGCGGGACCTACGAGGATTCGTGGCAGTGGACTACGGGTTCAGAACTTAGTGAAGTACTGAGGTCCAATCGTGCTGGTCTGACGAGGCCTACGATAACGCATGGCAGTGGACCATGAGTTTCGGACACAGTACATCCAACCGGGTGTGCTCGACGGGGCTTACGGTGACACGTGGCAGTGGACTGCGGTGTCAGGACTGTGGGTGTGATTGTTGTGATTGATATAGTCCGTGTGGGTTGTTGAACCTACGGAGACACGTGACAGTGGATCACGGTGTCGGAATTGGATATGTCGGATTAATAGTCCGTGTGGGTTGTTGAACCTACGGAGACACGTGACAGTGGATCACGGTGTCGGAATTGATTATGTTTGTTTAATTGTGCGTGGTGTAGTCCGTGCGGGTTGTTGAACCTACGGAGACACGTGACAGTGGATCACGGTGTCATGAGCATGATTATTTTCAAATTAAAGTTTTGAAAGAAAAAGTTTTATGAAAATAAATGTTGGCCCGAGTCCTAAGCTTGAGTAAATGTTTCTCGTATTGTAAACAAGATTTGGGTTAAGGCCCTAAAGTTTTTCGAAAGGTTTTGTGAATCAGGACTTGAGGTCTTAAGGTTTTGAAATTCTAAAAAATCCCGAGATGATAATCTTATTTTCGAATGCTTTATAGCTTATCTTCCCTTGTGAAAACCTCTCGGGAATATTTTGATACTTGATTATTATATTTGATTCATGATTATTATTTGCTTGTTACATTTCGTATGATTTGATACTTGCACTACTAAAACAGTGGAGTTTTACTAACCCTCGAGTAATCGGGAGGTGGATGTCTGTTTTGCGTCCAGGTTCATGCAAATTCAGGGGAGCAGTCACAGGATTGGCACAAGAGGATGACGAGCTCCTACACTAATCAAGAGTTGAGAGTTGTTTTGATTTTCGTTGTGTTGTCCGAGTTGATTTCAGTCTTCCGTTGTATTGTGTTTCGACCCCTGTGTGGGTAATGTTGTATAAGTCAATTTTGTTGATTGAGTTGTGTGACCTCATCGGTCTGTGTGTTCGCGTGTAAATGACCGTAAAAGTCTGTATTATTTTATTGTTTGACCCTGGCCAGGCAAGCATTTGGTTATTTATAGATGTTTAGCCTGGTAGATCCTTGTGGAAAGGGTCTACGGCGTGTAATATTCCCATACGGTTTTGGGGGTGTTACACTATCTTTTGATGGTTAGCGTGCGCTAACTATACCTGATATAAATAGGACAGCAGCCCCCTTTCTCGTCATTTTTCCTCCTCTTCTCTTCCATTGGGCGATTTCGGCGATTTTAGGGCGATTTGTGGAGAGTAATCCATGGAGTCTCATTGCAGACCGATTCTTGTATTCCAAGCTTAGTACATCATCATCATCTTAATCCATCTTCTCCACTCCAATTCAAGGTATTTTGACTTAGAACCCTACTTTGTCAATTTTGGGGGGTTTTCGGGTTTTGTTCATTTAAACTCGAATTGTTTAGTTATGTTGTATCATTCCTTAATGAATATTGGTATTGAGTGTTTCCAAATCCGATTATGTCGTGTTTATTTCACAGATTGTCGATTCGGGGAGGTTTTGTGAAAACCCTCGCCCGTATCGATCGTACGTATATTGTCATAGCTTGTAATCGGGGTTATGGGCGTATTCCATTTGATTATTGTTGTCCGTTAGGACTGAGTTATGTTAATCCTTCGTTTAGGAACCGTCGTTTTCCATCCGGATCGTTCGTAGTCGTTATTCATTCCCGATTTTTCGAAGATGTCTCAAAGGCAAGTACTTTACATTTGTTTACGCGTTCTAGTATTTGAATTATGGCATTTCGTGGTTGTATGGATGGATATGTGTATGTTCACCTAGGGACGGTCCGACGGGGCCTCTAGGGGTACGTTGCCGTGAGTTTCGTACCGCGAACTATGGTTAACCACCGAGGGATGTCCGACGGGGCTCTGCGGGGTACGGTGGTCGTGAGTCTCGTACCAAGGTTAACTTTGAAATGTTTTGTTGGAGAAATGTGTTTTGTGCTTGTGCACCTTTAATATTCCAGAATATAAATGATTTCTAAAATGATTTTGGTGCATAGAATGGTAGTTCAAATGAATTGTACTTGCACTAGCAGTTGTCGCTAACCCCTTAAATGGGGGAAATACTTTTGTATTTCATGTACAAGTCAAGGAAGCAAACGAGCATACGAGCCATACGAGGATGATGGGCAGGCGTGATTTTGTTAAGTGGTTATTTATTGATGTCTTGTTTTGGGATTCCTTTATTATGTAATTGGTTTAAGTACTCGAGTACTTCTTTCTTGAATTTATTAAGGTTGTGTACCCGTTTTGGGGAATGGATTTGATGTCAGATTTAATTGTCTAATTTCTATCTTTGGTCTGGATGTCGTGGATTGTGAAATTGTTGTTTTGTTGATGATTGTATGTCTTTGTCGATTGTCATTTTAGTACGTTAGCCTGATGGATTCCTCAGTGTGGGGCCCATGGCACTGTAATATACCCTGATCATCTTGGGGGTGTTACACTACCATGGTTATCAAGTCGTTGACAAGTCGGCCTGTTGGGTTTTGAAAAAAAATCGCTGGACGATTTACTGAGTGTAGACGGTAAATCCTTTTAACTGGAAATCTGACCAGAAAACCCAGCTTTTTACTCAGAAGACCCGTAAAATTAGATCGGAAATTAAAAATGGTTAAAGTGAATGAACATGTACGCGTTTTTCTATCTCGTTTACATGTTTTATGTAGTGACTGTGATCTATCATGGATATGTGTTAAATCTGAACTTTATATTCTATTAGTTTTTTATAAGCACTATGAAGTTGTTGTGTATTTAGTTATATATTATGTATTAAATTTTACTGTGTTGAATCTGAACTTGGTGTCGTGATAACTTGCACATCACCCCTATCAGATTTAACCTAAATAGAAGGTGTACAAATAATCTAATGGTCAGAACAAAATGAGGAGAGTAAAGGACATTTCACATTTCACCCCTCGAAGTTTGTATGCACAAAAAAGATACGCCCCCCTCTTTCTTATGAGACCAGTTTGTAAAAACATAATCAAATGTCACGGGCATTTGTAAAGTTGAAAGAAATCTAAGTTCTATTACAATTAGCTAAATCAATGTAACACCCCGAGATATTCGGAATAATTACAGCGCCGTAAACCCTTTAAGTAAGGATTTATAAGGCTGATTAAAAGAAATGTGGTTACAATCCAACAATACCACAAAATTTCAAGTTACAAAACCGGTTCCAACTGATCCATTGAGTTAATTAATACAACCATATCAAAATGATATTAATAAGATACGCGTACTCGAGTACTGAAAATGAACCAAGAAGACAAATCACAAAAACAATAAACATCAACCACATCACTGAGACATTTCATCGTCATGCCGGTACTGTGGCTGCCTCCCCGCTCCTCGGCTACCTAAATATCAAAACAAATGTCCACCCCCGAAGGGGTTAGCAAAACGATGCTAGTACAAGTATCACAATACAAATTTCATTAATGCATTATAAAACATACAAAACGGACTTCCGTCATCGGAATCCAACAATGTGAATCCTCACGATTCCATCAATACAATACAGGGTAATCCAATGATCCAGCGCCCTCGGTATAGATCCCCATGATGATCCCGTCGGACCAACGCATGGTGGAAAACCCGTCCAACGATCCAGCGCCCTCAGCATAGATCCCCATGATGATCCCGTCGGACCAACGCATGGTGGACATTCGATCCAGCGCCCTCAGCATATATCCTCATGATCCCCTCGGATCATTTACAACACAAACAATGCCATTATGCATACACATATGCAAATCAACACGTTCATCGACGTAACTATCATGACAACTCAAAGAATATAATCTCATGTTCAACAACATGAATAAATCGTACACACGATCAACAATACAATATCAATAAGCTTAAAATACTATACTTGCCTCAAAGATGGCAAGAACAAATCAATGTGTTTTTGAAAAGTTTGTTTCAACTTGTTTTTAAAGCGTTGGTATCAGGGTTAATTAACCAAGGAGGTTTGACGAAATCTCCGAGGGTTAGTTAATCGGGGGTCTTGAGCAGGATATGTTGAATGAGAGTTTGTGCCTTGGATTGTATTGTGGTACTATTCTGTGTTTTGGTTCGAGGACCCTGTGAAATGTTGAGATGATTGATCTCGTGATGATGTTATTTGGATTGGGTTGAGAACCCCGTGAGATGTTGTAATGATTTCTTTTGTGACAGTGTTCTATAAATTGGGTCGAGGACCCCGAATAACGTTGACATATTTTCGTGTAATTGCTTTCCATATCTTGGGTCGAGGACCCGAGAGCTTTTGAAATTATTTTCTAAAGCTATTCCCATTCAATTTTCAGAATCCCAAGACGGCCCGAGTCATTAATAATATTTTCAAACTATCTTATCAAAATACTTTTCCTTTTATAAAAATGGATTTTCAAACTAAATCTCTTGACTCCTTGGGCTCGTTTAAAGTTTAATTGGTGTTATGTTCCATATAGAGAATATGACTATGTGATTATTTTTCACCTTGTGTATACGAGTGCTATAATGTGTTGACTTTGGGAATGTATGGTTTTTGTTAAGGTTTCTCGATGGTTGATTTTTGTGTTGTTATTGTTCGTATATCTTGTATATTATGTACTTGCACTAGCAAAATTCCAGTTCGCTAACCCTCGAGTTTTCGGCGGGTGGGTGCCTGTTATGCGCTCAGGTTTTGGCAGCTCGGGAGCAGTCACGGAATTAGCTTGGAAGGAGATGGAAGACGACGATGCTAATCACACAAGAGTCAGAGTCTTTTGCTTTTATTCCATCTGGGTCGGTATTTTCCATTTGGTTGAGTATTCACCCTTGCACGGGTGTAGGTTTTCCTTTATTAAATGGAGTTGTCATCCCTTTTTGTGTGAAAGTTTATTCTTTGTCATTGAGATGTAAAATTTATTAGTTTCTGAATTGTTTAATAACCTTGTCGGTCTGCGTTGTATTTAGATTGACCCCGGTCAGTCAATCAATTGTGTAGTCTAGTGGAGTTTAGCCTGGTAGATCCTTGTGAGAAGGGCTTACGGTGTGTAACATTTCCGGGCGTATTCTGGGGGTGTTACACTAAGAAGCTTCGGACTTCTTTCACGTTATTAGGAGCTTCCCATTCCAAGATTGCTTCGACTTTCTTCGGGTCCACATGAACTCCGTCAGCTGATATCACATGCCCAAGGAAGGTTACTTCCCTAAGCCAGAACTCGCATTTGGAAAGCTTCGCATAAAGCTGTTCATTTCTCAAGGTGCTCAAAACCACACGCAAATGCTCGGCATGCTCCTCTGTGTCTTTCGAATAGATCAAGATGTCATCAATGAAAACGACCACAAACTTGTCTAGGTATTCTAAGAATACCCGATTCATCAATTGCATAAATACCGCAGGAGCGTTGGTAAGTCTGAATGGCATCACCACGAATTCATAGTGCCCATACTGGGATCTGAAAGCAGATTTCAGTATATCCGATTCCTTAATTCTCAACTGATGATATCCTAATCGCAAGTCAATCTTCGAGAATACCCTTGCCCCTTGCAGTTGATCAAACAAGTCGTCGATCCGAGGTATAGGATACTTGTTCTTGATCGTCACCTTGTTTAGCTCCCTGTAATCAATACATAATCGGAGGGATCCATCTTTCTTTCGGATAAAGAGAACGGGTGCTCCCCAAAGAGAAACGCTAGGTTGAATGTAACCCTTCTGCAATAATTCCTCCAGTTGCTTCTTTAGTTCATACATCTCGGTTGGCGCCATGCGGTATGGTGCCCTGGAAATAGGAACGGCTCCAGGCTTTAATTCGATACTGAACTCCACTTCTCTCTGCGGAGGTAACCCAGGTAGTTCATCAGGGAATACATCTGAAAATTCATTCACAACTGGAATAGATGTGAGTTCTACTCCTTTTTCTTTCTTCATGGCATAACACCAAATTCCATGACATCCTTGCTTCAGTAATTTCACTGCTTTCATCGCCTTGATCAATTTTCCCGAGCTTCCCGGTCTCCATCCTCTGAATAAGTGTTCAGATCCATCATCAGCAATGATAGAAATGACCCTCGTTCGGTAATTCAGAATAGCTCCATAACGGTTGAGTCAATCGTCTCCGAGAATTAAATCGTCACCATGGATGTCAACTACAATAAGATTCGATGGCCAATCTCTCCCTCCTATAGACACTGGAAAATCTCTAGTTTCTAGGGTTCCCATAATTTTCTCTCCGCTCGGCAAACCCAAAACATAAGGTTCACAATCAAATAAACACGAGATTTTCAAACGATTAATACAGTTCAATGATATGAAAGAATGCGTAGCTCCTGAATCGAATAGGACACTAACTGGTTGCAAAAGGATCTGAATCGTACCTCATGCAACAGCAGTGTTCTGATCATCAGATTTCCTCATCCCGTACAGGCGCGGAGGAACGGACCCAGCACTGGATGTCTCTCTCTTCCCAACATTCTGCTACTGAAATCCACTCTGCTGCGTCTGGTTCATGCTTATCTCTTTCGGAACTGGCGCTGGAGTGCGAGTACCAAACGAACTAGTCGCCACTCCACAGAATTTTGCGCGATGTCCTTCCTGTCCACACTCGAAACAGGTCACAGCAGGTGCGAAACAATCACGTCGAACATGCCCTATTTTGCCACAGTTATAACATTTCTTCCCTATGTCTGAAACGGTTGGTGCTGCCCGGAACTTCTTTCCGCCTCGAGAAGGATGTGGAGGCCTCCTGGATGAATGAAATGAGGACTTGCCCTTGCGGGGCCCACTACTCTTATTCTCCGTGAAGTTGCCAGACACTTTCTGCTTCTTTGCTTCCGTTGACTTTTCTACTGCATCCTCTTTCATATCATAGGCCATAGCCTTGTCTTGATACTGTCGCAAGGTGGTACATTAAAATCCGGACATATATTGCTGAATTTCCGGCTTCATCCACATGTCGAAATGGAAAATCCTCTCCGCCTCGGTCCTGACCAAGTGGCGCACATAAGTCAGCTGGTGATTAAAAGTCTTAATCACGTCTGTCACAGATGCCTCTAAATTTTGTGGTGAGAAAAATTCCCGGACTCAGGCCTCTCTAACTGGGCGAGGACAATATTGCGCTTCCATCATCAATTTGAACTCCGTCCAGTCAACATTATGCTCCTCAGGTCGAATGGCCTCCCACCAGTCGAAAGCCTCCCCAGTCAGAAGATACTGGGCGATCGGAACCTTTCTGTCGTTAGGACAGTTAATCCCTGCAAAGATCTTCTCTAACTCCTTCAACCAGTGATCCCAAGAAAGCGTCTCAGTAGAACCGTCAAATTTTGGAGGATGCAATTTGACCACTTGATAAGCCATTTGTCTCCCGGTTATCCTCGTTATGCTGCTGTCCTATCGCTGTCTGCATGCGATCAACAACCTGAGAAAACTGGTTTATCTGGGCAACCACCTGTTGAAGCACTCCCGGCACGTTAGGATCTGCATTATTATTTGCTGATCCCTGCTGTCCTCCGGAATGGGAATCTGTTCGACTAGCGGTTATTTCTGGGGTAGACACCGAATCTTCCTGTCTCGCATTTCCACGTCCGCGTCCACGACCGCGTCCGCGTCCACGACCTCCCCTCAACATATTGTAAACACAAATACTCAATATCCAGGGCAACTTTTCTAAAAGAAAGTCCGTCAATATTCTCAAAAAGGATTTAAATAAAACGGTAGTAACTGAGATTTAGAGACTTACAACCACAGTCCACACGACGATGCTGGCTCAGCAGTGATGTTACAAACGACCCGTAAATAACGTAAACAGACCCAACTAAAACCCGACTGCCAAGATATCCATGAATCTTAGCTCTGATACCATATTCTGTAACACCCCGAGATATTCAGAATAATTACAACACCGTAAATCCTTTAAGTAAGGATTTACAAGGCTGATTAAAAGAAATGTGATTACAATCCAACAATACCACAAAATTTCAAGTTACAAAACCGGTTCCAACTCATCCATTGAGTTAATTAATACAACCATATCGAAATGATATTAATAAGACACGCGTACTCGAGTATTGAAAATGAACCAAGAAGACAAATCAAAAAAACAACAAACATCAACCACATCACTGAGCCATTTCATTGTTATGCCGGTACTGTGGCTGCTTCCCCGCTCCTCGGCTACCTGAACATCATAACAAATGTCCACCCCCGAAGGGATTAGCAAAATGATGCTAGTACAAGTATCACAATACAAATTTCATCAATGCATTATAAAACATACAAAACGGACTTCCGTCATCGGAATCCAACGATGTGAATCCTCACGATCCCATCAATACAATACAGGGTAATCCAATAATCCAGCGCCCTCGGTATAGATCCCCATGATGATCCCGTCGGACCAACGCATGGTGGAAAACCCATCCAACAATCCAGCACCCTCAGCATAGATCCCCATGATGATCCCGTCGGACCAACGCATGGTGGACATTCGATCCAGCGCCCTCAGCATAGATCCTCATGATCCCCTCGGATCATTTACAACACAAACAATGCCATTATGCATACACATATGCAAATCAACACGTTCATCGACGTAAATATCATGACAACTCAAAGAATATAATCTCATGTTCAACAACACGAATAAATCATACACACGATCAACAATACAATATCAATAAGCTTAAAATACGATACTTGCCTCAAAGATGGCAAGAACAAATCACTCCAACGAATCTCAACACACTCAAAGGCCGTCTCATTCGATCAACGTAGCAAGCTCGAACCTTAACAAAAAAAAAATATAGAATTTATCTTATGTCGTATGAATGTCTAACAACCCGATCTACGGCCGAAAGCTCTAAAAATGCAATCTGCCTGAACTACTTAGCGTACGCTACGTACTCTACGTAACGTGCGCTAAGCCTGCCCGTTAGCGTACGTAAACGATGAAGTCTAGCGTACGCTAACTTATGTACCGGCAGTCCTCTCTGATCAGCCGACTGACTCCCCTGATGACATAACGTACGTTACGTACCAAACATAGCGTACGTTACTCATTCCCGATAGCGCACGTTAATATATACATCTTAGCGTGCGCTACCTGTGCATGGCAGTTTACTATTGGGCAGAAAACTGATCTAATGGTGATGAAACTCAAGAAATCTTCAGTGATAAAACATGTCATCTCCGTGCATATTATGTTCATATGGTTTGTGAAAGATCTTTATGGATTAAACGACTACGAGATTCAAGGATATGTATAATCATCACAACACCATAATTCATCTTGATCTTCAAGAAAATATCTTAAGTTCAATCCATTTCATGTCCCAAAACGTATGATTCCATTATGTAAAGACTTAAGAACTTGATAATCTCCATATACTGGTCACAATCGGTTTGAAGCTTCATGAATATGCTAGGACTTCAAACACTAAAAGGTTCAATGGTTTATACGATGAAGAAGTACCGAAACACCGAAAATATCCTTCTAACACATGATGTTCGACTACTTACGAATTTAACTGACTAGATAATCCCAAATCATGATCAAAACATCCTTCAGAATACTACTAATATTGGTGAAGAATCACCTACCTCAAAGTAGCGAAGAACACGAAGGAACTTGAAGAAATCCAACACTGAGAGCTTGAACACCAACCTCCAATGATCTACAATCTTCAACTCGGGCTAGGATGATGATATGAAGGGTTTAGGATGGAGAGAGTGACTCTCTATGTCTCAGAATTCGGGTTTGGAAAGTGATGAAAGCTGAAAAAATGAAAAAGGGTGTTGTCCTATATATAGAAAATGGTTATTAGCGCGCGCTAGTCCATATTCATAGCGTGCGCTAATGGCTATACGAAACTTACTGACTTTACTCTACTCGGCATTTAGCGTGCGCTATCCTCATATCATTAGCGTGCGCTACCGCGTTGACTTGGCTTTTCCCGAAAGCCGTCCAGGTTCATCCCGACATAATCCGACCAAGATCCGCGGCTTGATCTCACCTACCAACACGTCTCAATCATGCTGACTATGTATAGCGCGCGCTAAGGTTCATATATAGCGTGCGCTACTAAACCCAAATTAGCGTACGCTACGCCTAGTCGATAGCGTGCGCTACAAGTGCAAAATCACAATATTGAACACAATCATGCAATCATGCGCTTAACAACACCGGATCATGAAATACGGAGAATAATACTCAGATCAAAATACAACAAATACAATATCACAAGGTTCAATTACACATCAGAAATCTCGGGTATTACATCCTCTCTCCCTAAAAAGAAGTTTCGTCCCGAAACTTAAGATGAAAACAACTCCGGATATTTAGTCTTCATACTATCCTCTGTTTCCAAGTGGCCTCTTCAGCTCCGTGTCGTGACCATTGTACTTTAACCAAGTGTATTGGTTTATTCCTCAATTGTTTGATCCGACTCTCAAGTATCTTGATTGGTCTTTCTTCGAAGGTATAGTCATTAGCTATCTCGATCTCGTTGAAATCAATGATGTGACTGGGGTCTGGTACATATTTTCGCAATTGGGATACGTGAAACACACTGTGAACGTGACTCAGTGATGGCGGTAAGGCCAACCTGTATGCTAAATCCCCAACTCTCTCAAGGATCTCAAATGGTCCGATATATCTTGGACTTAGCTTACCTTTCCTCCCAAAACGGAAAATTCCTCGTGTAGGAGACACCTTCAATAGTACGTGGTCCCCAATCTCGAACTCTAGCGGGCGATGACGCACATCAACATAAGATTTCTGTCGACTCTGGGCAGTCAACAGTCTTTCCCGAATCAAAGCTATCTTCTCTTGAGTCTGAACTATCAATTCCGGTTCCGTCCCGATCAAGTCCGAAGAATCATCCCAGCACAGGGGTGATCGAAATCTTCTTCTGTACAAAGCTTCAAACAGTGCCATCTTAATAGAAGCATGCCAACTATTGTTGTAGGTGAATTCAATCAATGGCAAGTGAACTTCCCAATCAGTTGACCAATCCAAAGCACAAGCTCTCAGCATGTCTTCTACTGTTTGCATAGTCCTTTCGGACTGACCGTCCGTTTGGGGATGATAAGCCATGCTAAAGTTCAGCTCGGTCCCCAAAGCCCTATGAACTGCCTTCCAGAAGTGCGACATGAAGCGACCATCTCGATCTGAAATAATGGTCTTCGGCGTCCCATGCAATCTGACTATCTCTGCAATAAATACTCGTGCCAATTTCTTTGGTCCCCATGTGTCTTTAATTCCTAGGAAATGAGCCGACTTGGTTAGTCGATCAACTATAACCCAAATCATGTTCATTCCCGTCTTGGTCCTTGGCATATTGGTGATGAAATCCATCGAGATATCCTCCCACTTCCACTCAGGAATCAGAAGCGGTTTTAACATTCCGACAGGTCGCTGATGTTCAATCTTAACCTGCTGACAAGTCAAACACTTCGAAACGTACTCTGCTATGTCCTTCTTCATATTTCCCCACCAGAAGTTTTGTTTTAGATCCTTATACATCTTACTGCTGCCTGGGTGAATAGAATAGGGAGCGATGTGAGCTTCCTTCAAAATTTTCCGTCTCAAATCATCATCATCGGGAACGCAAAGTCGACTTTGAAATCTCAGAACTCCATCATCTTGTATCACGAATCCTGGGGCTTTTCCTTTCTTTACTTCGTCACATAACCGAAGGATCAGAGAATCGTTCAACTGATTAGATTTGATTTCCTCTACTAGGGACGAAGTCAGTTCCATCACATATAGTTGCCCTTGGATTTCTGGTGACCATACTTCAATCCCTTCGCGGATCAGTTCTCGTTGAATGCTGGTTTGGGACGTAAGTGCTTCCAACACTCGAAGAGAAACAGGTTTACGGCTCAATGCATCGGCTACTACATTTGCTTTACCCGGATGATAGAGAATTTCCAAGTCGTAATCCTTGATCAATTCCAGCCACCTTCTCTGCCTCATGTTTAATTCTTTCTGACTGAAAATGTACTTGAGGCTTTTATGATCTGTAAAGATCTGACAACGAGTGTCGTATAAATAATGTCGCCAAATTTTCAAGGCAAAGACCACGTATGCTAACTCCAGATCGTGAGTCGGGTAATTAACTTCATACGGTTTTAATTGCTGAGAAGCATAGGCAATCACCTTATCCTTTTGCATCAACACACATCCCAGACCCTGATTTGAAGCGTCGCTGTATACCATGAATCCATCAGTTCCATCTGGTAATGCTAATATAGGTGTTGTAGTCAGTCTCTTCTTAAGTTCATCAAAACCAGCCTGGCATTTCTCATCCCACGTGAACTTTTGAGTTTTCTGTAACAGCTGAGTGAGTGGACGAGCAATTTTGGAAAATCCCTCTACAAAACGGCGATAATATCCAGCAAGTCCTAAGTGTAATATCCGCAATTTCGGATTTCCGGTCATTTTCTTTTTTCAGCGGAAGTCCATTTAGACGACTCGTTTGGGACCGTCTCATCATTATGAGAATGATTAATTCTGCATTTTTTGTCATCCGAGTTCGTTTCGGTATTGTTTTGTTGAGTTCCGTGTTTCTTAACGACTTTTCCGCACTCGAGTTCGATTCTTGTGAATCTCATTCGAAATTACTGTTTCGAGTTTCCCGTAAGTCCGTTTAACTTTGTTAGACGTGTTGTGAACTTCGTTTTGGTTATTCGATCACGTATCGTGATTTTCGGACGTTTTGGGCCATTTTCGTAATTTCCCAAAGTTTGGGGTAATTACTTTCCGTTGTCGAATTTCGAGCCTTCGGGTGGTCGGAATCATGTGTTCTCTTAGTTTTCGGATTCGTCTTTACGAGTACTTCATAACCGTGCTTTCGGTTTACGTTCAGGTCTGAGTTTCGGGATTTTTCGGACCGTCGGATCGACCGAGTCTGGTGGCCGGACTGCGCGAACGGGCCACGAAACGGCGCGCCTGGGCCGTGTCTTGCGCCGGGTCGGCCAGGACCAGCAGCCTGCCGAGACACGGCCGAGACACCCGGCGCTGATCTGGGCCGTTTGCTGCGCCGTGTCCGGTAGGGGTATAAATATGGCAGAGCAGTCGGGTTTTCCTTCGTTTTTCTCACTCGTTTCATCCTCTTCCGCGGTTGGATCTTTGATGATCATGGAGGGATGTTGTTAGGGGTTAAATCCATGAAGTTTTGGAGTTCATAACATCGATTAATCCTTTCATAACTTGCTCCGATCGACCGAATTAAGGCAAGTTTTCTTAAAATCTAGTTTTGGGGATTTTGTTCGATTTGTCCGTTTAATCCGTTTTAACTCAGAATACTGATGGATTGATGATTGTTAAGCTATATTATATCTAATTCCTTGTTATTCCACGGTTGTATTGCCACGGATTTGTCGTTTTATCGAGTATTTTATCGACGCCTTGAAGGTGTTCGATAAAATGTCACAAAAGAGAATTCGAGCGTTCTACGATTATTCTTCCTCATTCGTTCGTTAATTTATTGATGGTATGATGTTAGGGTCAGATTTCTCGCAATGAATTCGATTCGGAACCCTTCCGTTCATTGTCTTCTTCGGGGTCCGAGCTTCCCGGTCGAATCGTGTTCTTCGGAGTATTCGGTAGCGGTTATTAAGGCAAGTACCTTGATATACGAATTGTAACTGCGTGAAATCATTGTTGTCAAAGTGTATGAATTTATACGGATCTATAAATGTGTGTATACATATATATATATATATATATATATATATATATCTAGTTTTATATATGTATATATATCTAGTTTTATATATGTATATATATTTATATGTTAAATATATGTATGTATATACATATATTGATATAAGCACCTATATTGGTGAATGACGAGTGATGAATACTACCACTAGTTGACGTACTCGACTTGGATTGATGGGTAAACTATATTTATTCTTATAATATAGTAAGGTTATATATATATATATATATATATATTCGGTTGAGTCGCAATATAGGGATATATGTGCGGTGTTGGTTGGTTATGCTTGAAGGCTTATTGTGATTGAGTTTGATTGATAACGTGCGTGTTATTGTTTATTTGTGTGGTTATGGACTGGCGGAGAAAATTGTGTAACTTGATGTACCGAGTTGATAATTGTGGTGACGTTTGTCTGTGTGCTTGGTGTTTGAATTAATGTGGATACTTCTTGTGAGAAACGTCATATCCGGGAACCTCTGAGGGCGGGGCGTGCACTCCGGTCTGGTGTATGCTGCAATGTGCGGCTCCATATGGGTGGTGAACGCCGATGTTACCTAATGCGCGCGCAAGGGGCGGCTCTTGCGGGAGTGATCGCCGGCGCGGTGACATGTTCAAGGAGCGGCCAACATAGTGGAGTGAATGCCGGTACACAGGTGCGCAAGGGAGGCGCCTGGCAGGCTTATTGGTTTCGGGTATTTGAGTGATAGCTAAGACCCCGTTACCGAACGATGTTCGTATCTCAAATCTTTCAACTCTCTCTTAAATGTTTGTCTTGATATAGACCGCGATTCATGTTTTTGAAAAGTTTGTTTCAACTTGTTTTTAAAGCGTTGGTATCAGGGTTAATTAACCAAGGAGGTTTGACGAAATCTCCGAGGGTTAATTAATCGGGGGTCTTGAGCAGGATATGTCGAATGAGAGTTTGTGCCTTGGATTGTATTGTGGTGCTATTCTGTGTTTTGGGTCGAGGACCCTGTGAAATGTTGAGATGATTGATCTTGTGATGATGTTATTTGGATTGGGTTGAGAACCCCGTGAGATGTTGTAATGATTTCGTTTGTGACAGTGTTCTATAAATTGGGTCGAGGACCCCGAATAACGTTGACATATTTTCGTGTAATTGCTTTCCATATCTTGGGTCGAGGACCCGAGAGCTTTTGAATTTATTTTCTAAAGGTATTCCCATTCAATTTTCAAAATCCCAAGACGGCCCGCGTCATTAATAATATTTTCAAACTATCTTATCAAAATACTTTTCCTTTTATAAAAATGGATTTTCAAACTAAATCTTTGGACTCCTTGGGCTCGTTTAAAGTTTAATTGGTGTTATGTTCCATATAGAGAATATGACTATGTGATTATTTTTCACCTTGTGTATACGAGTGCTATAATGTGTTGACTTTTGGAATGTATGGTTTTTGTTAAGGCTTCTCGATGGTTGATTTTTGTGTTGTTATTGTTCGTATATCTTGTATATTATGTACTTACACTAGCAAAATTCCAGTTTGCTAACCCCCGAGTTTTCGGGGGGTGGGTGCCTGTTATACGCTCAGGTTTTGGCAGCTCGGGAGCAGTCACGGGATTAGCTTGGAAGGAGATGGAAGACGACGATGCTAAACACACAAGAGTCAGAGTCTTTTGCTTTTATTCCATCTGGGTCGGTATTTTCCATTTGATTGAGTATTCACCCTTGCACGGGTGTAGGTTTTCCTTTATTAAATGGAGTTGTCATCTCTTTTTGTGTGAAAGTTTATTCTTTGTCATTGAGATGTAAAATTTATTAGTTTCTGAATTGTTTAATGACCTTTTCGGTCTGCGTTGTATTTAGATTGACCCCGGTCGGTCAATCAATTGTGTAGTCTAGTGGAGTTTAGCTTGGTAGATCTTTGTGATAAGGGCCTACGGTGTGTAACATTTCCGGACGTATTCTGGGGGTGTTACACTAAGAAGCTTCGGACTTCTTTCACGTTATTAGGAGCTTCCCATTCCAAGATTGCTTCGACTTTCTTCGGGTCCACTTGAACTCCATCAGCTGATATCACATGCCCAAGGAAGGTTACTTCCCTAAGCCAGAACTCGCATTTGGAAAGCTTCGCATAAAGCTGTTCATTTCTTAAGGTGCTCAAAACCACACGCAAATGCTCGGCATGCTCCTCTGTGTCTTTCGAATAGATCAAGATGTCATCAATGAAAACGACCACAAACTTGTCTAGGTATTCTAAGAATACCCGATTCATCAATTGCATAAATACCGCAGGAGCGTTGGTAAGTCCGAATGGCATCACCACGAATTCATAGTTCCCGTACCGGGATCTGAAAGTAGATTTCGGTATATCCGATTCCTTAATTCTCAACTGATGATATCCTAATCGCAAGTCAATCTTCGAGAATACCCTTGCCCCTTGCAGTTGATCAAACAAGTCGTCGATCCGAGGTATAGGATACTTGTTCTTGATCGTCACCTTGTTTAGCTCCCTGTAATCAATACATAATCGGAGGGATCCATCTTTCTTTCGGACAAAGAGAACGGGTGCTCCCCAAAGAGAAACGCTAGGTTGAATGTAACCCTTCTGCAATAATTCCTCCAGTTGCTTCTTTAGTTCATACATCTCGGTTGGCGCCATGCGGTATGGTGCCCTGGAAATAGGAATGGCTCCAGGATCTAATTCGATAGTGAACTCCACTTCTCTCTGCGGAGGTAACCCAGGTAGTTCATCAGGGAATACATCTGAAAATTCATTCACAACTGGAATAGATGTGAGTTCTACTCCTTCTTCTTTCTTCATGGCATAACACCAAATTCCATGACATCCCTGCTTCATTAATTTCACTGCTTTCATCGCCTTGATTAATTTTCCCGAGCTTCCCGGTCTCCATCCTCTGAATAAGTGTTCAGATCCATCATCAGCAATGATAGAAATGACCCTCTTTCGGTAATTCAGAATAGCTCCATAACGGTTGAGCCAATCGTTTCCGAGAATTAAATCGTCACCATGGATCTCAACTACAATAAGATTCGATGGACAATATCTCCCTCCTATAGATACTGGAAAATCTCTAGTTTCTAGGGTTCCCACAATTTTCTCTCCACTCGGCAAACCCAAAACATAAGGTTCACAATCAAATAAACACGAGATTTACAAACGATTAATACAGTTCAATGATATGAAAGAATGCGTAGCTCCTGAATCGAATAGGACACTAACTGGTTGCAAAAGGATCTGAATCGTACCTAATGCAACAGCAGTGTTCTGATCGTCAGATTTCCTCATCTCGTACAAGCGCGGAGGAATGGACCCATCAATGGATGTCTCACTCTTCCCAACATTCTGCTGCTGAAATCCACTCTGCTGCGTCTGGTTCATGCTTATCTCTTTCGGAACTGGTGCTGGAGTGCGAGTACCAAATGATCTAGTCGCCACTCCACAGAATTTTGCGCGATGTCCTTCCTGTCCACACTCGAAACAGGTCACAGCAGGTGCAAAACAATCACGTTGAACATGCCCTGTTTTGCCACAGTTATAACATTTCTTCCCTGTGTCTGAAACGGTTGGTGCTGCCCGGAACTTCTTTCCGCCTCGAGAAGGATGTAGAGGCCTCCTGGATGAATGAAATGAGGACTGGCCCTTGCGGGGCCCACTACTCTTATTCTCCGTGAAGTTGCTAGACACTTTCTGCTTCTTTGCTTCCGTTGACTTTTCTACTGCCGCCTGTTTCATATTATAGGCCAGAGCCTTGTCCTGATACTGTCGCAAGGTGGTACATTCAAATCCGGACATATATTGTTGAATTTTCGGCTTCTTCCGCATGTTGAAATGGAAAATCCTCTCTGCCTCGGTCCTGACCAAGTGGCGCACATAAGTCAGCTGGTGATTAAAAGTCTTAATCACGTCTGTCACAGATGCCTCTAAATTTTGTGGTGAGAAAAATTCCCGGACTCAGGCCTCTCTAACTGGGCGAGGACAATATTGTGCTTCCATCATCAATTTGAACTCCGTCCAGTCAACATTATGCTCCTCAGCGAATGGCCTCCCACCAGTCGAAAGCCTCCCCAGTCAGAAGATACTGGGTGATCGGAACCTTTCTGTCGTTAGGACTGTTAATCCCTGCAAAGATCTTCTCTAACTCCTTCAACCAGTGATCCCAAGAAAGCGTCTCAGTAGAACCGTCAAATTTTGGAGGATGCAATTTGACCACTTCAGTAAGCCATTTGTCTCCCCGGTTATCCTCGTTATGCTGCTGTCCTATCGCTGTCTGCATGCGATCACCAACCTGACCAAACTGGTTTATCTGGGCAACCACCTATTGAAGCACTCCCGGCACGTTAGGATCTGCATTATTATTTGCTGATCCCTGCTGTCCTCCGGAATGGGAATCTGTTCGACTAGCGGTTATTTCTGGGGTAGACACCGAATCTTCCTGTCTCGCATTTCCACGTCCGCGTCCACGACCGCGTCCGCGTCCACGACCTCCTCTCAACATATTGTAAACACAAATACTCAATATCCAGGGCAACTTTTCTAAAAGAAAGTCCGTCAATATTCTGAAAAAGGATTTAAATAAAACGGTAGTAACTGAGATTTGGAGACTTACAACCACGGTCCACACGACGATGCTGGCTCAGCAGTGATGTTACAAACGACCCGTAAATAACGTAAACAGACCCAACTAAAACCCGACTGCCAAGATATCCATGAATCTTAGCTCTGATACCATATTCTGTAACATCCCGAGATATTCGAAATAATTACAGTACCGTAAATCCTTTAAGTAAGGATTTACAAGGCTGATTAAAAGAAATGTGATTACAATCCAACAATACAACAAAATTTCAAGTTACAACACCGGTTCCAACTGATCCATTGAGTTAATTAATACAACCATATCGAAATGATATTAATAAGACACACGTACTCGAGTACTGAAAATGAACCAAGAAGACAAATCAAAAAAACAACAAACATCAACCACATCACTGAGCCATTTCATTGTCATGCCGGTACTGTGGCTGCTTCCCCGCTCCTCGGCTACCTGAACATCAAAACAAATGTCCACCCCGAAGGGGTTAGCAAAACGATGCTAGTACAAGTATCACAATAAAAATTTCATCAATGCATTATAAAACATACAAAACGGACTTCCGTCATCGGAATCCAACGATGTGAATCCTCACGATTCCATCAATACAATACAGGGTAATCCAACAATCCAGCGCCCTCGGTATAGATCCCCATGATGATCCCGTCGGACCAACGCATGGTGGAAAACCCGTCCAACAATCCAGCGCCCTCAGCATAGATCCCCATGATGATCCCGTCGGACCAACGCATGGTGGACATTCGATCCAGCGCCCTCAGCATAGATCCTCATGATCCCCTCGGATCATTTACAATACAAACAATGCCATTATGCATACACATATGCAAATCAACACGTTCATCGATGTAAATATCATGACAACTCAAAGAATATAATCCCATGCTCAACAACACGAATAAATCATACACACGATCAACAATACAATATCAATAAGCTTAAAATACGATACTTGCCTCAAAGATGGCAAGAACAAATCACTCCAACGAATCTCAACACACTCGAAGGCCGTCTCCTTCGATCAACGTAGCAAGCTCGAACCTTAACAAAAAAAAAATATGTAGAATTTATCTTATGTCGTATGAATGTCTAACAACCCGATCTACGGCCGAAAGCTCTAAAAATGCAATCTGCCTGAACTACTTAGCGTACGCTACGTACTCTACGTAACGTGCACTAAGCCTGCCCGTTAGCGTATGTAAATGACGAAGTCTAGCGTACGCTAACTTATGTACCGGCAGTCCTCTCTGATCAGCCGACTGACTCGCCTAATGACATAACGTACATTACGTACCAAATGTAGCGTACGTTACTCATTCCCGATAGCGCACGTTAATATATACATCTTAGCGTGCGCTACCTGTGCATTGCAGTTTACTAATGGGAAGAAAACTGATCTAATGGTGATGAAACTCAAGAAATCTTCAGTGATAAAACATGTCATCTCCGTGCATATTATGTTCATACGGTTTGTGAAAGATCTTTACGGATTAAACGACTACGAGATTCAAGGATATGTATAATCATCACAACACCATAATTCATCTTGATCTTCAAGAAAATATCTTAAGTTCAATCCATTTCATGTCCTAAAACGTATGATTCCATTATGTAAAGACTTAAGAACTTGATAATCTCCATATACTGGTCACAATCGGTTTGAAGCTTCATGAATATGCTAGGAGTTCAAACACTAAAAGGTTCAATGGTTTATACGATGAAGAAGTACCGAAACATCGAAAATATCCTTCTAACACATGATGTTCGACTACTTACGAATTTAACTGACTAGATAATCCCAAATTATGATCAAAACATCCTTCAGAATACTACTAATATTGGTGAAGAATCATCTACCTCAACGTAGCGAAGAACACATAGGAACTTGAAGAAATCCAACACCGAGAGCTTGAACACCAACCTCCAATGATCTACAATCTTCAACTCGGGCTAGGATGATGATATGAAGGGTTTAGGATGGAGAGAGTGACTCTCTATGTCTCAGAATTCGGGTTTGGAAAGTGATGAAAGCTGAAAAAATGAAAAACGGTGTTGTCCTATATATAGAAAATGGTTATTAGCGTGCGCTAGTCCATATTCATAGCGTGCGCTAATGGCTATACGAAACTTACTGACTTTACTGTACTCAGCATTTAGCGTGCGCTATCCTCATATCATTAGCGTGCGCTACCGCGTTGACTTGGCTTTTCCCGAAAGCCGTCCAGGTTCATCCCGACATAATCCGACCAAGATCCGCGGCCTGATCTCACCTACCAACACGTCTCAATCATGCTGACTATGTATAGCACGCGCTAAGGTTCATATATAGCGTGCGCTACTAAACCCAAATTAGTGTATGCTACGCCTAGTCGATAGCGTGCGCTACAAGTGCAAAATAACAATATTGAACACAATCATGCAATCATGCGCTTAACAACACCGGATCATGAAATACGGAGAATAATACTCGGATCAAAATAGAACAAATACAATATCACAAGGTTCAATTACACATCAGAAATCTCGGATATTACATTCTCTCTCCCTAAAAATAAGTTTCGTCCTGAAACTTAAGATGAAAACAACTCCGGATATTTAGTCTTCATACTGTCCTCCGTTTCCAAGTGGCCTCTTCAGCTCCGTGTCGTGACCATTGTACTTTAACCAAGTGTATTGGTTTATTCCTCAATTGTTTGATCCGACTATTAAGTATCTTGATTGGTCTTTCTTCGAAGGTATAGTCATTAGCTATCTCGATCTCGTCGAAATAAATGATGTGACTGGGGTCTGGTACATACTTCCGCAATTGGGATACGTGAAACACACTGTGAATGTGACTCAGCGATGGCGGTAAGGCCAACCTGTATGCTAAATCCCCAACTCTCTCGAGGATCTCAAATGGTCCGATATATCTCGGACTTAGCTTACCTTTCCTCCCAAAACGGAAAATTCCTCGTGTAGGAGACACCTTCAATAGTACGTGGTCCCCAATATCGAACTCTAGCGGGCGACGACGCACATCAGCATAAGATTTTTGTCGACTCTGGGCATTTAGCAGTCTTTCCCGAATCAAAGCTATCTTCTCTTGAGTCTGAACTATCAATTCCGGTTCCGTCCCGATCAAGTCCGAAGAATCATCCCAGCACAGGGGTGATCGACATCTTCTTCTGTACAAAGCTTCAAATGGTGCCATCTTAATAGAAGCATGCCAACTATTGTTGTAGGTTAATTCAATCAATGGCAAGTGAACTTCCCAATCAGTTGACCAATCCAAAGCACAAGTTCTCAGCATGTCTTCTACTGTTTGTATAGTCCTTTCGGACTGACCGTCCGTTTGGGGATGATAAGCCGTGCTAAAGTTCAGCTCGGTCCCCAAAGCCCTATGAACTGCCTTCCAGAAGTGCGACACAAAGCGACCATCTCGATCTGAAATAATGGTCTTCGGCGTCCCATGCAATCTGACTATCTCTGCAATAAATACTCGTGCCAATTTCTCTGGTCCCCACGTGTCTTTAATTCCTAGGAAATGAGCCGACTTGGTTAGTCGATCAACTATAACCTAAATCATGTTCATTCCCGTCTTGGTCCTTGGCATATTGGTGATGAAATCCATCGAGATATCCTCCCACTTCCACTCAGGAATCGGAAGCGGTTTTAACATTCCGGCAGGTCGCTGATGTTCAATCTTAACTTGCTGACAAGTCAAACACTTCGAAACGTACTCTGCTACGTCCTTCTTCATATTTCCCCACCAGAAGTTTTGTTTTAGATCCTTATACATCTTCGCTTTGCTGGGTGAATAGAACAGGGAGCGCTGTGAGCTTCCTTCAAAATTTTCTGTCTCAAATCATCATCATCGGGAACGCAAAGTCGACTTTGAAATCTCAGAACTCCATCATCTTGTATCACGAATCCTAGGGCTTTTCCTTTCTTTACTTCGTCACATAACCGAAGGATCAGAGAATCGTTCAACTGCTTAGATTTGATTTCCTCTACTAGGGACGAAGTCAGTTCCATCACATATAGTTGCCCTTGGATTTCTGGTGACCATACTTCAATCCCTTCGCGGATCAGTTCTCGTTGAATGCTGGTTTGGGATGTAAGTGCTTCCAACACTCGAAGAGAAATAGGTTTACGGCTCAATGCATCGGCTACTACATTTGCTTTACCCGGATGATAGAGAATTTCCAAGTCGTAATCCTTGATCAATTCCAGCCACCTTCTATGCCTCATGTTTAATTCTTTCTGACTGAAAATGTACTTGAGGCTTTTATGATCTGTAAAGATCTGACAATGAGTGCCGTATAAATAATGTCGCCAAATTTTCAAGGCAAAGACCACAGATGCTAACTCCAGATCGTGAGTCGGGTAATTAACTTCGTACGGTTTTAATTGCCGAGAAGCATAGGCAATCACCTTATCATTTTGCATCAACACACATCCCAGACCTTGATTTGAAGCGTCGCTGTATACCATGAATCCATCAGTTCCATTTGGTAATGCTAATATAGGTGCTGTAGTCAGTCTCTTCTTAAGTTCATCAAAACCAGCCTGGCATTTCTCATCCCACGTGAACTTTTGAGTTTTCTGTAACAGTTGAGTGAGTGGACGAGCAATTTTAGAAAATCCCTCTACAAAACGGCGATAATATCCAGCAAGTCCTAAGTGTAATATCCGCAATTTCGGATTTCTGGTAATTTTCTTTTTTCGGCGGAAGTCCGTTTCGACGACTCGCTTGGGACCGTCTCATCATTCTGAGAATGATTAATTCTGCATTTTTTGTCATCCGAGTTTGTTTCGGTATTGTTTTGTTGAGTTCCGTGTTTCTTAACGACTTTTCCGCACTCGAGTTCGATTCTTGTGAATCTCGTTCGAAATTACTGTTTCGAGTTTCCCGTAAGTCCGTTTAATTTTTTTAGACGTGTTGTGAACTTAGGTTTGGTTATTCGATCACGTATCGTGATTTTCGGACGTTTTGGGCCATTTTCGTAATTTCCCAAAGTTTGGGGTAATTACTTTCCGTTGTCGAATTTCGAGCCTTCGGGTGGTCGGAATCATGTGTTCTCTCAGTGTTCGGATTCATCTTCACGAGTACTTCGTAACCGTGTTTTTTGTTTATGTTCAGGTCTGAGTTTCGGGATTTTTCGGACCGTCGGATCGACCGAGTCCTGGTTGGCCGGACCTGTGCGAAACGGCCCTGGAAACGGCGCTGCCCACCGCCGTGTCTTGCGCCGGGTCGGCCAGGACCAGCAGCCTGCCGAGGCACGGCCGAGACACCCGGCGCTGATCTGGGCCGTTTGCTGCACCGTGTCCGGCAGGGGTATAAATATGGCAGAGCAGTCGGGTTTTCCTTCGTTTTTCTCACTCGTTTCATCCTCTTCCGCGGCTGGAGCTTTGATGATCATGGAGGGATGTTGTTAGGGGTTAAATCCATGAAGTTTTGGAGTTCATAACATCGATTAATCCTTCCATAACTTGCTCCGATCGACCGAATTAAGGCAAGTTTTCGTAAAATCTAGTTTTGGGGATTTTGTTCGATTTGTCCGTTTAATCCGTTTTAACTCAGAATAGTGATGGATTGATGATTGTTAAGCTATATTATATCTAATTCCTTGTTATTCCACGGTTGGATTGCCACGGATTTGTTGTTTTATCGAGTATTTTATCAACGCCTTGAAGGTGTTCGATAAAATATCACAAAAGAGAATTCGAGCGTTCTACGATTATTCTTCCTCATTCGTTAATTTATTGATGGTATGATGTTAGGGTCAGATTTCTCGCAATGAATTCGATTCGGAACCCTTCCGTTCGTTGTCTTCTTCGGGGTCCGAGCTTCCCGGTCGAATCGTGTTCTTCGGAGTATTCGGTAGCGGTTATTAAGGCAAGTACCTTGATATACGAATTGTAACTGCGTGAAATCATTGTTGTCGAAGTGTATAAATTTATACGGATGTATAAATATATGTATATATATATGTATATATATATATATATATATAGTTTTATATATGTATATATATTTATATGTTAAATATATGTATGTATATACATATATTGATATAAGCGCCTATATTGGTGAATGACGAGTGATGAATACTAACACTAGTTGACGTACTCGACTTGGGTTGATGGATAAACTGTATTTATTCTTATAATATAGTAAGGTTATATATATATATATATATATATATATATATATATATATATATTCGGTTGAGTCGCAATATAGGGATATATGTGCGGTGTTGGTTGGTTATGCTTGAAGGCTTATTATGATTGAGTTTGATTGATAACGTGCGTGTTATTGTTTATTTGTGTGGTTATGGACTGGCGGAGAAAATTGTGTAACTTGATGTACCGAGTTGATAATTGTGGTGACGTTTGTCTGTGTGCTTGGTGTTTGAATTAATGTCGATACTTGTTGTGAGAAACGTCATATCCGGGAACCTCTGAGGGCGGGGCGTGCACTCCGGCCTGGTGTATGCTGTAATGTGCGGCTCCATATGGGTGGTAAACGCCGATGTTACCTAATGCGGGCGCAAGGGGCGGCTCTTGCGGGAGTGATCGCCGGCGCGGTCACATGTTCAAGGAGCGGCCAACATAGAGGAGTGAACGCCGGTACACAGGTGCGCAAGGGAGGCGCCTGGCAGGCTTATTGGTTTCGGGTATTTGAGTGATAGCTAAGACCCCGTTACCGAACGATGTTCGTATCTCTAATCTTTCAACTCTCTCTTAAATGTTTGTCTTGATATAGACCGCGATTCGTGTTTTTGAAAAGTTTGTTTCAACTTGTTTTTAAAGCGTTGGTATCAGGGTTAATTAACCAAGGAGGTTTGACGAAATCTCCGAGGGTTAATTAATCGGGGGTCTTGAGCAGGATATGTCGAACGAGAGTTTGTGCCTTGGATTGTATTGTGGTGCTATTCTGTGTTTTGGGTCGAGGACCCTGTGAAATGTTGAGATGATTGATCTAATGATGATGTTATTTGGATTGGGTTGAGAACCCCGTGAGATGTTGTAATGATTTCGTTTGTGACAGTGTTCTATAAATTGGGTCGAGGACCCCGAATAACGTTGACATGTTTTCGTTTAATTGCTTTCCATATCTTGGGTCGAGGACCCGAGAGCTTTTGAAATTATTTTCTAAAGGTATTCCCATTCAATTTTCAAAATCCCAAGACGGCCCGAGTCATTAATAATATTTTCAAACTATCTTATCAAAATACTTTTCCTTTTATAAAAATGGATTTTCAAACTAAATCTTTTGACTCCTTGGGCTCGTTTAAAGTTTAATTGGTGTTATGTTCCATATAGAGAATATGACTATGTGAATATTTTTCACCTTGTGTATACGAGTGCTATAATGTGTTGACTTTGGGAATGTATGGTTTTTGTTATGGCTTCTCGATGGTTGATTTTTGTGTTGTTATTGTTCGTATATCTTGTATATTATGTAATATCCGCAATTTTCGATTTTCGGTAAATTTCTTTTTCCGGCCGGAGTCCGTTTTGACAAATCTATCATGACCGTTTCGTCATTCTGAGAATGATTAATTCTACGCTTTTTGTCATCCGAGTTCGTTTCGGTGTCGTTTTGTTGAGTTCCGTGCTTTTTAGCGACTTTTCCGCACTTGAGTTCGATTCTTGCGAATCTCGTCCGAAACTGCTGTTTCGAGTTTCCCGTAAGTCCGTTTAACTTTGTTATACGTGTTGTGAACTTCGGTTTGGTGTTTCGATCATGTATCGTGTATTTCGGACGTTTTGGGCCATTTTCGTAATTTCCCAAAGTTTGGGGTAATTACTTTCCGTTGTCGAATTTCGAGCCTTGGGTGGTGAATCGTGTGTTCTCTTAGTGCTCGGATTCATCTTTGCGAGTACTTCGTAACCGTATCTTGATTCGTACTCGGGTTCGGGTTTCGGGGTCGTTCGGGCCGTCGGAGTTGGTCGGCCGAGTCATGGCCGGGCATCTTTGGAGCCAGGCCACTGGCCGAGTAACGTCACGGTAGTGATCGGCGATTACGCACGTAAGGCGATTCGTCGTAAGGCCCTGGCGTAACGTCTGCCGCGTTTCCGGCATTTCCAGTGATGAGTCGGCCATGGCGATTCGTCGTAAGCGTGGCGGTTACGTCGTAACGGCCGATCGGCTTTATTAAGGCCAGCAGACGTTTTTCTTCAACCATTTCTCACACGTTTTCTTCCCTTCCGCGGCTGGAGCTTGGTTAATCATGGAGAGATGTTGTTGGACAATCAATCCATGAAGTTTTGGAGTTCATATCATCAATCATCCATCCTATAACACCCTCCGATCTACCGAATCAGGTTAGATTTCCTAGAAATCTAGTTTTGGGGAATTTGGGTGTTTTGGTTGTTTTCGTCCGATTAATCCGTTTTAACTTAGGATTTTGATGGATTGATGATTATTTAGATGTATTATATCATTTCCCTTGTTATTCCATGGTTGGATCATATCGATTCGTTATTTGGGTCGAGTTCTTGACCGACGCCTTGAAGGTGTCCGGTAAAATATCTTAGAGGGGTTTTCGGGCGTTCTATGATTATTCTTCCTCGTATGATCGATGATTTATTGATTATATGTTGTTAGGGTCGAGTTTCTTGCGAAGAAACCGAGTTGAACCCTTCCGTTAAGTCGTCTTCCGTTAGATAGCATCGGGTGTTTCGAAGCTTTCCGGTTGAGCCGTGTTCGTCGGAATACTTGCGTGCCGATTTTGAGGCAAGTACCTTGTCCATACAATTCTTGTTTTGTGAATATGATAATTGGTGATCGTCTTTATATGTTTGTTCGATTGTTCGAAACGAGTTTTCAAAAGATTCGATTAGCCTTGTTAAAGGCTCTCTTTCAAAACGTGTGTGTTTTGTAATTGTGTGGGTTGTAAGTGACTACGTGGATATTTGGATATGTTTGGTGTTGATGTTGCGCTTGATAATACGTGTGTACGTATATTATCTCTTTTCGGTGCGTTTTGGTTTGATGTGGTGTTTTGCTAAGTGTTTGATGCCTCTGGTTGAATTGTTTGGATATCCTTGGTGTGATATGTTATTTGTGCATGATTGTTTCGCTCACCGCGGGTTGGTTCGACGGGGCCACGGCGGGAATCCAATGGTAGAGCCCTGGATTCACGAGTGGTGAATGTATTTTACTCACCGTGAGTTGGTTCGACGGGGCCACGGCGGGAGTCCAATGGTAGAGCCCTGGATTCACGAGTAAAAACTTCACAGGTTGGTGTATATTTAGTGAATGTATTATACTCACCGTGGGTTGGTTCGACGGGGCCACGACGGGAGTCCAATGGTAGAGCCCTGGATTCACGAGTAAAAACTTCACAGGTTGGTGTATATTTAGTGAATGTATTTTACTCACCGTGGGTTGGTTCGACGGGGCCACGGCGGGAGTCCAATGGTAGAGCCCTGGATTCACGAGTAAAACTTCCCGAGTTGATATTGATTTCTATGTCCGTCGAGGACACGTGACGTGGGTTTTAACCCTGTGAATTGTTGTCGGTTTTCTATTTGCGAAAACAAAACCTTTGGGTTGTGACCCTGTTGATTTTTGAAAAGATAAGGATTTGGTAATCCTAAATTGTTTTCTATTAAAACTCTCGATGGCATTTTAAACTGTTTTATAAATTGTTTCCCTTTAACTTGTGGTCTTTCGGTTTTGGAATGTTTACCCAAATTCTTGCCTCGGGAAGTACTTTTCGTTACGTTTGGATTTTTGAGGATTCCTGGTAATTGTTATTCGTGGAATGTGAATTGTATGGCTCGTATTTTTGCACTTGTACTTGCACTAGCAAAACAGTGGAGTTTTGCTAACCCCCGAGTATTCGGGAGGTGGATGTCTATTTTTGCATTCAGGTTTTGGAGCATAGCACAGGGTCGGCACGAAGGATGATGAAAGATGAACGATACTAATCACACGAGGATCCGTTGCTGTCGTATTGGTCTAGTTGTATTTTCTTTTCCGCTGCAGTATATTTTTCCGTTGCAGGTGTGGTTGTATTTTGACCCCCTGCGTGGGCATGAGTTGTATTTGAGTTGTATGTATTTATTGAGAGACCAAATCGGTCTACTGAATCATTTTAGCCTTAAAGGCATGGTTGAGTTGTTATATGTTGTTACCAGCCTGGTTGATCCTTGAGGAAAGGTTCTACGGCGTGTAATATCCCTGAGCGGATTGGGGGTGTTACATAAATGGTATCGGAGCTTAGGTTGTGGAAACCTAGGCTGTCGGGTCAGTGGTGTCTGTTGAGTTTTGTCTTGTCGGATTTTGTCTGACTGAGTCGTGTCGCGATGCGTCGTCTGAGTTTGTTGGTCGTGATTAGTATCGTGGGCGATCATCATCTTCGTGCGACCTGTGGATGTAAGTCTCCCTTCTTTGTGTTGTGCCTCGTGTGACACGAGCCATTTTTATGATTATTTGTTAAGTAACAAAATCCTCTTATGGATTTTGATTTCGTGATATGTGGTTATTTGACTCATATTTCGTTCATATGAGGAGTAGTGTTGCTGGATTGTGCATGTTGAACTGTATTTCTTTTATCCGCTGCGTGAGTTCTTTTGTAATGGCTTTCGGTATTTTACCGACCGAGTTTTATTTCGAAAACCGATTTCCTTAACCGAGTTTTTGGCATTATGGCCTTGATCATTTTGGCGAAATTCTTATGACGGTATTTAGTATTCTGTAAATGGATTTTGTAAGTTTTTGAAATATTACCGTCATCGGCCTTTTTGGCGTTTTTGTAAATGGTTTTTATCCTGGTGGGTTCCGGCACGGGACCCACAGCGCTATAATGTTCCATGTAATTACCTGAAATTTTTGGGCATTCTAGCCCATTGAATTATCCTTGAAAAACTTGAGTATCTTAGAAAATAAATTTCGAGACGTACTTTCAAAATGAATTTTCTCGTGGTACATCCAAGGTGCCACAATATGTTTCAAAATTCTTCTACCTCGAGGACCCAAAATGTTTTGAGATATTTTCAAAGTTTTATAAACACCTTTACTTAGACCCGAGGGTCGAATATTCTGAAAGTTTTTCACTACGAGAAGGTGTCCTCATTTGTGTTCAAACGCAAGATGATTTTCAAAGTCTCGATAACAATGTTTGCACTACTTTTTGTAAAGTGATACTCAAGATCAACTGGTGTTTCCAAACTATTTTCAAAAGGTGGTTTTCGTTTTTAAAACCCATCATTTCGTGCTTGTGGTCGGAGAAGGTGTGTATGATGTTGGTATTGTTGTTAGGGTGTTAGCCCTCCGAATTGTGATTGAATTGGTGGTGTGAACGTTGAGTCGTTCGCCACGCATATGTTTTGTTAGCCCTCTGTGAGAGGTGTGAATCGGTGTTCTTGTTTATCGCCTCGTGGTGATTTGCGTGTTGTCGCACTAGTGTGAGTTGTTAAAGCTTGGATTTTTGTGCGTTATACACATGGGTGATTGTTTCATGATGTTTGTGATTGTGTGCTGGCTATCGTTCGGGATGTTGTAATCGTCGAACGATGCCGTTGTTGTTGTGATTTTTGTATGCGTTGATATGTTATGCTGAGTGGGCATCTCCGCTATGTTGTTTTGCGACGTTATGCCCCATTGTGTCTAGCATTTGCATTTTCGGTATGCCGAGCCGAGGCGCTTCAACCGTGATGTGCCGGGGCATGTATGTGTAAATTGTCCTCGTCAGTAACGCTTTTCAAGTGTGGACCCGAGAGACACAGGATCCAGTTTTGCGAGTTGGGTTTCGAGTCCTTCGGGGCGCGAACTTCAGTACAGATATGAGGATCGACTCTGAGAGGCCCATGGGAGATGTTTCTGTCGGTTGCTTGTTATGTTGTCACCTTGATTTCGTGTTGTGAGTTTCAGGAACGACACTTCTTTTAGAAGAGGTCGAATAAAATACCCGTATTATTTTTGGCTCCTGTATTTTCTCTTTCTCAATTCTATCGGCTCGCTCGTGTTCGTTGATACTTTCTGAACTTGTTCTGTATTTCGGTTTCATCGTCCGAACGAACTGTGATCTTGTTGTGGGTCGATCTGGTTATCGCTGTGACTTTTTCGAGTTCGGTTCGATTCTTGTGAACCTTGTTCGGAAGTGACATCATCTGGTTTTATTAGTTCTTTTATTCGTAGTGGATCGGATTTGGAACTCTTGTGTTTTCGACTCTGTCGACTCGTTTATGTTCGTTGACATTTCTGAGCTTGTCCTACCCCTTGCTTTTGTTGATCGAACGAGTGTGGTATTATTTCGGAATAACTCGGTTGTCGTTGTGACTTTTCTAGTGCTATCCCCTTTCCTGTGGATCTTATATGAATGCACATCCTGTTGTTTTCACCGGATCATATATTGTCTCGAGTCGAGATGTGAACCTTGGAGTTGTTGTTTGAATTTTATTATCCTTCGTATTTCGGACATGATTGTTCGATTTTTGTTGTCTCGATCGTTTGTTTGTTCGGTTTTTGTTCTCGTTTCGTGATTGTTGAGCGTTCAGGCTCCTTCCTAATTCCCTTAAGTTCGGGAAATTGGTCTCGTTTTCGATCTTCCAACCCTTATGTGGTGGAATTCCGTATTTGTTCAGCGTTTGGCTCGCGTTTTGATTGATGAACCGTTGGGTTGGTCAATCGTATTGATTTTCGTTCGTTGTGTTTTGTGATTGTTCGGATAATTGACTCGATTGTATTATCCATTTGATGACGCTTGTCACTTGTTGGTTCTATTATATCCCTAACGGCAACGTTGTGTTGGTCGTCGTGGAGCGTGTTTTCACGCCGTATTTTCCGTTGCATTGTTCGCAACGTTTCGCCGTTGGGCGTTAGTTACGCGTTTCTTGCGTATCTCGTTGAGTTTTCCTGGCGGGGTATTTCTTCTCCCTACTTGTTTTAAGTTTCGGGACGAAACTTCTTTTAAGGAGGGTAGAATGTAATATCTGCAATTTTCGATTTTCGGTAAATTTCTTTTTTCGGCCGGAGTCCGTTTTGACAACTCTCACATGACCGTTTCGTCATTCTGAGAATGATTAATTCTACGCTTTTTGTCATCCGAGTTCTTTTCGGTGTCGTTTTGTTGAGTTCCGTGCTTTTTAGCGACTTTTCCGCACTTGAGTTCGATTCTTGCGAATCTCGTCCGAAACTGCTGTTTCGAGTTTCCCGTAAGTCTGTTTAACTTTTTTATACGTGTTGTGAACTTCGGTTTGGTGTTTCGATCATGTATCGTGTATTTCGGACGTTTTGGGCCATTTTCGTAATTTCCCAAAGTTTGGGGTAATTACTTTCCGTTGTGGAATTTCGAGCATTCGGGTGGTCGGAATCGTGTGTTCTCTTAGTGCTCGGATTCGTCTTTGCGAGTACTTCGTAACCGTATCTTCGATTCGTACTCAGGTTCGGGTTTCGGGGTCGTTCGGGCCGTCGGAGTTGGTCCCGGCCGAGTCATGGCCGGGCATGCTGGAGCCAGGCCGGCCCTGGCCGAGTAACATACGGTAGTGATCGGCGATTACGTCGTAAGGCAAGTTACGTCGTAAGGCCTGGCCGATAACGTCGCAACGTTTCCGGCATTTCGGTAGTGAGTCGGCCATGGCGGTTCGTCGTAAGCCGTGGCGATTCGTCGTAACCCGTGGCGATCGGCCTATTTAAGGCGTGACGTTTTCTTGACCATTTCTCACTCGTTTTCTTCCCTTCCGCGGCTGGAGCTTGGTTAATCATGGAGAGATGTTGTTGGACAATCAATCCATGAAGTTTGGAGTTCATATCATCAATCATCCATCCTATAACACCCTCCGATCTACCGAATCAGGTCAGATTTCCTAGAAATCTAGTTTTGGAAAATTTGGGTGTTTTGTTGTTTTCGTCCGATTAATCCGTTTTAACTTAGGATTTTGATGGATTGATGATTATTTAGATGTATTATATCATTTCCCTTGTTATTCCATGGTTGGATCATATCGATTCGTTATTTGGGTCGAGTTCTTGACCGACGCCTTGAAGGTGTCCGGTAAAATATCTTAGAGGGGTTTTCGGGCGTTCTACGATTATTCTTCCTCGTATGATCGATGATTTATTGATTATATGTTGTTAGGGTCGAGTTTCTTGCGAAGAAACTGAGTTGAACCCTTCCGTTCGTCGTCGTCTTCCGTTCCGATAGCATCGGGTGTTTCGAAGCTTTCCGGTTGAGCCGTGTTCGTCGGAATACTTGCGTGCCGATTTTGAGGCAAGTACCTTGTCCATACAATTCTTGTTTTGTGAATATGATAATTGGTGATCGTCTTTATATGTTTGTTCGATTGTTTGAAACGAGTTTTCAAAAGATTCGATTAGCCTTGTTAAAGGCTCTCTTTCAAAATGCGTGTGTTTTGTAATTGTGTGGGTTGTAAGTGACTACGTGGATATTTGGATATGTTTGGTGTTGATGTTGCGCTTGATAATACGTGTGTACGTATATTATCTCTTTTCGGTGCGTTTTGGTTTGATGTGGTGTTTTGCTAAGTGTTTGATGCCTCTGGTTGAATTGTTTGGATATCCTTGGTGTGATATGTTATTTGTGCATGATTGTTTCGCTCACCGCGGGTTGGTTCGACGGGGCCACGGCTGGAATCCAATGGTAGAGCCCTGGATTCACGAGTGGTGAATGTATTTTACTCACCGTGGGTTGGTTCGACGGGGCCACGGCGGGAGTCCAATGGTAGAGCCCTGGATTCACGAGTAAAAACTTCACAGGTTGGTGTATATTTAGTGAATGTATTTTACTCACCGTGGGTTGGTTCGACGGGGCCACGGCGGGAGTCCAATGGTAGAGCCCTGGATTCACGAGTAAAAACTTCACAGGTTGGTGTATATTTAGTGAATGTATTTTACTCACCGTGGGTTGGTTCGACGGGGCCACGGCGGGAGTCCAATGGTAGAGCCCTGGATTCACGAGTAAAACTTCATGAGTTGATATTGATTTCTATGTCCGTCGAGGACACGTGACGTGGGTTTTAACCCTGTGAATTGTTGTCGGTTTTCTATTTGCGAAAACAAAACCTTTGGGCTGTGACCTTGTTGATTTTTGAAAAGATAAGGATTCGGTAATCCTAAATTGTTTTCTATTAAAACTCTCGATGGCATTTTAAACTGTTTTATAAATTGTTTCCCTTTAACTTGTGGTCTTTCGGTTTTGGAATGTTTACCCAAATTCTTGCCTCGGGAAGTACTTTTCGTTACGTTTGGATTTTTGAGGATTCCTGGTTATTGTTATTCGTGGAATGTGAATTGTATGGCTCGTATTTTTGTACTTGTACTTGCACTAGCAAAACAGTGGAGTTTTGCTAACCCCCGAGTATTCGGGGGTGGATGTCTATTTTTGCATTCAGGTTTTGGAGCATAGCACAGGGTCGGCACGAAGGATAATGAAAGATGCACGATACTAATCACACGAGGATCCGTTGTTGTCATATTGGTCTAGTTGTATTTTCTTTTCCGCTGCAGTATATTTTTCCCGTTGCACGGGTGTGGTTGTATTTTGACCCCCTGCGTGGGCATGAGTTGTATTTGAGTTGTATGTATTTATTGAGAGACCAAATCGGTCTACTGAATCATTTTAGCCTTAAAGGCATGGTTGAGTTGTTATATGTTGTTACCAGCCTGGTAGATCCTTGAGGAAAGGTTCTACGGCGTGTAATATCCCTGAGCGAATTGGGGGTGTTACATATTATGTACTTGCACTAGCAAAATTCCAGTTTGCTAACCCCCGAGTTTTCGGGGGGTGGGTGCCTGTTATGCGCTCAGGTTTTGGCAGCTCGGGAGCAGTCACGGGATTAGCTTGGAAGGAGATGGAAGACGATGATGCTAATCACACAAGAGTCAGAGTCTTTTGCTTTTATTCCATCTGGGTCGGTATTTTCCATTTGGTTGAGTATTCACCCTTGCACGGGTGTAGGTTTTCCTTTATTAAATGGAGTTGTCATCCCTTTTTGTGTGAAAGTTTATTCTTTGTCATTGAGATGTAGTTTCTGAATTATTTAATGACCTTGTCAGTCTGCGTTGTATTTAGATTGACCCCGGTCGGTCAATCAATTGTGTAGTCTAGTGGAGTTTAGCCTGGTAGATCCTTGTGAGAAGGGCCTACGGTGTGTAACATTTCCGGACGTATTCTGGGGGTGTTACACTAAGAAGCTTCGGACTTCTTTCACGTTATTAGGAGCTTCCCATTCCAAGATTTCTTCGACTTTCTTCGGGTCCACCTGAACTCCGTCAGCTGATATCACATGCCCAAGGAAGGTTACTTCCCTAAGCCAGAACTCGCATTTGGAAAGCTTCGCATAAAGCTGTTCATTTCTCAAGGTGATCAAAACCACACGCAAATGCTCGGCATACTCCTCTGTGTTTTTCGAATATATCAAGATGTCATCAATGAAAACGACCACAAACTTGTCTAGGTATTCTAAGAATACCCGATTCATCAATTGCATAAATACCGCAGGAGCGTTGGTAAGTCCGAATGGCATCACCACGAATTCATAGTGCCCGTACCGGGATCTGAAAGAAGATTTCGGTATACTCGATTCCTTAATTCTCAATTGATGATATCCTAATCGCAAGTCAATCTTCGAGAATACCCTTGCCCCTTGCAGTTGATCAAACAAGTCGTCGATCCGAGGTATAGGATACTTGTTCTTGATCGTCACCTTGTTTAGCTCCCTGTAATCAATACATAATCGGAGGGATCCATCTTTCTTTCGGACAAAGAGAACGGGTGCTCCCTCAAAGAGAAACGCTAGGTTGAATGTAACCCTTCTGCAATAATTCCTCCAGTTGCTTCTTTAGTTCATACATCTCGGTTGGCGCCATGCGGTATGGTGCCCTGGAAATAGGAACGGCTCCAGGCTCTAATTCGATAGTGAACTCCACTTCTCTCTGCGGAGGTAACCCAGGTAGTTCATCAGGGAATACATCTGAAAATTCATTCACAACTGGAATAGATGTGAGTTCTACTCCTTCTTCTTTCTTCATGGCATAACACCAAATTCCATGACATCCCTGCTTCAGTAATTTCACTGCTTTCATCGCCTTGATCAATTTTCCCGAGTTTCCCGGTCTCCATCATCTGAATAAGTGTTCAGATCCATCATCAGCAATGGTAGAAATGACCCGCTTTCGGTAATTCAGAATAGCTCCATAACGGTTGAGCCAATCATCTCCGAGAATTAAATCGTCACCATGGATGTCAACTACAATAAGATTCGATGGCCAATCTCTCCCTCCTATAGACACTGGAAAATCTCTAGTTTCTAGGGTTCCCACAATTTTCTCTCCGCTCGGCAAACCCACAACATAAGGTTCACAATCAAATAAACACGATATTTTCAAACGATTAATACAGTTCAATGATATGAAAGAATGCGTAGCTCCTGAATCGAATAGGACACTAACTAGTTGCAAAAGGATATGAATCGTACCTGATGCAACAGCGGTGTTCTGATCGTCAGATTTCCTCATCTCCTACAAGCGCGGAGGAACGGACCCAACACTGGATGTCTCTCTCTTCCCAACATTCTGCTGCTGAAATCCACTCTGTTGCGTCTGGTTCATGCTTATCTCTTTCGGAACTGGCGCTGGAGTGCGAGTACCAAACGATCTAGTCGCCACTCCACAGAATTTTGCGCGATGTCCTTCCTGTCCACACTCAAAACAGGTCACAACAGGTGCGAAACAATCACGTCGAACATGCCCTGTTTTGCCACAGTTATAACATTTCTTCCCTGTGTCTGAAACAGTTGGTGCTGCCCGGAACTTCTTTCCGCCTCGAGAAGGATGTGGAGGACTCCTGGATGAATGAAATGAGGACTGGCCCTTGCGGGGCCCACTACTCTTATTCTCCGTGAAGTTGCTAGACACTTTCTGCTTCTTTTCTTCCGTTGACTTTTCTACTGCCGCCTCTTTCATATCATAGGCCAGAGCCTTGTCCTGATACTGTCGCAAGGTGGTACATTCAAATCCGGACATATACTGCTGAATTTCCGGCTTCATCCGCATGTCGAAATGGAAAATCCTCTCTGCCTCGGTCCTGACCAAGTGGCGCACATAAGTCAGCTGGTGATGAAAAGTCTTAATCACGTCTGTCACAGATGCCTCTAAATTTTGTGGTGAGAAAAATTCCCGGACTCAGGCCTCTCTAACTGGGCGAGGACAATATTGCGCTTCCATCATCAATTTGAACTCCGTCCAGTCAACATTATGCTCCTCAGGTCGAATGACCTCCCACCAGTCGAAAGCCTCCCCAGTCAGAAGATATTGGGCGATCGGAACCTTTTTGTCATTAGGACAGTTAATCCCTGCAAAGATCTTCTCTAACTCCTTCAACCAGTGATCCCAAGAAAGCGTCCGTCAATATTCCCAAAAAGGATTTAAATAAAACGGTAGTAACTGAGATTTGGAGACTTACAACCACGGTCCACACGACGATGCTGGCTCAGCAGTGATGTTACAAACGACCCATAAATAACGTAAATAGACCCAACTAAAATCCGACTGCCAAGATATCCATGAATCTTAGCTCTGATACCATATTCTGTAACACCCCGAGATATTCGGAATAATTACAGCGCCGTAAACCCTTTAAGTAAGGATTTATAAGGCTGATTAAAAGAAATGTGATTACAATCCAACAATACCACAAAATTTCAAGTTACAAAATCGGTTCCAACTGATCCATTGAGTTAATTAATACAACCATATCGAAATGATATTAATAAGACACGCGTACTCGAGTACTGAAAATGAACCAAGAACACAAATCACAAAAACAACAAACATCAACCACATCACTGAGCCATTTCATCATCATGCCGGTACTGTGGTTGCTTCCCCGCTCCTCGGCTACCTGAACATCAAAACAAATGTCCACCCCCAAAGGGGTTAGCAAAACGATGCTAGTACAAGTATCACAATACAAATTTCATCAATGCATTATAAAACATACAAAACGGACTTCCGTCATCGGAATCAAACGATGTGAATCCTCACGATTCCATCAATACAATACAAGGTAATCCAACGATCCAGCGTCCTCGGTATAGATCCCCATGATGATCCCGTCGGACCAACGCTTGGTGGAAAACCCGTCCAACGATCCAGCGCCCTCAGCATAGATCCCCATGATGATCCCGTCGGACCAACGCATGGTGTACATTCGATCCAGCGCCCTCAGCATAGATCCTCATGATCCCCTCGGATCATTTACAACACAAACAATGCCATTATGCATACACATATGCAAATCAACATGTTCATCGACGTAAATATCATGACAACTCAAAGAATATAATCTCATGTTCAACAACACGAATAAATCGTACACACGATCAACAATATAATATCAATAAGCTTAAAATACGATACTTGCCTCAAAGATGGCAAGAACAAATCACTCCAACGAATCTCAACACACTCGAAGGCCGTCTCCTTCGATCAACGTAGCAAGCTCGAACCTTAACAAAAAAAATAATATAGAATTTATCTTATGTCGTACGAATGTCTAACAACCCGATCTACGGCCGAAAGCTCTAAAAATGCAATCTGCCTGAACTACTTAGCGTATGCTACGTACTCTACGTAACGTGCGCGAAGCCTGCCCGTTAGCGTACGTAAATGACGAAGTCTAGCGTACGCTAACTTATGTACCGGCAGTCCTCTCTGATCAGCCGACTGACTCTCCTGATGACATAACGTACATTACGTACCAAACATAGCATACGTTACTCATTCCCAATAGCGCACGTTAATATATACATCTTAGCGTGCGCTACCTGTGCATGGCAGTTTACTATTGGGCAGAAAACTGATCTAATGGTGATGAAACTCAAGAAATCTTCAGTGATAAAACATGTCATCTCCTTGCATATTATGTTCATACGGTTTGTGAAAGATCTTTACGGATTAAACGACTACGAGATTCAAGGATATGTATAATCATCACAACACCATAATTCATCTTGGCTTGGCTGTACTCAGCATTTAGCGTGCGCTATCCTCATATCATTAGCGTGCGCTACCGCGTTGACTTGGCTTTTCCCGAAATCCGTCCAGGTTCATCCCGACATAATCCGACCAAGATCCGCGGTCTGATCTCACCTACCAACACGTCTCAATCATGCTGACTACGTATAGCGTGCGCTAAGGTTCATATATAGCGTGCGCTACTAAACCCAAATTAGCGTACGCTACGCCTAGTCGATAGCGTGCGCTACAAGTGCAAAATCACAATATTGAACACAATCATGCAATCATGCGCTTAACAACACCGGATCATGAAATACGGAGAATAATACTCAGATCAAAATACAACAAATACAATATCACAAGGTTCAATTACACATCAGAAATCTCGGGTATTACATCCTCTCTCCCTAAAAAGAAGTTTCGTCCAGAAACTTAAGATGAAAACAACTCCGGATATTTAGTCATCATATTGTCCTCCGTTTCCAAGTGGCCTCTTCAGCTCCGTGTCGTGACCATTGTACTTTAACCAAGTGTATTGGTTTATTCCTCAATTGTTTGATCCGACTCTCAAGTATCTTGATTGGTCTTTCTTCGAAGGTATAGTCATTAGCTATCTCGATCTCGTCGAAATCAATGATGTGACTGGGGTCTGGTACATACTTCCGCAATTGGGATACGTGAAACACACTGTGAACGTGACTCAGCGATGGCGGTAAGGCCAACCTGTATGCTAAATCCCCAACTCTCTTGAGGATCTCAAATGGTCCGATATATCTCGGACTTAGCTTACCTTTCCTCCCAAAACGGAAAATTCCTCGTGTAGGAGACACCTTCAATAGTACGTGGTCTCCAATCTCGAACTCTAGCGGGCGACGACGCACATCAGCATAAGATTTCTGTCGACTCTGGGCAGTCAAAAGTCTTTCCCGAATCAAAGCTATCTTCTCTTGAGTCTGAACTATGAATTCCGGTTCTGTCCCGATCAAGTCCAAAGAATCATCCCAGCACAGGGGTGATCGACATCTTCTCTTGTACAAAGATTCAAATGGTGCCATCTTAATAGAAGCATGCCAACTATTGTTGTAGGTGAAATCAATCAATGGCAAGTGAACTTCCCAATCAGTTGACCAATCCAAAGCACAAGCTCTCAGCATGTCTTCTACTGTTTGTATAGTCCTTTCGGACTGACCGTCCGTTTGGGGATGATAAGCCGTGATAAAGTTCAGCTCGGTCCCCAAAGCCCTATGAACTGCCTTCCAGAAGTGCGACACGAAGCGACCATCTCGATCTGAAATAATGGTCTTCGGCATCCCATGCAATCTGACTATCTCTGTAATAAATACTCGTGCCAATTTCTCTGGTCCCCACGTGTCTTTAATTCCTAGGAAATGAGCCGACTTGGTTAGTCGATCAACTATAACCCAATTCATGTTCATTCCCGTCTTGGTCCTTGGCATATTGGTGATGAAATCCATCGAGATATCCTCCCACTTCCACTCAGGAATCGAAAGCGGTTTTAACATTCCGGCAGGTCGCTGATGTTCAATCTTAACCTGCTGACAAGTCAAACACTTAGAAACGTACTCTGCTACGTCCTTCTTCATATTTCCCCACCAGAAGTTTTGTTTTAGATCCTTATACATCTTACTGCTGCCTGGGTGAATAGAATAGGGAGCGCTGTGAGCTTCCTTCAAAATTTTCCGTCTCAAATCATCATCATCGGGAACGTAAAGTCGACTTTGAAATCTCAGAACTCCATCGTCTTGTATCACGAATCCTGGGGCTTTTCCTTTCTTTACTTCGTCACATAACCGAAGGATCAAAGAATCGTTCAACTGCTTAGATTTGATTTCCTCGACTAGGGACGAAGTCAGTTCCATCACATATAGTTGCCCTTGGATTTCTGGTGACCATACTTCAATCCCTTCGCGGATTAGTTCTCTTTGAATGTTGGTTTGGGACGTAAGTGCTTCCAACACTCGAAGAGAAATAGGTTTACGGATCAATGCATCGGCTACTACATTTGCTTTACCCGGATGATAGAGAATTTCCAAGTCGTAATCCTTGATCAATTCCAGCCACCTTCTCTGCCTCATGTTTAATTCTTTCTAACTGAAAATGTACTTGAGGCTTTTATGATCTGTAAAGATCTGACAATGAGTGTCGTATAAATAATGTCGCCAAATTTTCAAGGCAAAGACCACAGATGCTAACTCCAAATCGTGAGTCGGGTAATTAACTTCGTACGGTTTTAATTGCCGAGAAGCATAGGCAATCACCTTATCCTTTTGCATCAACACACATCCCAGACCCTGATTTGAAGCGTCGATGTATACCATGAATCCATCAGTTCCATCTGGTAATGCTAATATAGGTGCTGTAGTCAGTCTCTTCTTAAGTTCATCAAAACCAGCCTGGCATTTCTCATCCCATGTGAACTTTTGAGTTTTATGTAACAGCTGAGTGAGTGGACGAGCAATTTTGGAAAATCCCTCTACAAAACGGCGATAATATCCAGCAAGTCCTAAGAAGCTTCGGACTTCTTTCACGTTATTAGGAGCTTCCCATTCCAAGATTGCTTCGACTTTCTTCGGGTCCACCTGAACTCCGTCAGCTGATATCACATGCCTAAGGAAGGTTACTTCCCTAAGCCAGAACTCGCATTTGGAAAGCTTCGCATAAAGCTGTTCATTTCTAAAGGTGCTCAAAACCACACGCAAATGCTCGGCATGCTCCTCTGTGTCTTTCGAATAGATCAAGATGTCATCAATGAAAACGACCACAAACTTGTCTAGGTATTCTAAGAATACCCGATTCATCAATTGGATAAATACCGCAGGAGCGTTGGTAAGTCCGAATGGCATCACCACGAATTCATAGTGCCCGTACCGGGATCTGAAAGCATATTTCGGTATATCCGATTCCTTAATTCTCAACTGATGATATCCTGATCGCAAGTCAATCTTCGAGAATACCATTGCCCCTTGCAGTTGATCAAACAAGTCGTCAATCCGAGGTATAGGATACTTGTTCTTGATCGTCACCTTGTTTAGCTCCCTATAATCAATACATAATCGGAGGGATCCATCTTTCTTTCGGACAAAGAGAACGGGTGCTCCCCAAAGAGAAACGCTAGGTTGAATGTAACCCTTCGCAATAATTCCTCCGATTGCTTCTTTAGTTCATACATCTCGGTTGGCGCCATGCGGTATGGTGCCACTGAAATAGGAACGGCTCCAGGCTCTAATTCGATAGTGAACTCCACTTCTCTCTGCGGAGGTAACCCAGGTAGTTCATCAGGGAATACATCTGAAAATTCATTCACAACTGGAATAGATGTGAGTTCTACTCCTTCTTCTTTCTTCATGGCATAACACCAAATTCCATGACATCCCTGCTTAAGTAATTTCACTGCTTTCATCGCCTTGATCAATTTTCCCGAGCTTCCCGGTCTCCATCCTCTGAATAAGTGTTCAGATCCATCATCCGCAATGATAGAAATGACCCTCTTTCGGTAATTCAGAATAGCTCCATAACGGTTGAGCCAATCGTCTCCGAGAATTAAATCGTCACCATGGATGTCAACTACAATAAGATTCGATGGCCAATATCTCCCTCCTATAGACACTGGAAAATCTCTAGTTTCTAGGGTTCCCACAATTTTCTCTCCGCTCGGCAAACCCACAACATAAGGTTCACAATCAAATAAACACGATATTTTCAAACGATTAATACAGTTCAATGATATGAAAGAATGCGTAGCTCCTGAATCGAATAGGACACTAACTGGTTGCAAAAGGATATGAATCATACCTGATGCAACAGCAGTGTTCTGATTGTCAGATTTCCTCATCTCGTACAGGCGCGGAGGAACGGACCCAGCACTGGATGTCTCTCTCTTCCCAACATTCTGCTGCTGAAATCCACTCTGTTGCGTCTGGTTCATGCTTATCTCTTTCGGAACTGGCACTGGAGTGTCAGTACCAAACGATCTAGTCGCCACTCCACAGAATTTTGCGCGATGTCCTTCCTGTCCACACTCGAAACAGGTCACAGCAGGTGCGAAACAATCACGTCGAACATGCCCTGTTTTGCCACAGTTATAACATTTCTTCCCTGTGTCTGAAACGGTTGGTGCTGCGCGGAACTTCTTTCCGCCTCGAGAAGGATGTGGAGGACTCCTGGATGAATGAAATGAGGACTGGCCCTTGCGGGGCCCACTACTCTTATTCTCCGTGAAGTTGCTAGACACTTTCTGCTTCTTTGCTTCCGTTGACTTTTCTACTGCCGCCTCTTTCATATCATAGGCCAGAGCCTTGTCCTGATACTGTCGCAAGGTGGTACATTCAAATCCGGACATATACTGCTGAATTTCCGGCTTCATCCGCATGTCGAAATGGAAAATCCTCTCTGCCTCGGTCCTGACCAAGTGGCGCACATAAGTCAGCTGGTGATTAAAAGTCTTAATCACGTCTGTCACAGATGCCTCTAAATTTTGTGGTGAGAAAAATTCCCGGACTCAGGCCTCTCTAACTGGGCGAGGACAATATTGCGCTTCCATCATCAATTTGAACTCCGTCCAGTCAACATTATGCTCCTCAGGTCGAATGACCTCCCACCAGTCGAAAGCCTCCCCAGTCAGAAGATATTGGGCGATCGGAACCTTTTTGTCGTTAGGACAGTTAATCCCTGCAAAGATCTTCTCTAACTCCTTCAACCAGTGATCCCAAGAAAGCGTCTCAGTAAAACCGTCAAATTTTGGAGGATGCAATTTAACCACTTCAGTAAGCCATGTATCTCCCCGGTTATCCTCGTTATGCTGCTGTCCTATCGCCGTCTGCATGCGATCAACAACCTGAGCAAACTAGTTTATCTGGGCAACCACCTATTGAAGCACTCCCGGCACGTTAGGATCTGCATTATTATTTGCTGATCCTGCATCCTCCTAATGGGAATGCATTCGACTAGCGGTTATTTCTGGGGTAGACACCGAATCTTCCTGTCTCGCATTTCCACGTCCGCGTCCACGACCACGTCTGCATCCACGACCTCCCCTCAACATACTGTAAACACAAATACTCAATATCCACGGCAACTTTTCTAAAAGAAAGTCCGTCAATATTTTCAAAAAGGATTTAAATAAAACGGTAGTAACTGAGATTTGGAGACTTACAACCACGGTCCACACGATCTTTGGCTCGCAGTGATGTTACAAGCGACCCGTAAATAACGTAATGCAGACCAACTAAAACCCATTTGCCAAGATATCCATGAATCTTAGCTCTGATACCATATTCTGTAACACCCCGAGATATTCGGAATAATTACAGCGCCGTAAACCCTTTAAGTAAGGATTTATAAGGCTGATTAAAAGAAATGTGATTACAATCCAACAATACCACAAAATTTCAAGTTACAAAATCGGTTCCAACTGATCCATTGAGTTAATTAATACAACCATATCGAAATGATATTAATAAGACACGCGTACTCGAGTACTGAAAATGAACCAAGAACACAAATCACAAAAACAACAAACATCAACCACATCACTGAGCCATTTCATCATCATGCCGGTACTGTGGTTGCTTCCCCGCTCCTCGGCTACCTGAACATCAAAACAAATGTCCACCCCCAAAGGGGTTAGCAAAACGATGCTAGTACAAGTATCACAATACAAATTTCATCAATGCATTATAAAACATACAAAACGGACTTCCGTCATCGGAATCAAACGATGTGAATCCTCACGATTCCATCAATACAATACAAGGTAATCCAACGATCCAGCGTCCTCGGTATAGATCCCCATGATGATCCCGTCGGACCAACGCTTGGTGGAAAACCCGTCCAACGATCCAGCGCCCTCAGCATAGATCCCCATGATGATCCCGTCGGACCAACGCATGGTGTACATTCGATCCAGCGCCCTCAGCATAGATCCTCATGATCCCCTCGGATCATTTACAACACAAACAATGCCATTATGCATACACATATCATGTTCATCGACGTAAATATCATGACAACTCAAAGAATATAATCTCATGTTCAACAACACGAATAAATCGTACACACGATCAACAATATAATATCAATAAGCTTAAAATACGATACTTGCCTCAAAGATGGCAAGAACAAATCACTCCAACGAATCTCAACACACTCGAAGGCCGTCTCCTTCGATCAACGTAGCAAGCTCGAACCTTAACAAAAAAAATAATATAGAATTTATCTTATGTCGCATTTAATGTCTAACAACCCGATCTAAGGCCGAAAACTCTAAAAATGCAATCCGCTGAACTACTTAGCGTATGCTACGTACTCTACGTAACGTGCGCTAAGCCCGCCTGTTAGCATACGTAAATGACGAAGTCTAGCGTACGCTAACTTATGTACCGGCGATCTCTCGATCACCATCGACTCTCCTGATGACATAACGTACATTACGTACCAAACATAGCATACGTTACTCATTCCCAATAGCGCACGTTAATATATACATCTTAGCGTGCGCTACCTGTGCATGGCAGTTTACTATTGGGCAGAAAACTGATCTAATGGTGATGAAACTCAAGAAATCTTCAGTGATAAAACATGTCATCTCCTTGCATATTATGTTCATACGGTTTGTGAAAGATCTTTACGGATTAAACGACTACGAGATTCAAGGATATGTATAATCATCACAACACCATAATTCATCTTGATCTTCAAGAAAATATCTTAAGTTCAATCCATTTCATGTCCCAAAACGTATGATTCCATTATGTAAAGACTTAAGAACTTGATAATCTCCATATACTGGTCACAATCGGTTTGAAGCTTCATGAATGTCAATCCATTTCATGTCCCAAAACGTATGATTCCATTATGTAAAGACTTAAGAACTTGATAATCTCCATACTGTGGTTGCTTCCCCGCTCCTCGGCTACCTGAACATCAAAACAAATGTCCACCCCCAAAGGGGTTAGCAAAACGATGCTATTACAAGTATCACAATACAAATTTCATCAATGCATTATAAAACATACAAAACGGACTTCCGTCATCGGAATCAAACGATGTGAATCCTCACGATTCCATAAATACAATACAAGGTAATCCAACGATCCAGCGTCCTCGGTATAGATCCCCATGATGATCCCGTCGGACCAACGCTTGGTGGAAAACCCGTCCAACGATCCAGCGCCCTCAGCATAGATCCCCATGATGATCCCGTCGGACCAACGCATGGTGTACATTCGATCCAGCGCCCTCGGATAGATCCTCATGATCCTCGGATCATTTACAACACAAACAATGCCATTATGCATACACATATGCAAATCAACATGTTCATCGACGTAAATATCATGACAACTCAAAGAATATAATCTCATGTTCAACAACACGAATAAATCGTACACACGATCAACAATATAATATCAATAAGCTTAAAATACGATACTTGCCTCAAAGATGGCAAGAACAAATCACTCCAACGAATCTCAACACACTCGAAGGCCGTCTCCTTCGATCAACGTAGCAAGCTCGAACCTTAACAAAAATAATAATATAGAATTTATCTTATGTCGCATTTAATGTCTAACAACCCGATCTACGGCCGAAAGCTCTAAAAATGCAATCTGCTGAACTACTTAGCGTATGCTACGTACTCTACGTAACGTGCGCTAAGCCCGCCTGCTAGCGTACGTAAATGACGAAATCTAGCGACGCTAACTTATGTACCGGCATCCTCTCGATCAGCCGACTGACTCTCCCGATGACATAACGTACATTACGTACCAAACATAGCATACGTTACTCATTCCCAATAGCGCACGTTAATATATACATCTTAGCGTGCGCTACCTGTGCATGGCAGTTTACTATTGGGCAGAAAACTGATCTAATGGTGATGAAACTCAAGAAATCTTCAGTGATAAAACATGTCATCTCCTTGCATATTATGTTCATACGGTTTGTGAAAGATCTTTACGGATTAAACGACTACGAGATTCAAGGATATGTATAATCATCACAACACCATAATTCATCTTGATCTTCAAGAAAATATCTTAAGTTCAATCCATTTCATGTCCCAAAATGTATGATTCCATTATGTAAAGACTTAAGAACTTGATAATCTCCATATACTGGTCACAATCGGTTTGAAGCTTCATGAATATGCTAGGAGTTCAAACACTAAAAGATTCAATGGTTTATACGATGAAGAAGTACCGAAACATCGAAAATATCCTTCTAACACATGATGTTCGACTACTTACGAATTTAACTGAATAGATAATCCCAAATCATGATCAAAACATCCTTCAGAATAATACTAATATTGGTGAAGAATCACCTACCTCAAAGTAGCGAAGAACACGAAGGAACTTGAAGAAATCCAACACCGAGAGCTTGAACACCAACCTCCAATGATCTACAATCTTCAACTCGGGCTAGGATGATGATATGAAGGGTTTAGGATTGAGAGAGTGACTCTCTATGTCTCAGAATTCGGGTTTGGAAAGTGATGAAAGCTGAAAAAATGAAAAAGGGTGTTGTCCTATATATAGAAAATGGTTATTAGCGTGCGCTAGTCCATATTCATAGCGTGCGCTAATGGCTATACAAAACTTACTGACTTTACTGTACTCAGCATTTAGCGTGCGCTATCCTCATATCATTAGCGTGCGCTACCGCGTTGACTTGGCTTTTCCCGAAATCCGTCCAGGTTCATCCCGACATAATCCGACCAAGATCCGCGGTCTGATCTCACCTACCAACACGTCTCAATCATGCTGACTACGTATAGCGTGCGCTAAGGTTCATATATAGCGTGCGCTACTAAACCCAAATTAGCGTACGCTACGCCTAGTCGATAGCGTGCGCTACAAGTGCAAAATCACAATATTGAACACAATCATGCAATCATGCGCTTAACAACACCGGATCATGAAATACGGAGAATAATACTCAGATCAAAATACAACAAATACAATATCACAAGGTTCAATTACACATCAGAAATCTCGGGTATTACATCCTCTCTCCCTAAAAAGAAGTTTCGTCCAGAAACTTAAGATGAAAACAACTCCGGATATTTAGTCATCATATTGTCCTCCGTTTCCAAGTGGCCTCTTGACTCGTGTCGTGACCATTGTACTTTAACCAAGTGTATTGGTTTATTCCTCAATTGTTTGATCCGACTCTCAAGTATCTTGATTGGTCTTTCTTCGAAGGTATAGTCATTAGCTATCTCGATCTCGTCGAAATCAATGATGTGACTGGGGTCTGGTACATACTTCCGCAATTGGGATACGTGAAACACACTGTGAACGTGAATCAGGATTTAAATAAAACGGTACTAACTGAGATTACGAGACTTACAACCACGGTCCACACGACGATGCTGGCTCAGCAGTGATGTTACAAACGACCCGTAAATAACGTAAACAGACCCAACTAAAACCCGACTGCCAAGATATCCATGAATCTTAGCTCTGATACCATATTCTGTAACACCCCGAGATATTCGGAATAATTACAGCGCCGTAAACCCTTTAAGTAAGGATTTATAAGGCTGATTAAAAGAAATGTGATTACAATCCAACAATACCACAAAATTTCAAGTTACAAAATCGGTTCCAACTGATCCATTGAGTTAATTAATACAACCATATCGAAATGATATTAATAAGACACGCGTACTCGAGTACTGAAAATGAACCAAGAACACAAATCACAAAAACAACAAACATCAACCACATCACTGAGCCATTTCATCATCATGCCGGTACTGTGGTTGCTTCCCCGCTCCTCGGCTACCTGAACATCAAAACAAATGTCCACCCCCAAAGGGGTTAGCAAAACGATGCTAGTACAAGTATCACAATACAAATTTCATCAATGCATTATAAAACATACAAAACGGACTTCCGTCATCGGAATCAAACGATGTGAATCCTCACGATTCCATCAATACAATACAAGGTAATCCAACGATCCAGCGTCCTCGGTATAGATCCCCATGATGATCCCGTCGGACCAACGCTTGGTGGAAAACCCGTCCAACGATCCAGCGCCCTCAGCATAGATCCCCATGATGATCCCGTCGGACCAACGCATGGTGTACATTCGATCCAGCGCCCTCAGCATAGATCCTCATGATCCCCTCGGATCATTTACAACACAAACAATGCCATTATGCATACACATATCATGTTCATCGACGTAAATATCATGACAACTCAAAGAATATAATCTCATGTTCAACAACACGAATAAATCGTACACACGATCAACAATATAATATCAATAAGCTTAAAATACGATACTTGCCTCAAAGATGGCAAGAACAAATCACTCCAACGAATCTCAACACACTCGAAGGCCGTCTCCTTCGATCAACGTAGCAAGCTCGAACCTTAACAAAAAAAATAATATAGAATTTATCTTATGTCGTACGAATGTCTAACAACCCGATCTAAGGCCGAAAACTCTAAAAATGCAATCTGCCTGAACTACTTAGCGTATGCTACGTACTCTACGTAACGTGCGCTAAGCCTGCCTGTTAGCATACGTAAATGACGAAGTCTAGCGTACGCTAACTTATGTACCGGCAGTCCTCTCTGATCAGCCGACTGACTCTCCTGATGACATAACGTACATTACGTACCAAACATAGCATACGTTACTCATTCCCAATAGCGCACGTTAATATATACATCTTAGCGTGCGCTACCTGTGCATGGCAGTTTACTATTGGGCAGAAAACTGATCTAATGGTGATGAAACTCAAGAAATCTTCAGTGATAAAACATGTCATCTCCTTGCATATTATGTTCATACGGTTTGTGAAAGATCTTTACGGATTAAACGACTACGAGATTCAAGGATATGTATAATCATCACAACACCATAATTCATCTTGATCTTCAAGAAAATATCTTAAGTTCAATCCATTTCATGTCCCAAAACGTATGATTCCATTATGTAAAGACTTAAGAACTTGATAATCTCCATATACTGGTCACAATCGGTTTGAAGCTTCATGAATATGCTAGGAGTTCAAACACTAAAAGGTTCAATGGTTTATACGATGAAGAAGTACCGAAACATCGAAAATATCCTTCTAACACATGATGTTCGACTACTTACGAATTTAACTGAATAGATAATCCCAAATCATGATCAAAACATCCTTCAGAATAATACTAATATTGGTGAAGAATCACCTACCTCAAAGTAGCGAAGAACACGAAGGAACTTGAAGAAATCCAACACCGAGAGCTTGAACACCAACCTCCAATGATCTACAATCTTCAACTCGGGCTAGGATGATGATATGAAGGGTTTAGGATGGAGAGAGTGACTCTCTATGTCTCAGAATTCGGGTTTGGAAAGTGATGAAAGCTGAAAAAATGAAAAAGGGTGTTGTCCTATATATAGAAAATGGTTATTAGCGTGCGCTAGTCCATATTCATAGCGTGCGCTAATGGCTATACAAAACTTACTAACTTTACTGTACTCAGCATTTAGCGTGCGCTATCCTCATATCATTAGCGTGCGCTACTGCGTTGACTTGGCTTTTCCCGAAATCCGTCCAGGTTCATCCCGACATAATCCGACCAAGATCCGCGGTCTGATCTCACCTACCAACACGTCTCAATCATGCTGACTACGTATAGCGTGCGCTAAGGTTCATATATAGCGTGCGCTACTAAACCCAAATTAGCGTACGCTACGCCTAGTCGATAGCGTGCGCTACAAGTGCAAAATCACAATATTGAACACAATCATGCAATCATGCGCTTAACAACACCGGATCATGAAATACGGAATAATACTCAGATCAAAATACAACAAATACAATATCACAAGGTTCAATTACACATCAGAAATCTCGGGTATTACATCCTCTCTCCCTAAAAAGAAGTTTCGTCCAGAAACTTAAGATGAAAACAACTCCGGATATTTAGTCATCATATTGTCCTCCGTTTCCAAGTGGCCTCTTCAGCTCCGTGTCGTGACCATTGTACTTTAACCAAGTGTATTGGTTTATTCCTCAATTGTTTGATCCGACTCTCAAGTATCTTGATTGGTCTTTCTTCGAAGGTATAGTCATTAGCTATCTCGATCTCATCGAAATCAATGATGTGACTGGGGTCTGGTACATACTTCCGCAATTGGGATACGTGAAACACACTGTGAACGTGACTCAGCGATGGCGGTAAGGCCAACCTGTATGCTAAATCCCCAACTCTCTTGAGGATCTCAAATGGTCCGATATATCTCGGACTTAGCTTACCTTTCCTCCCAAAACGGAAAATTCCTCGTGTAGGAGACACCTTCAATAGTACGTGGTCTCCAATCTCGAACTCTAGCGGGCGACGACGCACATCAGCATAAGATTTCTGTCGACTCTGGGCAGTCAAAAGTCTTTCCCGAATCAAAGCTATCTTCTCTTGAGTCTGAACTATGAATTCCGGTTCTGTCCCGATCAAGTCCAAAGAATCATCCCAGCACAGGGGTGATCGACATCTTCTCTTGTACAAAGCTTCAAATGGTGCCATCTTAATAGAAGCATGCCAACTATTGTTGTAGGTGAAATCAATCAATGGCAAGTGAACTTCCCAATCAGTTGACCAATCCAAAGCACAAGCTCTCAGCATGTCTTCTACTGTTTGTATAGTCCTTTCGGACTGACCGTCCGTTTGGGGATGATAAGCCGTGATAAAGTTCAGCTCGGTCCCCAAAGCCCTATGAACTGCCTTCCAGAAGTGCGACACGAAGCGACCATCTCGATCTGAAATAATGGTCTTCGGCATCCCATGCAATCTGACTATCTCTGTAATAAATACTCGTGCCAATTTCTCTGGTCCCCACGTGTCTTTAATTCCTAGGAAATGAGCCGACTTGGTTAGTCGATCAACTATAACCCAATTCATGTTCATTCCCGTCTTGGTCCTTGGCATATTGGTGATGAAATCCATCGAGATATCCTCCCACTTCCACTCGGGAATCGAAAGCGGTTTTAACATTCGCAGGTCGTGATGTTCAATCTTAACCTTCTGACAACTCAAACACTAAGAAACGACCTCTGCTACGACCTTCTTAATATTTCCCCACCAGAAGTTTTTTTTTATATCCTTATACATCTTACTGCTTCCTGGGTTAATAGAATAGGGAGCGCTGTGAGCTTCCTTCAAAATTTTCCGTCTCAAATCATCATCATCGGGAACGTAAAGTCGACTTTGAAATCTCAGAACTCCATCGTCTTGTATCACGAATCCTGGGGCTTTTCCTTTCTTTACTTCGTCACATAACCGAAGGATCAGAGAATCGTTCAACTGCTTAGATTTGATTTCCTCGACTAGGGACGAAGTCAGTTCCATCACATATAGTTGCCCTTGGATTTCTGGTGACCATACTTCAATCCCTTCGCGGATCAGTTCTCGTTGAATGCTGGTTTGGGACGTAAGTGCTTCCAACACTCGAAGAGAAATAGGTTTACGGCTCAATGCATCGGCTACTACATTTGCTTTACCCGGATGATAGAGAATTTCCAAGTCGTAATCCTTGATCAATTCCAGCCACCTTCTCTGCCTCATGTTTAATTCTTTCTAACTGAAAATGTACTTGAGGCTTTTATGATCTGTAAAGATCTGACAATGAGTGTCGTATAAATAATGTCGCCAAATTTTCAAGGCAAAGACCACAGATGCTAACTCCAAATCGTGAGTCGGGTAATTAACTTCGTACGGTTTTAATTGCCGAGAAGCATAGGCAATCACCTTATCCTTTTGCATCAACACACATCCTGCACTCGATTTGAAGCGTCGATGTATACCATGAATCCATCAGTTCCATCTGGTAATGCTAATATAGGTGCTGTAGTCAGTCTCTTCTTAAGTTCATCAAAACCAGCCTGGCATTTCTCATCCCATGTGAACTTTTGAGTTTTATGTAACAGCTGAGTGAGTGGACGAGCAATTTTGGAAAATCCCTCTACAAAACGGCGATAATATCCAGCAAGTCCTAAGAAGCTTCGGACTTCTTTCACGTTATTAGGAGCTTCCCATTCCAAGATTGCTTCGACTTTCTTCGGGTCCACCTGAACTCCGTCAGCTGATATCACATGCCCAAGGAAGGTTACTTCCCTAAGCCAGAACTCGCATTTGGAAAGCTTCGCATAAAGCTGTTCATTTCTAAAGGTGCTCAAAACCACACGCAAATGCTCGGCATGCTCCTCTGTGTCTTTCGAATAGATCAAGATGTCATCAATGAAAACGACCACAAACTTGTCTAGGTATTCTAAGAATACCCGATTCATCAATTGGATAAATACCGCAGGAGCGTTGGTAAGTCCGAATGGCATCACCACGAATTCATAGTGCCCGTACCGGGATCTGAAAGCAGATTTCGGTATATCCGATTCCTTAATTCTCAATTGATGATATCCTGATCGCAAGTCAATCTTCGAGAATACCCTTGCCCCTTGCAGTTGATCAAACAAGTCGTCAATCCGAGGTATAGGATACTTGTTCTTGATCGTCACCTTGTTTAGCTCCCTATAATCAATACATAATCGGAGGGATCCATCTTTCTTTCGGACAAAGAGAACGGGTGCTCCCCAAAGAGAAACGCTAGGTTGAATGTAACCCTTCTGCAATAATTCCTCCAGTTGCTTCTTTAGTTCATACATCTCGGTTGGCGCCATGCGGTATGGTGCCCTGGAAATAGGAACGGCTCCAGGCTCTAATTCGATAGTGAACTCCACTTCTCTCTGCGGAGGTAACCCAGGTAGTTCATCAGGGAATACATCTGAAAATTCATTCACAACTGGAATAGATGTGAGTTCTACTCCTTCTTCTTTCTTCATGGCATAACACCAAATTCCATGACATCCCTGCTTAAGTAATTTCACTGCTTTCATCGCCTTGATTAATTTTCCCGAGCTTCCCGGTCTCCATCCTCTGAATAAGTGTTCAGATCCATCATCCGCAATGATAGAAATGACCCTCTTTCGGTAATTCAGAATAGCTCCATAACGGTTGAGCCAATCGTCTCCGAGAATTAAATCGTCACCATGGATGTCAACTACAATAAGATTCGATGGCCAATCTCTCCCTCCTATAGACACTGGAAAATCTCTAGTTTCTAGGGTTCCCACAATTTTCTCTCCGCTCGGCAAACCCACAACATAAGGTTCACAATCAAATAAACACGATATTTTCAAACGATTAATACAGTTCAATGATATGAAAGAATGCGTAGCTCCTGAATCAAATAGGACACTAACTGGTTGCAAAAGGATATGAATCGTACATGATGCAACAGCAGTGTTCTGATCGTCAGATTTCCTCATCTCGTACAGGCGCGGAGGAACGGACCCAGCACTGGATGTCTCTCTCTTCCCAACATTCTGCTGCTGAAATCCACTCTGTTGCGTCTGGTTCATGCTTATCTCTTTCGGAACTGGCACTGGAGTGTCAGTACCAAACGATCTAGTCGCCACTCCACAGAATTTGGCGCGATGTCCTTCCTGTCCACACTCGAAACAGGTCACAGCAGGTGCGAAACAATCACGTCGAACATGCCCTGTTTTGCCACAGTTATAACATTTCTTCCACGTATGCAAGCGGTTGGTGCTGCCCGGAACTTCTTTCCACCTCGAGAAGGATGTGGAGGCCTCCTGGATGAATGAAATGAGGACTGGCCCTTGCGGGGCCCACTACTCTTATTCACCGTGAAGTTGCCAGACACTTTCTGCTTCTTTGCTTCCGTTGACTTTTCTACTGCCGCCTCTTTCATATCATAGGCCAGAGCCTTGTCCTGATACTGTCGCAAGGTGGTACATTCAAATTCGGACATATACTGCTGAATTTCTGGCTTCATCCGCATGTCGAAATGGAAAATCCTCTCCGCCTCGGTCCTGACCAAGTGGCGCACATAAGTCAGCTAGTGATTAAAAGTCTTAATCACGTCTATCACAGATGCCTCTAAATTTTGTGGTGAGAAAAATTCCTGGACTCAGGCCTCTCTAACTGGGCGAGGACAATATTGCGCTTCCATCATCAATTTGAACTCCGTCCAGTCAACATTATGCTCCTCAGGTAGAATGGCCTCCCACCAGTTGAAAGCCTCCCCAGTCAGAAGATACTGGGTGATCGGAACCTTTCTGTCGTTAGGACAGTTAATCCCTGCAAAGATCTTCTCTAACTCCTTCAACCAGTGATCCCAAGAAAGCTTCTCAGTAGAACCGTCAAATTTTGGAGGATGCAATTTGACCACTTCAGTAAGCCATTTGTCTCCTCGGTTATCCTCGTTATGCTGCTGTCCTATCGCCGTCTGCATGCGATCAACAACCTGAGCAAACTGGTTTATCTGGGCAACCACCTGTTGAAGCACTCCCGGCACGTTAGGATCTGCATTATTATTTGCTGATCCCTGCTGTCCTCCGGAATGGGATTCTGTTCGACTAGCGGTTATTTCTGGGGTCGACACCGAATCTTCCTGTCTCGCATTTCCACGTCCGCGTCCACGACCACGTCCGCGTCCACGACCTCCACTCAACATATTGTAAACACAAATACTCAATATCCAGGGCAACTTTTCTAAAAGAAAGTCCGTCAATATTCTCAAAAAGGATTTAAATAAAACGGTAGTAACTGAGATTTGGAGACTTACAACCACGGTCCACACGACGATGCTGGCTCAGCAGTGATGTTACAAACGACCCGTAAATAACGTAAACGGACCCAACTAAAACTCGACTGCCAAGATATCCATGAATCTTAGCTCTGATACCATATTCCGTAACACCCCGAGATATTCGGAATAATTACACCGCCGTAAATCCTTTAAGTAAGGATTTACAAGGCTGGTTAAAAGAAATGTGATTATAATCCAACAATACCACAAAATTTCAAGTTACAAAACCGGTTCCAACTGATCCATTGAGTTAATTAATACAACCATATCGAAATGATATTAATAAGACACGCGTACTCGAGTACTGAAAATCAACCAAGAAGACAAATTAAAAAAACAACAAACATCAACCACATCACTGAGCCATTTCATTTTCATGCCGGTACTGTGGCTGCTTCCCCGCTCCTCGGCTACCTGAACATCAAAACAAATGTCCACCCCCGAAGGGGTTAGTAAAACGATGCTAGTACAAGTATCACAATACAAATTTCATCAATGCATTATAAAACATACAAAATGGACTTCCGTCATCGGAATCCAACGATGTGAATCCTCACGATTCCATCAATACAATACAGGGTAATCCAACAATCCAGCGCCCTCAGTATAGATCCCCATGATGATCCGTCCGACCAACGCATGGTGGAAAACCCGTCCAACAATCCAGCGCCCTCAGCATAGATCCCCATGATGATCCCGTCGGACCAACGCATGGTGGACATTCGATCCAGCGCCCTCAGCATAGATCCTCATGATCCCCTCGGATCATTTACAACACAAACAATGCCATTATGCATACACATATGCAAATCAACACGTTCATCGACGTAAATATCATGACAACTCAAAGAATATAATCTCATGTTCAACAACACGAATAAATCATACACACGATCAACAATACAATATCAATAAGCTTAAAATATGATACTTACCTCAAAGATGGCAAGAACAAATCACTCCAACGAATCTCAACACACTCGAAGGCCGTCTCCTTCGATCAACGTAGCAATCTCGAACCTTAACAAAAAAAATAAAATAGAATTTATCTTATGTCGTATGAATGTCTAACAACCCGATCTACGGCCGAAAGCTCTAAAAATGCAATCTGTCTGAACTACTTAGCGTACGCTATGTACTCTACGTAACGTGCGCTAAGCCTGCCCGTTAGAGTACGTAAACGACGAAGTCTAGCGTACGCTAACTTATGTACGGCGATCCTCTCGATCACCGACTCGCTTTGATGACATAACGTACGTTACGTACCAAACGTAGCGTACGTTACTCATTCCCGATAGCGCACGTTAATATATACATCTTAGCATGCGCTACCTGTGCATGGCAGTTTACTATTGGGCAGAAAACTGGTCTAATGGTGATGAAACTCAAGAAATCTTCAGTGATAAAACATCTCATATCCGTGCATATTATGTTCATATGGTTTGTGAAAGATCTTTACGGATTAAACGAATACAAGATTCAAGGATATGTATAATCATCAAAACACCATAATTCATCTTGATCTTCAAGAAAATATCTTAAGTTCAATCCATTTCATGTCCCAAAACGTATGATTCCATTATGTAAAGACTTGAGAACTTGATAATCTCCATATACTGGTCACAATCGGTTTGAAGCTTCATGAATATGCTAGGAGTTCAAACACTAAAAGGTTCAATGGTTTATACGATGAAGAAGTACCGAAACATCGAAAATATCCTTCTAACACATGATGTTCGACTACTTACGAATTTAACTGACTAGATAATCAAAAATTATGATCAAAACATCCTCCAGAATACTACTAATATTGGTGAAGAATCACCTACCTCAAAGTAGCGAAGAACACGAAGGAACTTGAAGAAATCCAACACTGAGAGCTTGAACACCAACCTCCAATGATCTACAATCTTCAACTCGGGCTAGGATGATGATATGAAGGGTTTAGGATGGAGAGAGTGACTCTCTATGTCTCAGAATTCGGGTTTGGAAAGTGATGAAAGCTGAAAAAATGAAAAAGGGTGATGTCATTAGCGCGCGCTAGTCCATATTCATAGCGTGAGCTAACGGCTATACGAAACTTACTGACTTTATTGTACTCAGCATTTAGCGTGCGCTATCCTCATATCATTAGCGTGCGCTACCGCGTTGACTTGGCTTTTCCCAAAAGCCGTCCAGGTTCATCCCGACATAATTCGACCAAGATCCGCGGCCTGATCTCACCTACCAACACGTCTCAATCATGATGACTACGTATAGCGCGTGCTAAGGTTCATATATAGCGTGCGCTACTAAACCCAAATTAGCGTACGCTACGCCTAGTCGATAGCATGCGCTATAAGTGCAAAATCACAATATTGAACACAATCATGCAATCATGCGCTTAACAACACCGGATCATGAAATACGGAGAATAATACTCAGATCAAAATACAACAAATACAATATCACAAGGTTCAATTACACATCAGAAAGCTTAGGTATTACAATCAAGTGGGTAGTTTTGTTTCTTTTCTTTTCCAGTTAACCCCATACGTATATAAATTATTTTAAGAGAATATTAAATAAAGGGATTAGAATTACCTGCTGGAGACATCCCATCTACTTACTCCAACGAGCTTAGCACGCATAGCCCTTTCCACATCCCATCGGTTCAAGTAATTTATAGTCTCATCTTCAACGCATGAGACCACATATATTCTGCCCACGAATTGTAATATGTGCTGAACTCGAGTAGTGGATTTCCTATCTACAACAACAAAGACAATAAGACATCACCAAATTAACCAGATTTTACTTTGGAATTTGTGAAATACCCGATTTTCTCCGGCCAGAAACCGATAATCATTCCATCAATAGGGACCGAGGATACACTTTCTATTGACAAAATTGGGACTGGGAGACATTTTGTATATTCGGATTCCAATGAGAGAAATAAATACTTACTGCAATTCCCTTGAGATTGATCGTCTTTTTCTTTTTGTTGTGTTAAATAATAATCCTGGCAGGTTGAGGTACATAATGGCCTAATACATCTACCAAATCCAGAAATACAAATAAAAGGCAGAAAAAAAAAAGAATACAAGAATATAATAATGTAAAACATAACAATAGAAAATGTGCCTGCATAACTTTCACTGTTATAAATAAACTACTATTCCTGTACTGGGGAAATTTGAGCAACCAGCGTTGCAAGAACACGAGATTGTCCTCGGCAACCCAAAAAAAAATTCAAAAAGAAAAAGAAAAATGAAGAAGACGAGTCTCGAAGAACATCGAGGAAATATAAAGAACAAATCAAAATCGAAAACAAATTACCTTCTATATAGAAGAAAAACGAAGAAGACGAGTCTCGAAGAACATCGAGGAAATATAAAGAACAAATCAAAATTGAAAACAAATTACCTTCTATAAATTAGTTTTTTGCAAGAGGCCAGAATCTAAGCTGCAACAGCGGTCAAGAGGGAGGCGGAAAACACAAGAGTGAAGAGGGGGGCGGAAACTAAAGAGTGAGTTGGAAAGAAACGGAAGAGGAGGTGTCAATCAAAGAGTAAGTGGCTGGAAAAAACGAAGGAAGCAGACAGGTGCGACGTAAGCAGGAGTGAAGAAGGTGAAGGAGACACGGGAAGCAGGTGAAACGGAGAGGAAGCGGGCGACGAAAGATTGCCCCTTCTATTATACGCTACAGTATATAGATAAAGAGTACCTATTTGGAAAGCAAATCACAGCAGATTCCTAGAGACTGGAATAAAAAACAAAATGTCCAATTTAGCGAATGCAAAAAACACCTACACACGGAGGAAAAATATTAAAACCAAACTAAACCAAAAAAAAAGCCAACCCTAGAAACAGCATATGTAGGAAAAAAGTACCTGCCTCAAGAGTATGTGACACCGAAGGCAGTTCAGAATGAAACCACAGCTGATTCAAAAAAGCACAAACATGACAACAACAAATAAGGACACAAATAGGGAGCAATCAAGCCAATATTCAAAAACACTAAAAAGAAGATCAAATTGAGGAATATCGTTTAGCTCAAAAAATCGAATCTAGTATACCCACTCAAAAATTTATGCGAAGACGATACCTTACACCAGATTTTACTGAAGTTCTTAAAAAATAATATGTGATGTAGAAAGTGATTTATGATACAGTGGAAATGAAAGCTAAGTCGGAGTAAAAGCTTTACCATGTCTCCGATGATCTTAGCCGCACAATGATGATCGTTTAAATGTGAAGTTGAGGAAGCCAAACATTCCCTATCATCAACAGGCTCCACCAACTCCTCCTGATAACAGTACTTTTCTCCTCATACAAGAAAAATTGATAATATTTCCCAAAAAAAGAAAAAAAAATCCACTGGAGAGAGTATAAAGTGATAGACAGATAGTGCAAACCATGTGAGAATCAAAATCAGATATCCACTGCCTAACTTGTCTGAGAACCTAAAAAAGATGGAAAATTAATAAGAAAAAGGGAAATATAGAGCAACGATGATTCAACAGAATATTAACGAAAAACCTGAGAGAGAGCGATTAGAAGGTCTTTTTCCTTATCTTCAGTTAAAGAATCTAAGGCAATAATACCCTGAAAATGCGTGGTGGAAATGTTTCAAGACGCGAAAATAAACAACAAAAGAAAAATGAAAAATGGGGGAAAAGGTGACTGAAATGCTTACTGAAAAGGGTTGAAGTGATTTATCGAGGACGCGGCAGAGGCGACGATCAAACATGCTGCCAAACATGCAATAAATGACGTAATGCTGCCAAATATGCAATCAAAGACCAGCAACCATTTCATAAGATTGATTTTCCAAGAAAGAAGGCCCTAAGAACACATCCCTCATACAATTAGTCTAACCCAAACATCACAAATATAGAAAATAAAAAACCGAGATTCCTAATTTTTTATTTTCCAAAAAAAACGGGAATCCCAACAAAAAATGTCTCCCAAAATGAATCAAAAATACAAGAAATGAAATGAAATCAGAAATTGTCTTCCCAAAAAGAAATCACAAACCCCACCAACATATATGAGATCAGGCTAAAAAGCTATGACATATAGGCTAGAGGCAAACCCCCAGCTGAGGCTGGGCCAACACAGGAATGCAAAAAAATAGGGAAAAATAAAACCCTAATCTCAAAAGTCAGAGAAAAACACAAACAAAATCTGAATGTTAAGAAAAAAACCTACCCAATGGAGACATCGTACCAAAATCAGGAGACGATGCGAACGGTTGACGCCTTCGAGATGGATGCCGAGAACCTCGAGTCCGTGTAGCGGTGTAGTTTCTTCAAAAAAAAATTAGATTATACCATTCATCGAAATTATGAAACATAATAAAGGGAAGAAAAAAGTTACCTGCCAATTAACACCCGAAGCAAGAAAAATAACGCGAAAGAAGAAAAAAGTGAAAGGAGAAATACATACAGTAGCAATTGCTTTCTCGGAAACCAAGTAGAGAAAGTTAGGGCAAAATAATGAAGCAGGTGAAGAGAATTGAAAGAAACCAAGAAGGTTGTGTCAGCCGCTAAGCAAAAAAAGGAAGAGGCAGGCAGGTGAAGGGGCGGCCAGAAGAGAGGTAGGGCAGAGAAAGCACGCAGGTGAAAGAGGGAGGTAGCGGTCGACGAAAGAAGGCTCTTATATTATACGCTACAATTTACGTTGAAGGGTTCAAATTGGTATTAGATAAATTTGGCAAGGGTAATATTGGAACTTATGCTCCCAATCCCTTTTAAACTCCCCAAATAGGTGGGTTTACAATCTCATGAAATTATAACATACCTTTCTAATTTTTTTCAAAACTTCTCAAAATTCTTATCACTTTAAAATTATCTTTCAAACAATGGTTTTCATGAACTCCTACTAATCCTCCCGACCTATCATCCTCTAAAAGGCGTGAATTTATCGGCAAGTGTGTATAACGTATTTGAAAAGTTTTCCCTTTTATTACGGTGGTTTAGGTTTTGGACCAGAATGACATTAGGTTGATATAAATTTAAAACTTGATACTTAATATTATGTGTTTGGTTCAATTTAAAAATGCACATAATCAGGTTATATATTGTTTGAGCTTTAGCAGAAAAGTACCTTCAAATTATAACAAACCAGCAATTTTAATAATAAAAAATAAACAAATAAATAAAATAGACTTACAAAAAATCAAAAATACATAAATTAATCAAATAAAAAAAATCTAAAATTCATATAAATATTTAATTAGAAAAAACTTAAAATAAAAACTAAACCAAAAATAAAACTATTATAAAATAAAATCGAAGACTATTAAATTAATTAATAAATATAAAAGTTTATAACTCCAAATAACTACTTCAAAATCTAAAAAAATGAAAAGAACCTACATAATTCTAGTTGATTTCGATTTAAATAGATATATTATGTAATATCCGGGGAGAATTTTTTTTTCGTGTTACTGTTGAGTTGTACGTATTCATTTGGAATTGTACAAGTATTGTTGTTTTGGAATGATACAATGAATATTGTATTGGAATATTTCGGGATCGAAATATTTATACTTGTCGTCGGGTTGGTTTCGTCGTTTGAATGTTGGTTGGAGAGTTTGGATTTTTTTGGCTAAGTTCATAGCCTTAACGTACATTACGGGTGTAGCATTACGTATGCTAGCGTGTTGCTATTACGTACGTTATGCATGTAAGGTTACGTACGTAATGCTTGGTAGGTGGCAGGAACCTTCCTCGTAGTCACTTTCGGCCGGTGGGTCCCGAGCATCTTCCGATCGGATCTCACTATTGCAGTCAACGGACCCTTACGTACGTTAAGAGGTGAGCTCTACATACGTAATGCAGGTCTTGTTAACGTACGTAATATGTTTTTGTTTACGTACGTTAAGGCCTTCGTATTTTAGTTCAGTTAGTTCTGGGTTTAGCTTTACATATGTTACTGTTTTTACATAGCGTACGTAAAGGCCCTTACGTACATTAGCATGGGCGTATAACGTACGTAATGGGCTTGTCAGTATATTTATCTTGGTTTCGTATTTCATTTCCTCACGAACCAAAACACATTTTATCTCCCTAGAATCGTCCGTTTGGACTTGTTATTGATGTTTAGCCCCTTCCAACTCGATCTTGATCATCCCAGCTTGGATTGAAGCTTAAAGTTGGAAGCTTGTTGGTGCTCCTTTGGTGTTTGGAGGCTTCTTCTTGTTCTTCTTTGGTAAGTTCCCTCAATCTCCTGTTCTTCAAGTGATTTTCGAGTTTTTGTTGTTGTTTTCTTCGGGTATTGTTTGATTAATGGAGTATATCATGATTCTTCATGGTTTTGATAAACTTTTGATGAAGAACATGATGGTATTGCTTGAGTTGGATTATGTTCTTGATGTTTTAGATTGTTTGGAGGTTTTAATCATGTCTAGTAAGGATTATGTTAAGATTGTTATATGATTAACATAGTCTTGAGATGATTGTTGTTGTTGTTGATGGTGTTCTTGAAAGATTATAACCATTTTAGTAAGGATTTATGATAATTTAAGGGGTGATTATCATAATTTGGAAATGGTTGAGTGAATCTTGTTGTTTAATCCGAATTCATGATGTATTGATGTAGGATTTCTGTTTTAGACATCATGATTATTGAGTTGATGATGTTCTTGGGGGTGATAATGATAATATTGATAATATTATCATTGTAGGAGGATCAATTTGATGATATTGGTGATATTATCATTTTGAGATGTTTGTTTTGATGATTGTTCTTAAGTGAATCTTGTGGAATGGATTTCACAAGTGTTAAGAACGTAATGATCATGTTAATTGATCATCGAGGTGTTAGAGGATGTTAGAATTCATAGTTGAGAACTATGATATTCGTTCGTGCGGTGTGATCGATTCGTGTTTGAATCGGGCTTTGTCTTTGTCGTTGTTTTCTATTGATTTTATGTTTTTGAATGAATCGTTTTCATTCAAGATTATTCGAGTATTTGTGATCGTCGGGAGGCACCGTTCGTCGTTTCGTGCCAGGACGTTGATCGTGGAAGGACTTGCTCGCCTTCAGTTTGAGGCAAGTTTTATACTTGTACTGGTCAATGAGATTAATGTTATCATATATGTGTATGAATGTATTGTATCATTTCGAGACTTAGTCTCTTCGTGATTTGTTGATATTCGGGAATTGTTTGATGCAATACCCTTCGGTGATTATGCCAGATGTGATTGTTATTCGTTAATGGCCGGTTTAAGGCATTGAGATTCTTGTTGTCGATAGCCGGTTCGCGGCATCGATGTATCGATTATTATTGTTGACGTTAATGTCGTTATGAGGCATCGTTGAATCGTTATTATCGAATTGGAACTGTTGATATGATGTTGCATTGGCCGATTGAAGGCATTTGATATATTCGTTTATCATATCTGTTTTGGTGGTCGGTTTAAGACGCCGGGACATCTATTCTACCGTATCATTGGTTATCGATTAACCGTTCTAAGGTAATCGATGTATTTAATTGGGATTACCAAAGATAATTCCCATCCGTTGTATCATTGGTTATCGATTAACCGTTCTAAGGTAATCGATGTATTGAATTGGGGTTATCGAACATAATTCCCATACGTTGTATCATTGGTTATCGATTAACCGTTCTAAGGTAATCGAGGTATTGAATTGGGATTATCGAAGATAATTCCCATCCGTTGTATCATTAGTTATCGATTAACCGTTCTAAGGTAATCGATGTATTGAATTGGGATTATCGAAGATAATTCCCATCCGTTGTATCATTGGTTATCGATTAACCGTTCTAAGGTAATCGATGTATTGAATTGGGGTTATCGAAGATAATTCCCATCCGTTGCATCATTGGTTATCGATTGACCGTTCTAAGATAATCGATGTATTTAATTGGGATTATCGAAGATAATTCCCATCTGTTGTGTCATCGTTATCGATTGACCATTCTAAGGAAATCGATGTATTGAATTGGGACGGTCAAGGATAGTTCCACCCGTTGAGTTGTTGTGAATTGGCCATTCCAAGGCAGTCGAGGTATTTGAATTGGGACCGCCGTAGACGGTGCCCATCCATGAGTTGTTGTTGTCGTGTTGGCCGACTCAAGGCAGCACGCTATTATTATTGTGAATTTGGTAATCTTGGGATCGTTACTGTTGTGATTAATTATGTTTTGGAGGCTAGTCTCGGCTAGTGCTCGATGGGTAAGCTTGGGGCTTGAATCTTCGTGGTTGATTTCCCAACACCTACAGTTCAGTTGGTCACGGTCATGTTAATGATCTCATTATGGGTAAGCTTGGGGCTTGAACCTTCGTGGTTGGTTTCCCAACACCTACAGTTCAGTAGGTCACGGTCATGTTAATGATCTCATTATGGGTAAGCTTGGGGCTTGAACCTTCGTGGTTGGTTTCCCAACACCTACAGTTCAGTAGGTCACGGTCATGTTAATGATCTCATTATGGGTAAGCTTGGGGCTTGAACCTTCGCGGTTGGTTTCCCAACACCTACAGTTCAGTAGGTCACGGTCACCGGGTGATCTCATTATGGGTAAGTCTGGGGCTTGAACCCTCGCGGTTGGTTTCCCAGCACCTGCAATTCAGCAGGTAACGGTCATTGGATGATCTCATTGTGATACAGCTTCGTGTCGGGGCTTCGGCCCTCAGTTGATACAGCTTCGGGCTGTTTGGCTTCAGGCCATTGTGATGGCTAGCAGTTTCGGTTGAATGGCTTTCAGGTCATCGTGACGTATTGGTATTTTCGCTGGAACCTTCAGGCAATTGTGATTCGTATTTATTTTAGCTCTGGGTTGATTTATCTTCGTGTAGTTCATGGTTGTGATCTGTATTGATGATTCGCCGTTGGGCACTTGTGTTCTAACCTATTGAGCAGGTACTGATCGAATGCCGCGGGCATAGTATTTCACGAATGCTCAATTGTTACTTTGGTTTGTGAGCATCTCGTATTACCATTGATGTACCATTTATTCTGCCTTTGGATGCATATCATGTTATACATGTATTTGATATTCATTATCTGGATGACTGACCCCGTGGGGGCAGAACATGTTTTCATGTTTTAGGTGCTTGCGAGGAGAGAGTTGAGACATAGGGGCATGACGATGGCGACGAGGCATTCGAGCGATACTAGTCCGAGATGTTTTGGTGTTCATGTCAGTCAGACAGTTGGAGTACTCCAGTTTTGTTCAGTCGTTGTCATTTTGTATCATCCTAGCTAGGCTCGTGGATGTCGATGTATTTTGTTTAGGCCATGTAGGCCCACTGTTGTCATTGAAATTCCATATCGGAATATTATGTTGGATGTCAGTGTAGGAATTGTGATTCCCCTTTTGGTCAGTTTGTTATATTTTAGTCATGTTCGCCTGGTGGATCTCCTGGTGTGGGGTCCACGGCACTGTAATGGCCCAATGGGATTTGGGGGTGTTACATATTATAAATTTAATATTCATTAGTTAATATATCATTATTTTCAATTTTATTTAAATTAAAATTATAACTTTTATGTTATCAATTAGGAAAATCTCCGAAAAAGTCTCAATATTTTGGGCCAATTTACGGTTTAGCCCCAAATTAATTTTTTTACGAAAAAGAACAAGATACTGGCTATTGTAATTACGTTGGTTCTTTTTTCTGGTAATCCTTTATTTAACCGGTTTTCAAGATGGGGAATCTCCAAAAAAAGTCCCAATATCATTTAAAGCCTCTAACAATGAAGCTGGATATGAAGCTTTGGTCAAAAAATGCAACTAGGGATAGAGTTGGGTGCATGATGAATGGTCGCTTATTCCGAGTCTCAACTGGTTACGCAAAAAGTAAGAGAAAACTTCGAAATAAATGAGGAACGAATGAGGAGGTATGTCGAGGGACTAAGAGAAGCTGTCAATTTTAGGTCAGTTATGGTTTAACCACAAATTTTTTTTTTTACAAAAAATGACAAGATATCGGCTATTGTAATCACTTTGACCGTTTTTTTCGGTAACCCTTTTCTGCTTAAATAACACAGGATAGACCACATGGCCCTCTCATTTAATGACCTGGCGTCCAACTCAGCTTGGAAATCGGTAAAATAAAGGGTTACCGAAAAAAGGGTCAAAGTGATTACAATAGCCAGTATCTTGTCCTTGTTCGTAAAAAAATAATTTGGGGCTAAATCGTAAACTGACCCAAAATATTGGTAATTTTTCAGAGATTTCCCCATCTTGGAAATCGGTTAAATAAAGGATTACCGGAAAAAATGGTTAAAGTGATTACAATAGCTGGTATCTTGTCTTTTTTCGTAAAAAAATTAATTTGGGGCCAAGCCTTAAACTGGCCCAAAATGTAATATCCAGATTTATTACTGTGTATTTCATCTGTATTCAGACCCTGTATTATTCGGATTTGTGGTTTTGATTATTGGAGTATGATATTTCTTGCATTGGCATCCTTGTACTTGAGTATAACAACATGCAAATTTTCTCATGCAAACTCGTGATAGCGCACGCTAAGAATGTAGCTTAACGCGCGCTATCGGCTATTACTAGCGCACGCTACGTATGTAGGAGTTGCGTGCGCTAGACACTGAATTATTGAGGTAGGTGGCTAGCACATGCGCCAGCCGGGACATGGGTCCGGGATAAGATTCCCGCGGATGAACCTGGACAGATTTGGAGTCAACGCTTATTAGCGCGCGCTAAGTATGTATTGTAGCGTGCGCTAATTAGATATAGTGCAGATTATTATAAATAAGACAACCACCCGTTTTGGCTTACATTTCCTTCGTCCATTCTTCATTCTTGAGAGGTCAGAGAGCTATAATCATCCTTCTAACACACTTAGAACACATCTTAGTGATTCTTGAATATTGGTTATCACTTGTGAGTGATCATTGAAGAGAAGTAACACCTTGGAGTGGCACATAACCAACCGGAGTCGGATTCTATCTCGTGGTTCAGTGATTTCGTCATATTAAGGTATGTTGATTCTATCTTCAACTCTAGATTCGTGTTATGGAGAATAAGGTGATCATGTTAATGAGATATTGAATTTCATTAGTGAATTATTCAACAACATCATGTTTAGAACATTGGAATGTCTACGATTACGATATTATTGTTGGAACCTTGAAGTCGGAATCCTAATACTTCAAATGATGAGAGAAACATTCTGAAGTTAACAATCCGTATGATTTATGTTATCTTTGTGATCATGAATTGGAGGTGATATTATTTCGGTTATAAGAACTTAAAGGAAGAATCATCTTAAGAAATATTCTTTCGTATAAGTTGGAATTGTTAGTTCACCTCAAGATGAAGTCTGAATATGTATAATGATAGTAGAATCTAATACATCAACCGGAGATCACCAACTTCGCATGAGAATTGTAATCAAGACGGATTATGGTGTTATGATGATTATACGTATACTTGCACCTCGAAGTTGTTATTATCCATGAGATCATTCATAAAGGTTATGATCATAACATGAAGCCGGATAACAAACATTAATTACGGAGGAATTCGTTTACTTCATCACCATTTGTATAATTTGCTGCCCTCCAGTGAACTGCCATGCACTCTTAGCGTGCGCTAAGCTACGTGAATTAATGTGCGCTATTGAGTACGTTTAGCGTACGCCACGATTGGGACTTAGCGTGCATTAAGTCATCAGCTGAGTCAGTCGGCTGATCAGTGAGGCACTGACCACGCCTGGTTAGCGTACGCTAGGCTGTGTGTACTGTGTGCTCAAACGAGTAGCATTAACGTACGCTACATAGGATTCGTATCGTGCGTTAAGCTATCCAGACAGATTGCATATTAAGGACTTTCTACCGTAATTGTTGAATTGTTAGACGTTCGTTCGGCATGAAATGAATTCTATGCTATTTCTTTTGTTAAGGTTCGAGCTTAACACGTGATTGATCGAAGGGGATGACCTTCGAGTATTTTAATATTCGTGGAAATTTATTCTTGTCAACGAACCGAGGCAAGTACTCTAAATTAGAATTGTTTATATTATGACAATTATGATGTGATTGTATCGTGTAAATATGTTGTGATTATATGTCCACCATGCGTTGATCCGACGGGAATCATCATGGGAATCTATAGCTGTGTGTGCTGGATCGTTGGACAGGTAGTTCCACCATGTGTTGGTCCGACGGGATCATCATGGGAATCTATAGCTGTGTGCGCTGGATCGTTGGAATACCATTAGTATGTTGAAACTGTTATGATATGATATGTGTTGTGGATATTTCTCGTTGGACAAACTTGTTATGATATAATTGTTGATTATATCATTGTTGTATGATTATTGTACTTGTACTAGCATCGTTGGGCTAACCCCTTCGGGGGTGAACATTTGTGTATGTTCAGGATCCAGGAGAGCGGGGAAACAACCACTGGAGATGCATGACGACGAGGGTGCAGAGTGATGTTCCGGCCGGGTTTACTGTCTGTTGTTTGTTGGTTATTTCAATAAGTACTCGAGTACGTCGTCAGTTTATAATGTTTGGATTTTAATGATGTAATAATAATAACTCTTCATTGGATATTTGTATTCTCGGTTATAAACCAGACGGTTGTATTTTATTTCAGCAATTTCATAAATTGGTATCTGTTATTGTTATTTCCTTTATTCAGCCTTGTAAATTCTTATGTAAAAGATTTACGGCGCTGTAATATTCCTGAATATATCGGGGGTGTTACAGAATATGGTATCGGAGCCAGGATTATGGATATCTTGGCCATTGGGTTAAAAATAGGGGTCATTTATGTCTTTTGAGATAACCGGTCGTGAATAACATCACTGTACTGCCTACGCCTTCATGCGAACGGTGGTTGTAAGTTCCTAAACTCTATCTCGTTCTTTACATGTACTTTTTTTATACTTGAATATTAGAATGATGTTGTTTTCTGTATATTAAGTACTTGTGCTTACGGTATGTTGAGAGGCGGACGTGGACGTGGTCACGGTCGTGGACGCGGACGAAGGAATGCTGAAAGGGAGGTGTCGCCTTCTAATCAGGCTAGTCATAGCTCAGGCGAGCCGCAACAATCCATCAATAACGAACCAGAACCTGCTGTACCAGAAATCCTTCGCCAAGTGGTGAATCAGATGACTCAGTTCGCTCATGTCGTGGACAGAATGCAGATGGTGGTGGGACTTTAGCAGGGAGATGGACAGCAAAGGATCCCAGAAATGGGAAATCGAGGTGACCGATGGTTGCAAGAGGTAGCGAAAATGCAAAAAGTAATTGGAGAAAATTTTTGCTGGAATTAATTGCCCAGATGACAGGAGAGCTCCTATTGCCCAGTACTTTCTGATTGGGGAGGCATCCGAGTGGTGGGAAGCTATCCGACCTGCAGATCATGATCCTGATTGGACAGAATTTAAAATGATTATGGAAGCTCAGTACTGCCCTCGTCCTGTGAGGGAAGCCAAAATTCAGGAGTTTTTCTCTGCTCAGCCATCAGACGAACCCGTATCCCAGATGATTAAGACGTTTAACCAGCAGTTAGCATTTGTTCGACATCTGGTCAGAACAGATGCGGAGATGATGATTCATTTTGAAATGAGTATGAAACCAGAAATCCAGAGGTACATGTCCGGTTTTGAATGTACCACTCTCCGCCAATACCAGGATAAGGCGTTGGCGTACGAAATAAAAGAAGCGGCAATGGAGAAGTTTATGGAGTCGAAGAAGTAAAAAGTCTATGGTACTTTTACAGAGCACAAGAACAGTGGGCCCCGCAAGGCCCAGTCTTCTTTTTCTTTCAAGAAACCTCCGCACCTATCTAAGAGCGGAAAGAATTACGGAACAATGTCAGCCACGACGGATACAGCTAGGAAGTGCTTTAACTGTGGTCGCTCAGGCCACCTTTGGCGTGATTGTTTGTGCACTCCAATTACATGTTTTGACTGCGGACAGGAAGGGCACCATGCGACGTTTTGCAAGGACGCCACCAAGTACAATGGAACCCGTTCATCGCAGCCAGTTCAGAAGGAAGCTAGTATCCAACAGACGCAGCAAAGTGTTCAGATGCCTCAAAATTTTGGCCGCGGACGAGGCAGAGGACAATGGGACTGAAAGGGGACATCGAGTGCCGGATCTGTTCCCCCACGTCTGTATGAGATGAGGAGGACAGACGATCAGGATGCTGCTGTCGCATCAGGTACTGTCCAGATCCTTTCCCAGCCAGTTAGCGTTTTATTCGATACAGGAGCTACGCATTCTTTTATATCTTTATCTTGTGTAAATCGTTTAAATATTTCCGGTTTTCATGCTTGTGAACCTTATGTTGTTGGTTTACCGAGTGGAGAGAGGATTGTCGGGAACTTAGAAACCAGAAATTTCCCTATATCATTTGGAGGCAGAGAGTGGCTCTCAAATCTGATTGTGATAGAAATGCAAGGAGACGACCTGATACTCGGAGATTATTGGCTTAATCGATATGGAGCTATTGTAAACTACCGAAGGAGGAATATTTCGCTAATCGCCGACGATGGCTCCGAAGTACTGTTTGAAGGATGGAAACCAGGAAGCTCAGGAAAGTTGATCAAAGCAATGAAAGCTGTTAAATTGTTGAAGCAGGGCTGTACCGGGTATTGGTGCTATGCAATGAAGAAAGAAGATGAAATTATGGAACTTTCATCCATTCCTGTTGTGAATGAATTTCCAGATGTATTCCCTGACGAGTTACCTGGACTACCTCCGCGAAGGGATGTAGAATTTACCATTGAGCTGGAACCCGGAGCTACACCAATTTCTAAGGCACCTTATCGTATGGCACCTACTGAAATGTATGAACTGAAGAAGCAGCTGGAGGAGTTACTGGACAAAGGCTATATTCAGCCAAGCGTTTCACCCTGGGGAGCACCAGTCCTTTTTGTCCGAAAGAAGGATGGATCGCTTCAACTGTGTATTGACTATCGAGAGCTGAACAAGATGACGATTAAGAACAAGTATCCGTTGCCATGGATTGATGACCTGTTCGACCAGTTGCAAGGAGCAACAGTATTTTCTAAAATCGATCTGAGATCAGGGTATCATCAGCTGAGGATTAAAGAATCTGATGTTCCGAAGTCAGCATTCAGAACTCGCTACGGACACTATGAGTTTGTAGTGATGCCATTTGGTCTCATTAATGCACCTGCTGTATTCATGCAGTTGATGAACCAAGTGTTCATCGAATATTTGGATAAATTTGTGGTCGTGTTCATTGATGACATTCTGGTGTATTCTAAGAACCCGGAAGAGCATGCACAGCATTTGTGGATTGTATTAGGACTCTTGAGAAGCGAGAAACTGTACGCCAAACTCTCTAAGTGTGAATTCTGGCTAAAAGAAGTAATGTTCCTTGGTCATGTGGTATCAGCGGAAAGAGTCCGAGTAGATCCGCAGAAGATCGAAGCGGTTTTGGATTGGAAGCCTCCAAATAATGTGAAAGAAGTCCGAAGTTTCTTAGGACTTGCTGGGTATTATCGTCGGTTCGTAGAAGGATTTTCCAAAATTTCCCGCCCACTTACTCGACTCCTGCAGAAAACTCAAAAGTTTGAGTGGAACGAGTCGTGTCAGACTAGTTTTGATGAATTGAAGAAGAGATTGACGACGGCACTGATTCTATCACTTCCACAGGGAACTGGAGGATTTATAGTTTACAGTGATGCTTCAAACCAAGGACTCGGGTGCGTATTGATGCAGAATGATAAGGTGATTGCTTATGCTTCACGACAACTGAAACCTTATGAAGTGAATTACCCAACACATGATTTGGAGCTAGCGGCAGTAGTTTTTGCTTTGAAGATCTGGAGGCATTATCTCAGACGGACTCACCGCGATCTTTATGGATCACAAGAGTCTCAAATACATCTTCAGTCAGAAAGAATTGAACATGCGGCAAAGAAGATGGTTAGAACTGCTTAAGGACTATGACTTAGAGATTTTGTATCATCTAGGCAAAGCGAATGTAGTGGCTGATGCACTCAGCCGCAAGCCTATTTCTATTCAGATGCTGGAGACTCTGACCTCCCAACTTAGCCTTCAACGAGAGATGATTCGAGAAGTAATTGAAGTGTGGTTACAAAGAGTCCAAGGACAACTGTGCGTGATGGAAATAACTTCGTCATTAACCGAAGAAATCAAATCTAGACAGGCAGATGATCCTCTGATGATTCAGTTATGTGATGAAGTGATCAAGGGGAAGGCCCCCGGATTCGTAATCCATGATTATGGAGTTTTGAGATTTCAGAACTGACTCTGCGTATCCGATGTCGATGTTCTGAAACAGACAATTATGAAGGAAGCTCACAGTTCTCCCTATTCTATCCACCCGGGCACCAGTAAGATGTATAAGGACTTGAAGCAGAATTTCTGGTGGGGCAACATGAAGAAAGATGTAGCGGAATATGTTTCGAAATGCTTGACTTGTCAGCAGGTTAAAATCGAGCATCAATGGCCTGTCGGGATGTTGAAGCCGCTCCCGATTCCTGAGTGTAAGTGGGAGGATATATCGATGGACTTTATCACTAGTATGCCAAGAACCAAGACCGGAATGAACATGATTTGGGTGATAGTTGATCGTCTAACCAAATCAGCTCATTTTCTAGGCATTAAGGACACGTGGGGACCAGAGAGGTTGGCGCGAGTATTTATTTCAGAGATAGTTCGATTGCATGGTACACCGAAAACTATTGTTTCTGATCGAGACGGCCGTTTTGTGTCTCACTTTTGGAAAGCAGTTCATAAGGCCTTGGGAACCGAATTGAACTTCAGCACAGCTTATCACCCACAGACTGATGGACAATCCGAGAGGACTATTCAAACGGTGGAAGATATGCTGAGGGCTTGTGCTTTAAATTGGTCAACTGATTGGGAAGTTCATCTACCGTTGATTGAATTTACCTACAACAATAGTTGGCATGCTTCCATTAAGATGGCACCATTTGAGGCATTATACGGGAGAAGATGCAGATCGCCCCTATCCTGGGACGATTCATCAGACTTAATCGGGACAGAACCAGAGTTGATCGTGCAGACTCGAGAGAAGATAGCTTTAATTCGTGATAGACTGTTGACCGCCCAGAGTCGCCAGAAATCTTACGCAGACGTACGCCGTCGCCCTTTGGAGTTCAGTACGGGAGACCACGTACTTTTAAAGGTTTCTCCTAATCGGGGAATACTTCGTTTCGAAAGGAAAGGAAAGCTGAGTCCGAGATATATCGGACCATTTGAGATCCTTGAGAGAGTTGGAGAGTTGGCATACAGATTAGCATTACCGCCGTCATTGAGCCATGTTCTTAATGTGTTCCACGTATCCCAGTTACGGAGATATATACCAGATCCTAGTCATATCATTGATTTCGGCGAGATCAAAGTTGCTCAAGATGGGACGTTTGAAGAAAGACCGGTCAAGATACTCGAGAGTCGAGTTAAGCAGTTGAGGAACAAACCAATCGTTTTGGTCAAAGTTCAATGGTCACGCCACGGAGTGGAAGAAGCCACATGGGAAACGGAAGATGGTATGAAGTCCAGATATCCCGAATTATTTTCGTCTTGAGTTTCGGGACGAAACTCCTTTTTAGTAGGAGAGTATGTAATATCCGGATTTATTACTGTGTATTTCATTTGTATTCAGACCCTGTATTATTCGGATTTGTGGTTTTGATTATTGGAGTATGATATTTCTTGCATTGGCATCCTTGTACTTGAGTATAACAACATGCAAATTTTCTCATGCAAACTCGTGATAGCGCACGCTAAGAATGTAGCTTAACGCGCGCTATCGGCTATTACTAGCGCACGCTACGTATGTAGGAGTTGCGTGCGCTAGACACTGAATTATTGAGGTAGGTGGCTAGCACATGCGCCAGCCGGGACATGGGTCCGGGATAAGATTCCCGCGGACGAACCTGGACAGATTTGGAGTCAACGCTTATTAGCGCGCGCTAAGTATGTATTGTAGCGTGCGCTAATTAGCTATAGTGCAGATTATTATAAATAAGACAACCACCCGTTTTGGCTTACATTTCCTTCGTCCATTCTTCATTCTTGAGAGCCCAAAGAGCTATAATCATCCTTCTAACACACTTAGAACACATCTTAGTGATCCTTGAATATTGTTTATCACTTGTGAGTGATCATTGAAGATAAGTAACACCTTGGAGTGGCACATAACCAACCGGAGTCGGATTCTATCTCGTGGTTCAGTGATTTCATCATATTAAGGTATGTTGATTCTATCTTCAACTCTAGATTCGTGTTATGGAGAATACGGTGATCATGTTAATGAGATATTGAATTTCATTAGTGAATTATTCAACAACATCATGTTTAGAACATTGGAATGTCTACGATTATGATATTATTGTTGGAACCTTGAAGTCGGAATCCTAATACTTCAAATGATGAGAGAAACATTCTGAAGTTAACAATCCGTATGATTTATGTTATCTTTGTGATCATGAATTGGAGGTGATATTATTTCGGTTATAAGAACTTAAAGGAAGAATCATCTTAAGAAATATTCTTTCGTATAAGTTGGAATTGTTAGTTCACCTCAAGATGAAGTCTGAATATGTATAATGATAGTAGAATCTAATACATCAACCGGAGATCACCAACTTCGCATGAGAATTGTAATCAAGACGGATTATGGTGTTATGATGATTATACGTATACTTGCACCTCGAAGTTGTTATTATCCATGAGATCATTCATAAAGGTTATGATCATAACATGAAGCCGGATAACAAACATTAATTACGGAGGAATTCGTTTACTTCATCACCATTTGTATAATTTGTCGCCTCCGGTGAATCGCCATGCACTTTTAGCGTGCGCTAAGCTACGTGAATTAACGCACTATCGAGCACGCTTAGCGACGCCACGATTGGGACTTAGCGTGCGTTAAGTTATCACCGAGTCGGCCGATCGTGAGGCACGACCACGCCTCGGTTAGCGACGCCAGTCGTGTGTATCGCGTGCGCTAACGAGTAGCATTAACGCACGCTACATAGGATTCGTAGCGTGCGTTAAGCTATCCGCATGCATTGCATATTAAGGACTTTCTACCGTAATTGTTGAATTGTTAGACGTTCGTTCGGCATGAAATGAATTCTATGCTATTTCTTTTGTTAAGGTTCGAGCTTAACACGTGATTGATCGAAGGGGACGACCTTCGAGTATTTTAATATTCGTGGAAGTTTATTCTTGTCAACGAACCGAGGCAAGTACTCTAAATTAGAATTGTTTATATTATGACAATTATGATGTGATTGTATCGTGTAAATATGTTGTGATTATATGTCCACCATGCGTTGATCCGACGGGAATCATCATGGAAATCTATAGCTGTGTGCGCTGGATCGTTGGACAGGTAGTTCCACCATGTGTTGGTCCGACGGGATCATCATGGGAATCTATAGCTGTGTGCGCTGGATCGTTGGAATACCATCAGTATGTTGAAACTATTATGATATGATATGTGTTGTGGATATTTCTTGTTGGACAAACTTGTTATGATATAATTGTTGATTATATCACTGTTGTATGATTATTGTACTTGTACTAGCATCGTTGTGCTAACCCCTTCGGGGGTGAACATTTGTGTATGTTCAGGATCCAGGAGAGCGGGGAAACAACCACTGGATATGCATGACGACGAGGGTGCAGAGTGATGTTCCTAGGGTTTATCATGCATTGTTTGTTGGTTATTTCAATAAGTACTCGAGTACGTCGTCAGTTTATAATGTTTGGATTTTAATGATGTAATAATAATAACTCTTCATTGGATATTTGTATTCTCAGTTATGAACCAGACGGTTGTATTTTATTTCAGCAATTTCATAAATTGGTATCTGTTATTGTCATTTCCTTTATTCAGCCTTGTAAATTCTTATGTAAAGGATTTACGGCGCTGTAATATTCCTGAATATATCGGGGGTGTTACACAAAAATTGGGACATTTTCAAAGATTTTTCTATCAATTGATCTTATACTTTTTAGTTTTATTTTATATTATATTTTTATGTTTTTTTTAGTTTTTTATTTATTTTTCATTTTTCTAGTAACTATTTAGAATTTTGAATTTTTATAATTATGAATTATCTTACCATTACTTCATTTATGTTATATCATTTTATGAGTCAAATGCACAGTATGGGTTGTGGGTTTGAGGTATACGTTTAGAATTTATTTTTTCGTCAATCAGAAGCATGGTATGAGTTTTATCAATTCCAAACTCAGACCTCATATTAGAAATATGCGAACTAAATGCCCTTAATAGACTTAATAAAAAGAAACCGAAAATCCAAGTAATTAAAAACGAATTGAAGAAAAAAATGGGTTAATCGGATCATTTAGCAGGATTGTGGGCGGTAAGGTATATATTATAATCGGGCTGTAACTGTTTGCATTTGTGTAACCCGGATTAATTCATTTTAGGGGATAAATTTATAATTTCATATATATATATATTCATAATTTTAGCATTGACAGCTCAAACCTCATAGAAAAATATATCATATCACGAATTCGGGTCCATGATGCATTATATACTCGTAATGATTATATAAAAGATAAATTAGTAAATGACATAAATGCTTTAGTCAATACATCCATCATGTTTTGTGTATTGCTTCTGAGTGTATGTTGCATCATAACCTTAGGCGCATAATGTAATACGAAATAAAAATACACCCTTTCTCTCTTGTGATCTTGGAAATATTTCTCACACATTAATTATTCAATCTTTTGCTTCAGTCAGGCCATTGAACTTGGACAAAAGATATCATGTACTACTCGTGTGTACCACAATGTGTACCATTAATGTATTCTTTTTAACATACTCCACGTCAAGTGTTGTAGGTCCACTATATTTTACACTAATTTTACACTAATGGTACATATTATGATACACAAAATGGTACAGAGAATCCATACCATTAAAGTTGGAGAATACATATACTACAGCTCAAAAACCAAGTGCTCCTCATTTATATTTAACAATGAAATTCAATGTTAAATTCAAGATATGACAAAAAGTTGTGAGCTTAAATGCCATGTCAACATGTTACCATTTTTTTTATAATTATTAGCTTGGTCGTTGGGACTGTTCTATTAGCTATAGATCATCTAACGACTTCTTTCTTTTTTTGATCTTTAAATAATACAAGTAAATCTTATATAATATAATATCATATACTTTTTCGGACATGATTTTACATGTACAGTCAAATGTAATTCAATCCTACAACAAACAAATATTATGATATTTCACAGCATTCTCAATACACACTATTCTGAATACGAGAATTTTAAATCTCACTAAATCCTAGCACAAACAAAGAGGCCCTAAAAGAAAAATAAATGCCATTGATTCGCGATGAAAAGGGGCATATATGCATACATAATTTTTTGTTGTGTGGAACCATATGCATACATATTTTTTTGGTCAATAACCATATAAAACTTTTGTCCCCTCAAAAATTTATATTTCATTTAAAATTTGATTTCTTTAGAAAGTTTATATAACCATAATCACATCATTTAATCTCAAACACACATTCATCACTATATGTTTCATTTTATAATATCAACCATACACTCACATCAATATTTATACAATCTGTCATTATATCACACAACCATTTTGTGTAAAGATCTGTGAAAATATTATTTGGAAGAAAATACAGTGGGAGCAAAAATAAAAGGGTTTGGATCGGTCAAATAAGACGTTGCCTCTTTAAAATGTTAATTAATAATTTATAATATAGATTAATTAGCAACTCAAAACAACAACTCATGTGCTCATATTGGTATAATTTAATTATTTAATCACATTAGATCCAGGAAATCAACCAATAGTTATCATTGTAGATTAGCATTACAGATTTAAATTGAACTTCAAGATATTCAAGAGGATTCATCGTCTTAATCCAATTGTTATGCGGGCAAAAAGCTACTGGACCACATCGAGTTCAAGTATATTAGTCGACCCTCACAAAAAATCTCAGGATATATTCTTTTTTTCTAAATATTTTCAGTATTTTAGAAAAAATAAAGTATTCTTCAAATTGTGAAAATCAAGATCCATAATTTAGCATAATAGAAAGTTGAAAGGGGCAGTATATGTCAGATGTGTTTCGCCGACCCCTCTATCTTATTTTTAGGCATTTTAGGCTGCCATAGACCTTAATGGGAATTTAGATAAAGACTCCCATTCTATCTCAAGTTTCCCTTAATACAATTAAGTTCATTAGTATTCAGTCCACTAAAGAATTATTATTGCACTTTGTATCTAAATTTTATTTTATAAAGGAGAAATAACCCAAAACTACAAAGTTAGACCCCATTTTACCAAAAATACAGTAACTTTACTTTTACTACCTAAAACATAATTTTTACACAAACGCCTACAACACCCTTACTATATAAATTAAACCCAAAATTCTTTCCCATTTCTCCTACACGACGCCCCGCCCACTCTTTCTATCTTCTCTTGTCTTCTCTCTCTCTCATCTCTCTCTCTCTCTTCTTCCTTCTTCTCTTTTGTTCCTCTTCTTTTGTTGAAACTTCAGAGTAGCCGAAAGTTCAATTTATATGTGGATATGTGCATCTAGAGTCGCGGATTTTTAGAGGCGACTGTAATACCCGGATTTTCAGTATAAGTTTTTTGCGTTATTTGAGATATAATGGATAGCTTGGGGTCTATACAGTATGAGTAAAATAAATTGAGAACTAAGACAGCTGTATTGTATAATTGTCATAGTTGGTCGACAATTACATTTGAGGATATCTTGTATCACGTTATCGTACTTTTGATATTGGGTATATCATGTGAGAATATTATTGGATTGAATATATGTATTCAGTATGTTGTGTATATGCATCTGGTATACCGAGACGACAGACGAGAGCAGCTGGAAATGGCTAAGTACAGTCACGTTAGCGCAGGCTACAATGTAAGCCTAGCGCACGCTACAATGTATGACTAGCGCATGCTACGGTGCATACTTAGCGCACGCTGAGAGGTTTGTGTTACATACGCTAAGGACGACCCCTAGCGTACGTAAGGTATTCTGGATAAGGTTCGGAAGGTGGCCGATAGGTAGGCCCAGATTGATTATTACATGCACTTAGCGCACGCTTATGCATATGGTTCGCGCACGCTAACATCAGATCGGTCAACAGGGAATCTTGGATTTGGCAGGCCACTTTCGACATGTGGACCCCGGGCATCTTCGGGGAAGGTGCAGATTGTCAGGTCAACGATGATTAGAGCACGCTAATGTGGAAGATTGGCGCACGCTAATGGTGTATTACTGTAGCAGGTCAATGACTGTATTTACATACGTTATTGCATGGATATTACGTACGTAAGCTGATATGCGAAGCAAGGCAGTAGCCTCTGGACTGCCCGATAGCGCACGCTATCAAGGAAGGATAGCGCACGCTAAATATAAGGGTTAGCGCACGCTATTAATGTACTTTATAAAAAGGGGACAGACAGATGTTAAGAGGCATTTCGTCTATTTCTTTGCTTTCACTCAATAGAGAGAGCCTTGGGAGGATATTTGAAATTCCTAAACACTGAGAGATGATCCTCTTTAACAAGATTAAGATGGAAAGCATAGATTAAAGCTTTGTTCTTGAAATTATTGATGATTCTTGAAATGGAGTTCATAGAGAGAGTTTTGAGGTTCCAAATACTGGATTATGATGGAGTTGATCATCCTTATCAATATTTGGAGCTTCGAAATGATTGGAATCAGATTCAACCTTGATAATCAATCCTTTTCTTCAAAGAGGTAATTAACTTTCACTTTGGTTTTCGTCTTGGATTGTATATGATGTTCATGAGTTAATAATTGTCATGATTATGTGTTGGATGACCGAACCATCTTGATGTTATTGTTGATATGCGGATATTGATATGATTCGTATGGTGTTGTTCGTCTTATAGAGATATATAGGTTAATCCTTCTTCTCATTTTTCGGATGTTGATGTTGTTGTTGATATCACCTTCATATGATGATAGTTATGGTGTTGTTTATCTTCAAGAGATATGGCGATTTGTGTCTCTCCTCATTTCGGATTTTGATGTTAAGATGATATATGGATATATATGACTTGGATGATTATTTAATGTTAGCATATCGGATTATGATGGTTGTTATGAACATGATTATGGAATCATGGTATTCTTGGTGTTCTTGGTATATATCACATCAAAGAAGAAGGATATATATTGGTTTGATTATAAACATGGATAAGATAATTGAAACTAACATTATGTTGATTTTAGTGATTGAGTTCGTATGATAAGATATGGATCATGATGATGAGATTGAATTTGGAAAGGTTGTGTTTGATCTTGGAGTATGGTTTTCGTTACATTCATATTCGTAGTCGCAAGGTGTTAGTCGATGCTTGGAATGCATGCAACTGTACAGAATTAGCGCAGGCTAAGCTTGATGGCTAGCGCACGCTAACGAGAGCGACTTAGTACACGCTATGTTATGTGTTTAACGTGCGCTAAGTAGACAGACAGTGCAGTATTTTCATGTTGTGGTTATGGGTTCGTGATTAGTTAATTTGGGTTGTTCGGATTTATGTTTAATCGGGATATTGTGGAACCATTAAGTTTGATTGGTTGGTTATATCGGTTGTTGAGTATTATCGAATGTGTGTTAATCGATTATTGCAATAGGTTGTGATGTTTTGATCGTGGATTATGATCGTTGTGTTGCGGTCGAGGTTGAAGAACTCATAGATTGCTTTTGGTTGGGGTTGAGGAGCTCGTAGACGAAGGCAATGGAATTGGTAAACGGCTTTGTCGTATTGGTACCAAGGCAAGTTTATACTTGTTCAGTTTATAATATTTAATGAATGATTTCGCTTTCATTTCATTTATAGTTCATATAGCAATGATATTATAAGTGTAAATTGTCAGGATGATGGTTTGTTCGTGGAAAGGATATTGTCTTCGTCTTTGAGGTAATTTAAGCACTGTTCAGTTATGAGGATAATTAGTATGTTGAGTTGTTGTATATGTTGAGGTTTCGTATAATGAGGTTCGTATTGGTTGTTCGATGAGGGATGTTGATCCCAGGACGGTAGTGTTGAGATTGTTGCTCGCATTGGTCATTCTTTGGGGATTGTGATCCCAAGATGTTTGTTTTGGATATTGTCGGTCGTGTCGATCTTTCATTATCCGTGTGTCATTGTTCACTCAGTGAATTTTTTGATCCTTATTGGATATGTGATTCTTTGAGTTTCGTTGTCATGTTGCATCGTAACATATCTGGAGTCATATCTGCGTGCCAATTGGTTATTGTGTAGGATTTTTAGCTGGGCACACGATGGTGATGCGTGGATGTTTCCGCATTGAACCGTGCACACAAGACGTACTTCGTGAGGCTAATTAGGTACATGTCCCACGTATATCCTGGATTTCGTATACGGGGTGGTCATGTGCACGGACACATTTCCGGATCGGGCGTACTGTGACGTCCATCTTTGAGCCATATGGATTGGTCGTTCATCCTCCATGTATGATTGGATATGTTCGACGGTTTGCGACTGGTTGTTCATACGCCCAAGGGGTATGTTCGACAGTCGAAGTTATTTCTTTGAGATCCATTATTGTTGATCATTTGGAGTTTACCTTGTTGATGGTATTCTCGGTTATCGTCGATCCTTTGTTTGTCGCATTGAAGTTTATCATGTCGATGATATTCTCGGTTGATGTTTTGGTTGATCTAGTTATTGATCGTATGAGCATTCGAACTGTACGTCGATGTTTCAGGACTTGTTATATTTGTCTTGTGGTAGTTGATCTACAGATATAATGTGTTATATTGCCCTTATCCAGATTGATATTTGACGATGCAAATCCGACGGATAGGATTTGACACGGATGAAT
>CM065806.1:72051969-72158000 GCA_033398695.1 Orobanche coerulescens
CTCTCATATAATTTATCTGAGATTATGTAGGTTGTGAACTTGTTATATACTTTATAAGACTCCGATAATATGATTTTTCGTATGACACAATAACACACCATACTATTTACAGTATAAAGTAAATAGATACCATTTGCATAATTCTAATGAGAATTAATATGCAAAGCATGTGACGAAATGTATTCATTATTCGCATAGACATCAGGAAGATAAAATCATAATACAAGAATAAAGTATGATTTGCAGTATACAACCATAACTAATACACCATCTATCAATATTTGGTAGGACACATGCAATACTTAGTAAGAGTTATGTTTATCATTTACTTAATTTTACTTTTTGTCTTTTCTATCTTTAATCATAAATATTTATCATTTGGAAAATCTCACTTTTTATATTTTTTATTTAAACATAATTATAGATAAATTGCTTCATGTACCCTTCTTAATACAAATTAAAAATAAAAATAACCGCATGTTGTCCCACCAACTACTGACGCCGTGGAGTTTTAATGGCCGACAATACAGTTGCGGTCAGTCACCAACGATGGCCAGTTGTCGACCGGCCACCGACGCCTGTTAGTTTTTTACTAGTTGGCATTGCAGTAACCGACAAGCCGCGACTCGAAAGAGTCTTATTTGGAGTTGTGCCACAAGACGACCGTCTTATTTTGTCGGCAAGCGGTGTGATGTTCACAAAAAGTCCGGCCACCAAAAATCGGATTGAAGCATCTCATTGTTCATCCACAAACCGGATCTGTAATATCCAGACTAATATTGTGTATGTTCATCTGTCATTGAACCGAGTGGTATATTATTGTACAGAAAAAAATATGATTTCCCTATTATTTATACTCTAGTATTCATGATCATTTGTGTAGAAATCGATACTTGCAATGCATGCATCTGCATGGCATTAATGCATGTTATGACGGAGCTAGCGTACACAAAATAAAGAAGTTAGCGCACGTTAAGAATGTGCCCTTGTGTACGCTAAAGGTTGTTAGACTTGGACAAAACATGGTCGACATATGGAGCCCGGATGTCGGATCTTGTCGGATCTCCCTCACATGCAGCCGGACAACTATTTGAATGGATAAGTCAACGACTATTAGCATGCACTATGTATTTTAATAGCGTACGCTAAAGTTCACACATAGCGTACGTAATGTAACACCCCCAAAACCGTATGGGAATATTACACGCCGTAAACCCTTTCCGCAAGGATCTACCAGGCTAAACATCCATAAACAACCAAATGCTTGCCCGGCCAGGGTCAAACAATATAATAATACAGACCGTTAAGGTCACTTACACATAAACACACAGACCGATGAGGTCACACAACTCTATCAACAGGACTGACTAACAACATTACCCATACAGGGGTCGAAATACAATACAGCGGAAGACTGAATCAACTCTAACAATACAACTAAACTCTACCAACTCTCAACTCTTGATTAGTATCGCAGCTCGTCATCCCCTTGTGCCAATCCTGTGACTGCTCCCCGAACTCCGCATGTACCTGGACGCAGAACAGACATCCACCCCCCGAATACTCGGGGGTTAGTAAAACTCCTCTGTTTTACTAGTGCAAGTATCAAACCATACGAAATGTAACAAGCAAATAGCAACTACGAATTTAATACGCAAATCAATTATCAAAATGTTCCCGAGAAGTTTTAGAATTTCGAACTCAAGTAAGAGATATTTGAAAAGGAACACATCATCTCGGGGATTTTTAAAGCAGAAATTCTTTTGGACCTCGAGTCCCAATTTACAAAACCTTTTCGTAAACATTAGGGCCTTAGCCCGATTCTCGTTTCAAAGCATACTAAATAATATATCATTATGAGTCCGAGATCCATATTTAAAATGTTACCCGAACAATCACTGCTACACGATCATTGTTCGTACACATCATGTACCGAACTCCGGAGGCCTCGACGGACCTTACCCAGACCACACATACTGTTCGTACACATCATGTACCGAACTCCGGAGGCCTCAACGGACCCTACCCGGCCACACACACACTGTTCGTACACATCATGTACCGAACTCCGAAGGCCTCAACGGACCCTACCCGTCCACAACATCGTTCGTACACATCATGTACCGAACTCCAGAGGCCTCGTCAAACCCTACCTGGATCACACACCTTGTCCGTACACGTCATGTACCGGACTCCATAGGCCTCGTCAGACCCTACCTGGATCACACACTTTGTTCGTACACATCATGTACCGAACTCCAGAGGCCTCGTCAGACCCTACCTGGAACACACACACATCGACACGACACAATTCATAATCATTAAATGTCAAGCCATTCCACATTACACCGAAATGTACAATCAAGTATGTAAACCAAAACAACACAAACATCACGATCATCACAACGACTCTTAACCAACATAACACACATTCGGTACACAATACATTGAACAACCATGTGTACAACCATCTCATATGTACATCTCAATCCTGCACAAATGGCACAACGCCTAACACGTATACCAATATATCACTATTATCACAAAGCCTTCAAATTTCGGAAAACACAACCAACTCCAACGGAACATATTTACGGAGGCAAGCAAAATCGTCATACATATCATACGTAATTACTAGTCACAAGATACAAGTCGTATAATAAGATACTTGCCTTAATAACCGCTACCAAACGCTCAGAAGAACACGGTTCGGCCGGAAGCTCGAACCCCAAAGAAGGCAACGAGCGGAAGGGTTCCGACTCGAGTTCTACACAAGAATTCGTTCCTAAGTCACAACGATATCAATTCAATCACAATTCTACGAAAACGTATGGAACTTCCCGAGTTCTACCCATTGAAGCATTTTATCGGACACTTTGAAGGCGTAGTCCAATTCAATCGATTATTCAAAGAAATACTCAAATCCGTTCCACAAAACTTCAAGGGTATTGAATGATTACGAGTTTACAATCAAGTTTCATCAAATCTGAATCAAAACAAAGAAAATCGGCCAAAACACCAAGAAACCCCAAGAACATCCAAAACCAAAAGTTTAGGTGTTCTTAACTACGATCCGTCTGGAAGATGATGTTAATCCATGATTCCAACTACCAAAACATGTTTATATAAGTTGATTCTACTCAAAACCAACGATCTATGGTGAAAAATCGCGGAAGGAACGAAGAAAAGTGGAAAATGCCGGATATGACTCGGTCCAGGCCTTAAATAGCCGGACAATGCCGGACGCTTACGTACGTAACCGGCCGGGCCCTTACGTACGTAATCGCCATGGCGAAGTCTGCCGTAAATGCGGCATCGTTACGCACGTAACCGGCCAGGGCCTTACGACGTAACCGGCCTTACGTCGTAGTGCCGGTCACTAATGCGTTACTCGGCGAGTGGCTGCTGACATGCCGGCCATGACTCGGCGGGACCAACTCCGACGGCCCGAACGACCCCGAAACCCGAACCTGAGTACGAATCGAAGATACGGTTACGAAGTACTCAAAAATACGAATCCGAGCACTAATAGAACACACGATTCCGACTACCCGAAGGCTCGAAATTCGACAACGGAAAGTAATTACCCCAAACTTTGGGAAATTACGAAAATGGCCCAAAACGCCCCAAAATCACGATACATGATCGAATAACCAAACCGAAGCTTGCAACATGAATAATAACATTAAATGGACTTAGAAACTCGAACAATAGTTTCGACGAGATTATGAGAATCGAACTCATGTGCGGAAAAGTCATTTAAGAACACGAAACTCAACAAAACGATACCGAAGCGAACTCGGATGACAAAAGTGTAGAATTAAATATTCTCGGAATGACGAAGCGGTCAAAAGCGAGTCGTCGAAACGGACCTCCGCCGAAAAATGAAAATTAGGAAATCAAATTGCGGATATTACATTCTACCCTCCTTAAAAGAAGTTTCGTCCCGAAACTTAAAACAAGTAGGGAGAGGCAATATCCCGACAGGAAAACTCAACAAGATACACAAGAAACGCGTAACTTTCGTCCATTGGCGAAACGTTACAAGCAACGCGAAAGAATATACAGCGTGACAACACGCCACACGACGACCATAACAACGCCACCGGCAATGATTCAAAACAATAACGATCAATTAACGACGCATCACATACCACATCATATGCACACATTTAATCAAGGAAATGTACGCGACAACAAGTCGCACCCGATTAAAATGGCTATGCGATAGAAACAAATAGAGTATTACGATAGAAATCATTCCGATTCTCATCAACAAGAAAATGTCCGACGTCATAACACAAACAATTCAAGATAACAGAAAATGAGAATACCGGATATTACATTCTATCATACAAAAAATAAGTTTCGTCCCGAAACTTAAACTAAGGTTATCACAGTGATACGAAACAAAATATAACGACACAAAATAAAATACCATGCTCATGACCTCGTGGTCCACTGACACGCCTCCGTAGGTTCAACAACTAAACGGGAACTTACACAAAAATAAATATCATTAAACAAGTTCCAAATGTAAAAGCGTCACAAAAACATCTCTACACGCGAAACAATCCGTGTAGCGAGTACCAAAACACCATCACTAGACATCACCGGGCCCTCCTAAGTAGGAATAGAATTCCGGTCCCTTATCATCTCGGCAATAATATCGCGATCTTGAACTCGATGCCCCTCGTGTCCACAATTATAACAAGTCACCGGCGGTTTCTTACAATGCGCGCGTTCATGGCCTAGAACGTTACGGTTGAAACACCTAGGAGCATTACTGAACTCAAAGACACCGACTTGGGTCTTTTGGGTTCTATAACCGACCGAGAAGGTCCCATACTCGGTGATACGAGGTTGAGGTGTGGGAATCCCAATTCCCTTACTTCCGATGCGTCATCGGAAATCTTCTGCTTTTTCGCTACCTATACGGACTCGGTAGACATAATAGCCATCTCAAACGCCAAGGCTCGATCCTGATAGTACTTCAAGATTGTACACATAAAAGGAGCCAAACACTGCCGAAACTGAGGTTTCAAACGCATATCGAAATAACGAACCTTATCCGCCTCACTTTTCACCGATCCCGAACATAACACAGTGCCGATTATAATCGACTATCGCTGGGATATCGACACGTCTCGGGGCGTAGCCGAGAAAAACTCGACAATCCTACGCTCTTTAACAGGCGGCGGACAATACTCGGCCTCCATGGCAGTTTTGAATTCAGTCCAAGTAGCGATACGATCACTAGGCGCTACGGCCTCCCACCACTCTGCAGCTTCCCTGTCGAGTAGGTATTGAGCAATAGGCACTCTTCTCTCATCGGGGCAAGCTACAGCATCAAATGTTCTGTCCAACTGGAAGAGCCAATTCTCCCACCCTAACGAGTCCGAAGAACCTACAAAGCGGGCGGGTGCATTCTCATCACATCTCGTAACCACTTATCAGCTCCGTTATCTTCATCCGGAATCCCGTCTCGGTGTACGGTCTGATTCATATGCGCCAACCGGTCAGTCACCTGACGAAGGATGGTGGCGGCGTCAATATCAACATTACCTCTGGATGATTGCTGCTGATCACGACCACGACTACGACCACGTCCTCGGCCACGGCCTCTCGGCATACTGGATGGACGACCAATAAGAATAACACATTCAAACAAATATCACAACGTCAAGATAAGACAATAAATAGCAGCACGTTAAAACATCAACTCCAAGTCATCACACAAGTGACGAACTAACACTGTAATTTTAGAACTTCATTAAAAAAAAAAAAATCCACACAGTCACATCAACAGAGATGTTTGGATTTTACAAAATCAAACACGGTCAAAACCACACACGTATCGCAGGGATCAAACACTAACAACAAAAATAAAATGTTTCCGGGGTATTATTCAAATGATAAAATTTTAAATTCTCAAGTTTGAAAAAAAGGAATTGGTGAAATGAAATTTTTGAAAACACTTATAATACCTCGGTCGTTTAATTAAAACCATGTACCTCATTATCAAACTGTTTTGATTGAAGCTATTTGCAAAACAACACATCGAGGCTTCAATCTTTTCGCTAGACGATATCGTCAAAATGACCTTATCAATATATCATTATCTTTGCTAGCGTTATACGGGGTAACAACATGTTACCACGCCATCCATCACTGATATATCAACAGAGATTAAATAATCAAGGGGCACGGGTACAACTGTAATAACAAATTTCTACCGGGTCAGTCAAAAGTTTACGGCCGTAACAACATGCAGTTTACGGCCGTAACAACTCTGAGCTTACGGCCGTAATGGAAAACATCTTACGGCCGTAACATCTAGCTGCAGGACTGCAGAATTGTCATAGTAGCCCCCAACACACAAACACATAACATTTAAATTCCGAAAATTAGGGTCGTTATGCAAAACAAGATTTTTCCAAAAATTTTGATTTCCACAAAAATGCTCAAATCAGTAGTCTTTAAGGAAAAACGTTTTCAAAGCTACCCGTAGCGGGTATAATTACAACAATCCAAAATAGTCGATATTAAACCACATGCCCAAATGGCAAACAGGGTCGCCAATTCAATCACATACATCTCATGGCATCAAGTTTAAACACACAACAAAATCATTCATTGGAGTTTCCCACAAACTCTACCGTAAAACCCATCAAGGTTCACAACTTTCACACCATACCAACCCACATGGTGGTTCAAGGGCCAAACATCAATACATCTAGTTCTATACACGTCTGACATATCCAAGTATCGAATAAAACTTCATTACACAACACCGTGTAAATAAAATTATGCACCACAAATATCACACCTAAATGAAATCATGAACACAGATATTATGCATAAAAGAGGAGACTTACGTCCACAGGCCGCACGGAGGCAGCGGCCGCCACGATACTAATCTCATCCGACAACATATCCAATGCGATGTGACTACGCACAACTCAACTTGTCACTGACGACTCGAACGACAAGACAACACATTACTCAACAAATCACAACTCGACTCGACCCGACGGCTAGGTTTCCGCAACCTAAGCTCGATACCATAAATGTAACACCCCCAAAACCGTATGGGAATATTACACGCCGTAAACCCTTTCCGCAAGGATCTACCAGCTAAACATCCATAAACAACCAAATGCTTGCCGGCCGTGGTCAAACAATATAATAATACGCACTGTTAAGGTCACTTACACATAAACACACACCAGATGAGGTCACACAACTCTATCAACAGGACTGACTAACAACATTACCCATACAGGGGTCGAAATACAATACAGCGGAATACTGAATCAACTCTAACAATACAACTAAACTCTACCAACTCTCAACTCTTGATTAGTATCGCAGCTCGTCATCCCCTTGTGCCAATCATGTGACTGCTCCCCTGAACCTGCATGTACCTGGACGCAGCAGGACATCCACCCCGAATACTCGGGGTTAGTAACACTCCACTGTTTTACTAGTGCAAGTATCAAACCATACGAAATGTAACAAGCAAATAGCAACTACGAATTTAATACGCAAATCAATTATCAAAATGTTCCCGAGAAGTTTTAGAATTTCGAACTCAAGTAAGAGATATTGGAAAAGGAACACATCATCTCGGGGATTTTTAAAGCAGAAATTCTTTTGGACCTCGAGTCCCAATTTACAAAACCTTTTCGTAAACATTAGGGCCTTAGCCCGATTCTCGTTTCAAAGCATACTAAATAATATATCATTATGAGTCCGAGATCCATATTTAAAATGTTACCCGAACAATCACTGCTACACGATCATTGTTCGTACACATCATGTACCGAACTCCGGAGGCCTCGACGGACCTTACCCGGACCACACATACTGTTCGTACACATCATGTACCGAACTCCGGAGGCCTCAACGGACCCTACCCGGCCACACACACACTGTTCGTACACATCATGTACCGAACTCCGGAGGCCTCAACGGACCCTACCCGGCCACAACATCGTTCGTACACATCATGTACCGAACTCCAGAGGCCTCGTCAGACCCTACCTGGATCACACACCTTGTCCGTACACGTCATGAACCGGACTCCACACGCCTCGACAGACCCTACCCGCTTCAGACCCTCTGTTCGTACACATCATGTACCGAACTCCAGAGGCCTCGTCAGACCCTACCTGGAACACACACACATCGACACGACACAATTCATAATCATTAAATGTCAAGCCATTCCACATTACACCGAAATGTACAATCAAGTATGTAAACCAAAACAACACAAACATCACGATCATCACAACGACTCTTAACCAACATAACACACATTCGGTACACAATACATTGAACAACCATGTGTACAACCATCTCATATGTACATCTCAATCCTGCACAAATGGCACAACGCCTAACACGTATACCAATATATCACTATTATCACAAAGCCTTCAAATTTGGAAAACACAACCAACTCCAACGGAACATATTTACGGAGGCAAGCAAAATCGTCATACATATCATACGTAATTACTAGTCACAAGATAAAAGTATTATAATATGTTACTTGACTTTATAACAGCTACCAAACGCTCATAAGAACACGGTTCGACCGGGAAGCTCGAACCCCAAAGAAGGCAACGAACGGAAGGGTTCCGACTCGAGTTCTTCACAAGAATTCGTTCCTAAGTCACAACGATATCAATTCAATCACAATTCTACGAAAACGTATGGAACTTCCCGAGTTCTACCCATTGAAGCATTTTATCGGACACTTTGAAGGCGTAGTCCAATTCAATCGATTATTCAAAGAAATACTCAAATCCGTTCCACAAAACTTCAAGGGTATTGAATGATTACGAGTTTACAATCAAGTTTCATCAGAAATCTGAATCAAAACAAAGAAAATCGGCCAAAACACCAAGAAACCCCAAGAACATCCAAAAACCAAAAGTTTAGGTGTTCTTACCTTAGATCCGGTGGAAGATGATGTTAATCCATGATTCCAACTTCCAAAACATGTTTATATAAGTTGATTCTACTCAAAACCATCGATCTATGGTGAAAAATCGCGGAAGGAACGAAGAAAAGTGGAAAATGCCGGATATGACTCGGTCCAGGCCTTAAATAGCCGGACACTGCCGGACGCTTACGTACGTAAGCGGCGGGCCCTTACGCACGTAATCGGCCATGGCGAAGTCTCGCCGAAATGCCGGCATCGTTACGTGCGTAATCGGCCGTGGCCTTACGTGCGTAACCGGCCTTACGTCGTAGGCCGGTCACTACCGAATGCGTTACTCGGCGGGGCTGGCCCGGCATGCCGGCCATGACTCGGCGGGACCAACTCCGACGGCCCGAACGACCCCGAAACCCGAACCTGAGTACGAATCGAAGATACGGTTACGAAGTACTCGAAAATACGAATCCGAGCACTAATAGAACACACGATTCCGACTACCCGAAGGCTCGAAATTCGACAACGGAATGTAATTACCCCAAACTTTGGGAAATTACGAAAATGGCCCAAAACGCCCCAAAATCACGATACATGATCGAATAACCAAACCGAAGCTTGCAACATGAATAATAACATTAAATGGACTTCCGAGAAACTCGAACAACAGTTTCGGACGAGATTCGCGAGAATCGAACTCATGTGCGGAAAAGTCATTTAAGAACACGAAACTCAACAAAACGATACCGAAACGAACTCGGATGACAAAAAGTGTAGAATTAAATATTTTCAGAATGACGAAACGGTCAAAAGCGAGTCGTCGAAACGGACCTCCGCCGAAAAATGAAAATTACCGGAAATCCGAAATTGCGGATATTACACGTAAGGTCTTGGCAATGTACGCAAGACAAATGACATAATGATATAGTGAGTTACGTAGATCGATAGCATATGAAACGTATGTGTACTAGCTTGCGTTAAGGCCTTAGCGTACGCTAACTGAAGTGGTAGCACACGTAATGTATAATTTTCTATATATAGAACATCAACCCTCTTTCATTTCCTTTCGAACCATAATCTCAATTTTCACTTTCAACTCATCCCTGAGCTACTAAAACTTCATTATGGATGTCTATAACTCGTGGAATTGGTGTGGCTTCATAGATTAAGCAAGCTTCCGTCGATTCTTAAAGGTTTTGAAGGAACATTCTTCACTTGTGTTCGTCTATAAAGGTAATACGGGTGAACCTTCACTCTTACCTTTGAACTGAGATGTTTTATATGATTCTGGAGAGGAGTATTTGTTGAATATAGTCGTCCTTCGAAATATTCATGGTTTGGTTTGGAATATTAGTCATTTTGCTGGAATATGTTCATAGTATCATGTTGATTCGTTTAATATCTAGAACAAGCATGTTAAGAGATTAAGCTGCAATATAAGATGAGGTTGTTCGAGATAATTATAGTTCCAAGCCTTCTTATGTTATGAGATATGGAGATTGAACATGAACCAACTTAGAAACCCGATTTAAAACGTCCCATTTGTAAGATGTTTTAGGATCCGTTCATTTGATCATGTGCTGATAGGGAACCGTCGAGTAGCTAAACCATATGTTTTAGTTGATGACTTGAGAATGATGTTGCTCTTGGTAGGTCAATCATAAGTATGAATGTTAGGGTTTCTCATCAAGAATATGATAATTCCTTTTATAATTGATTTCGACTGATTTATCCTTGTATGTCAATTGTTAGGATATAATGAACATGTAGTTAATAAACATGTTAGACCGTTAGAACCCTCGAAGAAAGAATTATCTTAATGGGGAATTGACATTTGAAGTAAAGTTATGATAAACCCTTCAATTGAATCGAATAGGTTAATCGTAGTCGATGGACGATTCGTTCATAATGTTATATGATTATTAAGGGCTGAATTGTACATATATACACGTATTAAAGGAACTCCCGTGATTATGTTCGTGATGTATATTGAATTTATGATAAATTGCATTATAATTGTTTTCCAACAGTGACAACGACAACTCTAGGTTATTCTATTATCCGAAACTGTTAGTCATTATGGTGTTACCTTGATAATTAGGTAAGGGTGTTGCGGAGAGGTTTATCGAAGGGGCGTCCTTCGAGGGTGTTGACGTTCATCGAAAGTATTGAATATCTATCGTCATTGCAAGGCAAGTACTTTAACTATGTTTTCTGTATTTATGTCATTATGTTGTCGTGCATATAAGTGTTGTTGTTTGTCCACCACGTGTTGGTCTGACGGGATCATTTTGGGTTCTATGCTAGCGTGCGCTGGATCATTGGATGGGTTTTCCACCACATGTTGGTCCGATGGGATCATCTTGGATCTAAGCAGTGTACGCTGGATCATGGATTACCATGTATATATTGAGATTATCATGTTGAGTAATGCTTTATATGTCTTATCGTAGGAGATGTTTGTAAGTTGTTATTATTATTCGTTAAATTATCGAATAATCTCTTGTGGTGTAATTATCGTACTTGTACTAGCATCGTTTTGCTACCCTTCGACGGTGGACATGTGTTTTATGTTCAAGACCTAGAGGAGAGAGAAAACAATCACATGGGCAACATGATGACGAGAGTGCACATTAATGTTGGTTGTCCAGAGAAGTTCTTTCGGTTTGTGTTCGTGTTTGAATAAGTGCTCGAGTACATTGTTCTTTGTGTTGATTTGGATGATTATGGATTGATAAATTCTATTTAGAGTTGTCGTTTACTCTTAAAACCTGATTTGTAATAATAACTCCATTGTTGGTATTTAATAAGTGTTTTATCTATTTATAGCCTAGTAAATCTTTACATAAAGGATTTACGGCGCTGTAATAACCATGAATATCTTAGGGTGTTATAGGACCAACCTGAAGAACAACACGAGGAGGGTCCGATATAGGGTCCAACGATCAAATTAGAATTATATCAACAGGAGTAAAATCAATTTGGCACAAGAATAGTGGGCCTATAAAGCCCAATCATCTTTTCACTCATCCAAGAGGCCCACAAATCCTTCCAGATGCGAAAAGAGTTTCATACCATTATTAGAAATTACAAGCGCAATGAGGAAATGTTTTAACTGTTGGAAATAAAACGTAGCGGAAGCGGCGGGTTTGGATTTACTAAAATCGGCCCTCAAGAATCGAATCTATTTAGGCTCGTCAAACAATAAATTACACAGATTAATAAGTAATTTAAACGAGTAATATTTATTTGCGCATCTAAACATAATAATTTGTAGTATTCTACCTAAATTTAAAAGATCCTATAATATGTTACCTTTGAAGCGAAGTATTTGAGTTTCTCTTTGATCTTCTTGTATTTCTACCTTTAGATCTTCTAGAGTATGATCCCGCCTTAATCCGGACGTTGTGTGGGCAACGATCTACTGAACCTTGCTTGGACTTCAACTTGGGATCGGCCGAAACTGAGTTCCTCACAACTCTCGATTTTCTTTTTCATCAAGCAATTTCGATTTGTAGCAAGAATTAAAGTGTTATCTCAATTATGGAATCAAAGACACAAGTTAAGATCCAAAATTAAACGCTTGAAAAAAAAAATCGAAACCTTGTGTAGGATATATGTGTCACGGCTGAACCCCCTTTGATGTCTTATTTATAGGCTTTTGGACTAATGTCTTATTGTCTTTGTTGTTGTAGATAGGAAATCCACTACTCGAGTTCAGCACATATTACAATTCGAGGGTAGAATATATGTGGTCTCATGCGTTGAAGATGAGACTATAAATTACTTGAACCGACGGGATGTGGAAAGGGCTATGCGTGCTAAGCTCGTTGGAGTAAGCAGATGGGATGTCTGCAGCAGGTAATTCTAATCCCTTTATTTAATATTTTCTTAAAATAATTTATATACGTATGGGGTTAACTGGAAAAGAAAAGAAACAAAACTACCCACTTGATTTAGCTAATTGTAATAGAACTTAGATTTCTTTCAACTTTACAAAAAGCCCGTGACAGTTGATTATGTTTTTACAAACTGGTCTCATAAGAAAGAGGGGGGCGTATCTTTTTTGTGCATACAAACTTCGAGGGGTGAAATGTGAAATGTCCTTTACTCTACTCATTTTGTTCTGACCATTCGATTATTTGTACACCTTTCAGATTCAACACAGGAAAATTTAATACATAATATATAACTAAATACACAACAACTTCATAGTGCTTATCAAAAACTAATATAATATAAAGTTCAGATTCAACACATATCCATGATAGATCACAATCACTACATAATAACATCCAAATATAATTAAAGTATATGAGCAAATAAAACATGTAAACAAGATAGAAAAATGCGTACATGTTCATTCAGTTTAACCATTTTTAATTTCCGATCTAATTTTATGGGTCTTCTGAGTAAAAAGCTGGGTTTTCTGGTCAGATTTTCAGTTAAAAGGATTTACCGTCTACACTCAGTAAATCGTCCAGCGATTTTTTTTTCAAAACCCAACAGGCCGACTTGTCAACGACTTGATAACCATGGTAGTGTAACACCTCCAAGATGATCAGGGTATATTACAGTGCCGTGGACCTCAGACTTTGGAATCCACCAGGCTAACGTACTAAAATGACAATCGACAAAGACATACAATCATCAACAAAACGACAATTTCACAATCCATGACATCCAGACCAAAGACAGAAATTAGACAATTAAATCTGACATCAAATCCATTCCCCAAAACGGGTACACAATCTTAATAAATTCAAGAAAGAAGTACTTGAGTACTTAAACCAATTACATAATAAAGGAATACCAAAACAAGACATCAATAAATAACCACTGAACAGAATCACGCCTGTCCATCATCCTCGTACGGCTCGCATGCTCGTTTTCTTCCTTGACTTGTACCTGAAATACAAAAGTATTTCCCCCATTTAAGGGGTTAGTGACAACTGCTAGTGCAAGTACAATCCATTTGAACTACCATTCTAATCAGATGAAAATATGCGCCAAAATCATTTTAGAAATCATTTATATTCCGGAATATTAAAGGTGCACAAGCACAAAACACATTTCTCCAACAAAACATTTCAAAGTTAACCTTGGTACGAGACTCACGACCACCGTACCCCGCAGAGCCCCATCGGACATCCCTGGGTGGTTAACCATAGTTCGCGGTACGAAACTCACGGCAACGTACCCCTAGAGGCCCCGTCAGACCATCCCTAGGTGAACATACACATATCCATCCATACAACCACGAAATGTCATAATTCAAATACTAGAACGCGTAAACAAATGTAAAGTACTTGCTTTTGAGACATCTTCGAAAAATCGGGAATGAATAACGACTACGAACGATCCGGATGGAAAATGACGGTTCCTAAACGAAGGATTAACATAACTCAATCCTAACGGACAACAATAATCGAATGGAATACGCCCATAACCCCGATTACAAGCTATGACAATATACGTACGATCGATACGGGCGAGGGTTTTCACAAAACCTCCCCGAATCGACAATCTGTGAAATAAACACGACATAATCGGATTTGGAAACACTCAATACCAATATTCATTCAGGAATGATACAACATAACTGAAAAATTCGAGTTTAAATGAACAAAACCCGAAAACCCCCCAAAAATTGACAAAGTAGGGTTCTAAGTCAAAATACCTTGAATTGGAGTGGAGAAGATGGATTAAGATGATGATGTACTAAGATTGGAACACAAGAATCGGTTTGCAATGAGACTCCACAGATTACTCGCCACAAATCGCCCTAAAATCGCCGGAATCGCCCAATGGAATAGAAGAGGAGGAAAAATGACGAGAAAGGGAGCTGCTGTCCTATTTATATCAGTTATAGTTAGTGCACGCTAACCATCAAAAGATAGCGCGCGCTAACGGTGTTGCTAGCAGTCTAGTAGCTGCTGCCCGATGTCGCTAGCGTGTGCTAGACACGTTTAGCACGCGCTAAATGCTACTCGATAGCGTACGCTACGGAAGCCTAGCGCACGATATCGGATGGTCAGTGTACAAGATTATGGGTTCAGAACCCCCACTGCCCAGTACGCTGAAGTCGTTAGCGCACGCTATAGTTACGCGATAGCGTACGCTAAATGCACACCGATAGCGCATGCAAGAAATAAGGAGTAGCGTGCGCTACGCACGCAGCAGTTCAGTACTGCTCAGTTCAGTACGCTGCTGCAGAAGGTACGAAACTCGAAACGCAAGACAAGGCCAGAATCCAGAAACATAAACATGACATATACAAGACGATGGAGCTAAGCGCTGAAATAAAATACAATTCCGACTACTGGGGAATCCGTAATACGACAAAGAAGATGAAATTCCCTAAATTTATAGGAAATTATAAAAATGGCCCAAGTGTCCGAAAATCACATTACGACGTCGGATTAACGAACCGAAAGTCACAACACGAACAACTCAACCATACGAACTCATACAAACCAAGAAACAACGAAAACGAACATGTTTTACGAGAATCGAACGTTCATACGACAAAACATAACATAGAATGGAATTACGTAAAAACATCTCCAAAACTCGTCCAAACGGAAAAACTCCAAGAATAAAGTAGGTTCAAAATGTCGAAACGGTTACAAGCGAGTCGATAAAAATAGACATACACCAAAAATAGAAACTGCTAAAAATGGAAAGGTACGGATATGACATTCTCCCCCTCTAAAAAGAAGTTTCGTCCCGAAACTTAAGAATAAAAAAGCTCGGGGTACCTCGAACGCATATCCTCCTCCAACTCCCATGTTGCCTCTTCTACTCCGTGCCTCGACCATTGCACTTTAACCAAAGGAATGGTTTTGTGCCTTAACTGTTTATCTCGACGCTCCAAAATTTTAACGGGCCTCTCCTCGAACATGACGTCCTTCTCGATCTCCACGTCCCCGAAATCAATAACATGGGATGGGTCCGGAACATACTTCCTCAGCTAGGAGATGTGAAATACAATATAGCTACCATCGCATCGGGATCCCAGCTCGTCTCATCTCATACACACGGGGCGGAACAGACCCCACACTAGAAGCTCCCCCTCTAGAAGGCTGCCCACGTAAATGACCTCTACCAAAACTCTATTGTGGCTGAGAAATTGCCGGTGTCTGATTCACGCTCGGCTCTCCCGCAGCTGGGGCTGATATCTGAGTAACTGGTACCCGAGTTGCATCCGTACAATACTTGGCATGATGCCCCATTCGACCGCAAGAAAGACACTGAATCAGAGGCCTGTTACACTCACTCATAATGTGTCTGGGGCGACCACAGTTATAGCAGTTAGGAACAAGCACTGAACCAGTATGAGCAGACCTAGAACCATTTCCTCGCCCAAATGACGGGGACTGATTTCCGAAGGCTCGCGAACCAGACTGAGCCTTCGGATACCCGCTTGACTTGCCTCCCGAAAACTAACCGGAGGTCTTCTGTTTCTTCCCCTCTGTTGCTGCCTTTGTCGCAGAAAACGACATCTCATAAGTCATCGCTTTATTCTGATATTCTTTCAGTGTCGTACATCCGAGACCAGACATGTAGTGACGAACTCTCGGATTCATCCACATGCAAAAATAGGGGATTTTATCAGGCTCATCTCGGACTTGGTTCCTCACATAATGAAGTTGTTGGTTGTATTCTTTGATTGCCTGCGAAATCGGAACATCTGGGGCTTAGCCTCAAAGAAGGCTCGGATCCTCCCCTCTTTGACTGGCCACGGACAAAATTCGTCCTCCATTAGCTCTCGAAACTCTACCCATGTGGCTGCCCGATCATGCGGTTTCACCGCTTGCCACCACGTTGCCGCCTCTTTGGCGAGGAAGTACTGAGCGATGGGTACCTTCCTCTCCTTAGAGCAGTTAGCTTCCTCGAACACTTTCTCCATTTCAAATAACCAACTCTCCCAACCGGAAGGGTCGGAAGCTCCATCAAACTGCGGAGGACGCATACGAATCACGTCCTGAGGTAGCTTATCATTGCTGGATCCAGTAGGCGGAACCGGGTTAGCATTTGCTTGGCCGACCAAGACGGCCTGAGTCAGTAGCGTCATTTGGTTCGCTACTTGCTGTAAAATGTTAGCCACCCCGATATTCTCATGAGCATTGCCGGATCTAGCAGACCGATCCTGCTGACCTCCGGAACTATGTGGAACACTATTCGACAAGGAAGGCATCGCCGAATCAGTTCCCGAGTTATCGGACATGGCCACCCCACCGGCTGTGCCACGTCCCCTACCGCGTCTGCGACCGCGTTCGTGTCCTCTACCAGCAGGAATTCTGAAGAAGTAACGAGTGAGTACAATTCAAACGCAAAACGCAACAAGACATTAAGAAAGGAACAGAACAGAACAAAGTAACGAGTCAAGTTAGGAAAACTTACGAGCACCGGCGTACAGAGATGATGTCATAGCAGTGATACTGTTCAAAAATGACCCAAATAACCGACAGCCTATGTATCCATAAACCTAAGCTCTGATACCATATTCTGTAACACCCCCAAGATGATCAGGGTATATTATAGCGCCGTGGACCCCACACTGTGGAATCCACCAGGCTAACATACTAAAATGACAATCGACAAAGACATACAATCATCAACAAAATGAAAATTTCACAATCCACGACATCCAGACCAAAGATAGAAATTAGACAATTAAATCTGACATCAAATCCATTCCCCAAAACGGGTACACAACCTTAACAAATTCAAGAAAGAAGTACTTGAGTATTTAAACCAATTACATAATAAAGGAATCCCAAAACAAGACATCAATAAATAACCACTGAACAGAATCACGCCTACCCATCATCCTCGTACGGCTCGCATGCTCGTTTGCTTCCTTGACTTGTACCTGAAATACAAAAGTATTTCCCCCATTTAAGGGGTTAGTGATAACTGCTAGTGCAAGTACAATCCATTTGAACTACCATTCTAATCAGATGAAAATATGCGCCAAAATCATTTTAGAAATCATTTATATTCCGGAATATTAAAGGTGCACAAGCACAAAACACATTTCTCCAACAAAATATTTCAAAGTTAACCTTGGTACGAGACTCATGGCCACTATACCCCGCAGAGCCCCGTCAGACATCCCTGGGTGGTTAACCATAGTTCGCGGTATGAAACTCACGGCAACGTACCCCTAGAAGCCCCGTCGGACCATCCCTAGGTGAACATACACATATCCATCCATACAATCACGAAATGCCATCATTCAAATACTAGAACGTGTAAACAAATGTAAAGTACTTGCCTTTGAGACATCTTCGAAGAATCGGGAATGAATAACGACTACGAACGATCTGGATGGAAAACGATGGTTCCTAAACAAAGGATTAATATAACTCAGTCCTAACGGACAACAATAATCGAATGGAATACGCCCATAGCCCCGATTACAAGCTATGACAATATACGTACGATCGATACAGGCGAGGGTTTTCACAAAACCTCCCTGAATCGACAATCCGTGAAATAAACACGGCATAATTAGATTTGGAGACACTCAATACCAATATTTGTTAAGGAATGATACAACATAACTGAACAATTCGAGTTTAAATGAACAAAACCCGAAAACCCTCCAAAAATTGACAAAGTAGGGTTCTAAGTCAAAATACCTTGAATTGGAGTGGAGAAAATGGATTAAGATGATGATGTACTAAGCTTGGAACACAAGAATCGGTCTGCAATGAGACTCCACGGATTACTCTCCACAACTCGCCCTAAAATCACTGGAATCGCCCATTGGAAGAGAAGAGGAGGAAAAATGACGAGAAAGGGGGCTGCTATCCTATTTATATTAGGTATAGTTAGCGCACGCTAACCATCAAAAGATAGCGCGCGCTAACGGGGTTGCTAGCAGTCCAGTAGCTGCTGCCCGGCGTCACTAGCGTGCACTAGACACGTTTAGCGTGCGCTAAATGCTACTCGATAGCGTACGCTATGGAAGCCTAACACACGCTATCGGATGGTCAGTGTACAGGATTCTGGGTTCAGAACCCCCACTGCCCAGTACGCTGAAGTCATTAGCGCAAGCTATAGTTACGAGATAGCGTACGCTAAATGCACACCGATAGCGCATGCAAGAAATAAGGAGTAGCGTGCGCTACGCACACAGCAGTTCAGTACTACTCAGTTCAGTACGCTGCTGCAGAAGGTACGAAACTCGAAACGCAAGACAATGCCAGAATCTAGAAACATAAACATGAAATATACAATACGACGGAGCTAAGCGCTGAAAGAAAATACAATTCCGACTACCGGGGAATCCGTAATACGACAAATAAGATGAAATTCCCTAAATTTATAGGAAATTACAAAAATGGCCCAAGTGTCCGAAAATCACATTACGATGTCGGATTAACGAACCGAAAGTCACAACACGAACAACTCAACCATACGAACTCATACAAACCAAGAAACAGCGAAAACGAAAAAGTTTTACTAGAATCGAACGTTCATACGGCAAAACATAACATAGAATGGAATTACGTAAAAACATCTCCAAAACTAGTCCAAACGGAAAAACTACAGGAATAAAGTAGGTTCAAAATGTCGAAACGGTTACAAGCGAGTCGATAAAATAGACATACACCAAAAATAGAAACTGCTAAAAATGGAAAGGTACGGATATTACAGGTAGTGTCCATTTAAAAGGGTAACGACATGTGATTTTCATTAATTCTTGCTGTAAATCTCGTTGTTTTCAAACGTTACAGTTCTTTTTTTCTTGCTTCCTTCTTCTCAAGTTTCTTAAAGTCTATAGCTGTTGAAGTGTTAAAATTATAAATAGATAACAAAAATTCAAATATGAGGAGAGTGCTTCCCCTCTGCTGCAGCATATTGGATTACGACATGCTTGACTTAGAGAAACCTACGATACCAATCATAGGATCACTTGTCAAACAAGGAATTTCAGTATTGATCTACATGTATAATTATATATGAAAAATTAATAGAAATTTAGTTGCCTAATTCTACCCTTTTTCTTAGCTTTATGCTTTATGTCATTAAGAATTTCTTTATGTTTCTCAACAGCGGTGATCAGGATTATGTGATTCCATTGACTGGAACAAGGTCCTTGGTTTGTAGACTGGCGAACGAACTTGGTTTGGCAACAACAGTACCATACCGAGTTTAGTTCGAGGGACAGCATGTTCGAACAACATCTTTAGCAAAATTTAATTGTGTTGCTAATTGAATTAATTAACGTTAGGCTGAGATATCTTTCTTAGCTTGTGAATGTTACATGCTCACACTGGCCCATTTTTGGGGTATTTATGGTTGCTGTCTTCGGATTTTGATTGCAGGTGATTGTATGTGCCATTGTTTATGTAATTATCAACATTAGCTCCATGAATAACATCCTTTCTTTTGACAAGGTAATAATTCACCTTACAAAGTTATGGTTAACAGAATCATCTGACATTATATATATTGAAACCTTTCTTGGTTTTGAGCCTAATAGCATTGTATGATCTATAATTCTCTTCGCTTTCTATAAATTTGTTATTTTGAATATTGCATTTGTAGCACTTTCATCTTTCAACAATTTTGTGTTGGGAATTCAGAATCTGTACCATTACTCTTTCAAATTTGACCTAAAAAACTCCCAGTTTCCTAGATTATCGTTGTTATTATCATTAACTGGCACATGATTTGCTGATTTTGTTTCTATTTGTTAATAGGCTAGCGGTATACTGGTATGTGAAGCAGGCTGCATTCTGGAAACCTCGACTTCTTTTCTTGATAATGAAGGGTAGATCATTTCTCAGGCATTCATTATAACATCATGATAATTCTGGGGTTTTGGTTCATTGATGCAAATACAACTTCATGCATTCTCTGTACACAGCGCACATAATAAGATTTGTATATGTTGGAATTTTGATAGTTTTCTGTTATATAATTAATTTCTTTTAGGGTTCTCATCTTTTAGGGAAAGTTGTTGATTGGTGATTACTGGTATGGGATTAGTGTTTCGCCCTCATTGTGCATAGTACTATGGTATTAAAGGAGATATATGTCTGCTTGCTTCAATCACATGTTTGCTCATTTGTTTGAGGAACAAATGATTACTGGTATATAATCTCTTGTTAATGACTTTATTTAGAGTTGTACTTATTGCAATATTCATATTGCTCTAAGAGGGTGAACTGCCCTTTCGTCAAAATGGCGTTTCTTCATCTAGAGGTTTCTAATTTCTTCTTTATTTTTCCTTTTGTTGGTGGTCGCTTCTGCCTCATCATTTATCGGGTTTTCTTTTCTACGAATGATTCCTTTTATGTCCTGTTGTTCCTTTTCCCCACCGTTGTAATTTGAAGCGTTTATCAAGGTTTTTCTTCTTCCAAATCCCCGTGAGTTTGTAATTTTCTGTCTCTTTTTGTGTGATTATTTTATATTTTTTGTGATCTTCTTTTCTTCTTGTTGTAATTCACCTGGGTATCCGAACTGATTTCGTCTTCAATGTTTTATCTCACGTATTAATGTTACTTTTCTTCATCATTGCAATTTCAGACGTTTACCATGGTTATTATTTCGTCAGCAGCTCTTGGTTCATCACTTGTCAGCTGCTTCGACGCCCGCCTAGTAGCTTCATTATTTGTTGCTCTCAGTCTGCTCCACCTGTCCGAGGGTATTTCTGGTCTTATCCTCCATCCTCCAGGTTTTATTGAGGCCCTTCTTTTCTTTTAGATTTCTAATTTCAGAATATCTTGAGGTGATGATTATGTTTCCTTAAAATATATTGTCGACTGATTGATTGTTGTGTTGAATTTCGACAAGTTAGAAAGCATATACATAAATATCTCGATGCGTATATGCTTGGGTGGTTTAGTTCGTATGGCAATCGGTTTGAAAAAGGTGGTTTGAAACTATTACGAGGATTGAGGGAGTATTTCTTTGCTCTATTACGCTTCCCGTTATGCTTGGGTTGATTTTTTTTAATTAAACTCCCATTCCAAACTTCTAAGATTTCCTGTTTTTTATTGGAATTTGAAATTTGAATTGCTCACTGTCATTTAGATATTTTCGTGTTGAGTTACTTGCAGAACATAAATTCTTGACCAGACATGGTAGGTGCAGTATTTTTGTCATCTTAATTATTACCATTTCAATCGTAGAGTATATGGTGTTTGGTTATCTGTTTTGATAAGGGAAAAGTAGAATACATGTTATTCATTTTTTTACTGATGTCTGGTGGCGCAATGAGTGTGGTATAGGATTTTCTTGAGTTCGTGGATTCATTTCTCTCAGGACAACTTATATTGATAACCATCAGGTAGTTATGTCTTTTTCTTATCACCAACACTCCTGCCTTTTTTACCTCTTCTATAAAGGCTATCACACCATATGATCTATCTTTTACATTCATAGAAATTTTGTACTGCAAATACAGAAGTGCAACTTCTGATCTTTGTTCTTAATGAGGTGACTGATTGATGCACAATAGCTAAAGTATCGACAAGTGGGCCAAAGATATCCATGTTTCCAAAAATATCAGAACTTGTCATACCAAAAAATAAGCTATCAGGTTCCTTAGTTCTTATATGTCGAGGCACTAAAAAGGGATATGCTGATTTGATGAACGAGAAAATCTAATAATCAGGTGTCGAGGAAAAATAAATGGGGACCTGATTTAACCCTACATACCACTGTTCGGGGAGGGAGGGCCTTGGCATATCAGGTATATGGAATTCACCTTCCATTTTTTACATTTTCCATTAGTATTCTGAACTTGTATGTACATATATGCTCTCTTCACTATTTTACCTGAGTTGTTTTCTTTTTGGAGATTCTATTGTCAGGGCACTAAAAAGGGAGATGCTGATGAACGAGGAAGCTAATAATCAGGTGTCAAGGAAAACAAAATGGGGACCTGATTTACATGCCACTCTTCGAAGAGGGAGGGCCTTGGCATATCAGGTATATGGGATTCACCTTTCGTTTTTAACATTTTTCATTGGTATTCTGAACTTGTATGTATATATATATTGTTGGGATTCGGTGCCTTAAACGAAGGCCCAGCGGAAGCGGTAAAACAAAAATTAATTCGATCCGAATCCCTACGAGGATCGATCGAGCTACGCATATACGAATATAAAATAAACAAAGGAAGCTTCGATATCATACCCTTGTCGTCCGTTGATTATATGGATTTCCTTCTCTTGAGCTATTCCCCAAACGATCCAAAATGCTCCAAGCCCTTGGATGATCCAACGCCGAAAAACCGCGTCTCTATTTGTCACGCGTCGGAGAAATGAACGGAATGACAACACTCGATTAACCTCTAAGGTTACGGCTAGAATCAAGTGATGAAACTTTAATTATAACACTCTAAGTGTTTTAATTTATATCTCTCAATATATCTTTAATTTTCTCCAAGAACAATTAAGATGATATGAAGAAGATGATGAAGACAATTGAGAAAATGGTTTTTCTCTCTCTCTCTCTATCTCACTCTCACGTAGGAATGTGTAGGTTGAAATGAAAGATGTCTTCATCCCTCTTATTCAACTCCCCACTACTAGCAACAACTCATGCATATGGGAATCTAACCCCACCTCCACAATTATCATTCATTAAAGAATGGAGAAATAAGTCCAAAAGGAAGGTAGCTAGAAATGGGGGGGCGGCCCATGGAGAAACGGATGAGTTTGGTTCGTTTCGGACTCCCGAGAGTCCAAACAGATAAATTCCAATTCCGTCCCGATGTATTTGTATAGTTTAATTAATCCAATTAATTTCATCATATCAAATACAAAATAATATAATTAATTTCTCCAAGCAATAATTATATATATGAATTAAATTAATCACCCAGTAATTTATTTAATTTAGGCCGTAAATCAATTTATCTAATAAATCGATTTAAACATCCAATGTTCCAAAATTAGATATCCAATATCTAATATTCATAATGAGAGAATTAGCTTTATTCATTCCGTCGTCAATCCTATTGCGCGACTCGGTAGGTCCGTCTCAGTCAGCAATGGGAGGAACCAAAGAGTAGTAGCACCACCTAGACAGCCTGGCGGCCTACACTTTACCCCAACTGAGAACGAATGATTGGGATCATTCAAGAACCATTCTGTCGTGAATACCAGTATACGTATAAACCCTTCTTTCAAATGTCCCGATCAAGTTATAGAGTCACGATCAGTCAAACCCTATCTGTACTTGACGCTATGCATGCGTTAATGCAAATCGAGATCATCGAGCTATCGTGTATCTAATACAACGAGCTCCAATGCTTTGGCCAAAGACTTATGATCTCATCTGCCAATAACCGCATAGGACATATAACCCGCTCACTAACGGGAGAAAGAATTCTATCTTGGTATTCAGTAGGACCTGCTACTTGCCCGTCAAGATGCACGCCGAGGTTGACCCCGCCTTCCGGTTTACAGGGTCGAACTACTCTAATGAAAATCTTGACGTCACAAGCACATCCCTACTAAATCCTCAAGTCGAAGGTTCACGAATACCTATCACAACCTTTCGATTCCGTCATCGATTTGTCCGGAGTGAAATCCGTGTGACGAATCGAGGGTGAGTCGGTTCGAGTATACTAATCCAATTAGCATACCTATAACGTGTGCTCCCACTAACCATTAGTGTTCGGCTGTGCACTCTCCATGTCAAAGAACACGTCATACAAGTCTTCATATAAACTTAACGCCTACCAAGTTTCATCGACTTGCGAACGATTAAGTATTTGAGCTATAACCTTTCCGGTGCGACCCCTTATCCAATAAGGAGTGGAACGTTTTGCTCAAATATACGGACTAGTTTCTATATGTTTATTTACGAGTTAGGAATGCCAAGAACTACCAAGTAAATAAAGAAACATTCATTTGCCTTATATAAATGGTTTACATAATTACAAGTACAATGCCCTCACTCAACAACCTCTGAGTGGCATTCGAGGGCATACTCCTAACAATCTCCCACTTGCACTCAATGCCACACACTATGATATCTAATACCCATGTTCTCCAGATGACGCTCCAAGCTAGTCTGAGAAAGTGGCTTGGTCAGTGGATCGGCGACGTTGTCGGCCGAGTCTACTCTATGCAGCACAATGTATCCCTTGCGAACAAATTCTCTTACGAGATGATACTTCCTCTCAATATGTTTGGTGCTGTTGTGAAACCTCGGCTCCTTGGCCTGCGCTACAGCTCCGTCGTTGTCGCAGTACAGCGGAACAGGCAGCTCAGCACATGGTATCACTTGAAGTTTTCCCAGTAACTTCTAAATTCTTCGTTTGGAGGCCTCCGAGGCCGCTTTATACTCAGCCTAACAGGTGGAATTAGCAGTCGCGCTATTACTTGGCACTATGCCAAGATACTGCTCTTCCATTAAGAGTAAATGTAGCCAGAAGTAGACATTGCGTCGTCCTTCAGTCCTTGGAAGTCCGAATCAGTGTATCCCACCACATCCAATTCTCCACCGCCATACATAAGAACCATATCTCTAGTTCTTCTCAAGTACTTGAGAACGTTCTTTACAACAGTCCAATGTTCCCTACCTGAGTTTGCCTGAAACCTACTCACCACGCTTACAGCATGCGCGATGTCAGGTCTTGTACACAACATAGCATACATAAGGCTACCCACGGCCGAAGCATATGGTATATTACTCATTTCCTTTCGTCGTTCCTTATTTTGAGGACACATCTTCATGGTGAGTTTTATTCCATGTCGCATCGGTAGGAACCCTCTTTTAGAATCATCCATCTTAAATCGCTTTAAGATTTTATCTATATAGAGGGCTTGGGAAAGACCTATTGTTCTCTTCGCTCTATCCCGGTAGAGTCGAATACCAAGAATATAGGTAGCTTCTCCCAAGTCTTTCATGGAGAAATTACTCGAAAGCCAAGCTTTCACAGAACTGAGCATTCCCACATCATTTCCTATTAGTAGAATGTCATCTACATATAGTACTAAGAATGCGATCTTGCTCCCACTAACCCTCTTGTATACACAAGGTTCCTCTTCATTTTGCACGAAGTCAAACTCTTTGATTGCCTCGTCAAAACGAAGGTTCCAACTACGCGACGCTTGCTTCAGTCCATAAATGGAACGTCAAGCTTGCACACTTTCGAATATCGACTTCGGACACAAAACCTTTAGGCTGCTCCATATAGATTTCCTCCTCGAGGAATCCATTAAGGAAAGCCGTCTTTACGTCCATTTGCCATATCTCATAATCATGGTAGGCAGCTATAGCAAGCATCATGCGAATAGACTTGATCATGGCTACGGGCGAGAAGGTATCGTGGTAATCGATCCCTTCCTTATGGGTATAACCCTTTGCCACAAGCCTGGCCTTATAGGCGTCAACCTTGCCATCACCATCGGTCTTTCTCTTATAGATTCACTTGTTCCCAATAGGCACTATGCCCTTGGGGCGGTCTACTAGAGTCCAGACCTGATTGACATGCATCGAGTCTATCTCAGCTTCCATAACTTCACGCCATTTCGCGGAGTCTACATCCACCATCGCTTGGTCATAGGTCATCGGGTCGGTCTCTTGGCTATCACTTGGAACCTTATGGAGACCCAGCTCCTCCAAGTGCACAAGCCCATACCTCTCAGGTAAATGAGACACCCTACTTGTAATACCCGTAATTTTTGTTCCCCGGAAATTTTCTATTTTTGGCGGAAGTCTATTTTGACGACTTGCTTGGGACCGTTTCGTCATCCTGAGAATGATTAATTCTATACTTTTTGTCATCCGAGTTCGTTTCGGTATCGTTCTGTTGAATTCCGTGTTCTTTAGCGACTTTTCCACGTATGAGTTCGACTTTGTTAAATCACCATAAATTCTTGGAAGCTCCAAAAATTCTAAATCTTTGCAATATTATAGAGCATCGAGTTAGCTTTCCAATGGTTCAAACGGTGAGTCAATCGGATTCCGGACGAGAGAGTTATGGTCGTTTTAGCTCACCCGCTCGTTATTGGCCGATCACTGCCGGCCGAACCCGGCCGTGTCGTCCGACAAGGCCCGTGCCGTACTCGGCCGGAAATGCCGGAGTCTCTGCCTCAGGACCCGACCATGTCGTCCGACACGGCCCGTGCCGAACCCTTCCGGATAAGCCGATAAATGCCTGCCACGCCGGCCGTGTCGCTGCACGGCCGAGTCATGCCGAGTCATTTGTCGGACGGGTCACCGTCGGAAGGCCCTCGCTGCGACCGTGTCAAGCGAGGACACGGCCGAGTCCTGTCGGCCAGCTGTGCGACACGACCGTGCCCGATCGGCACGGGCGTGTCCGGCAGACGATCAACCTATAAAAGGCCCTGCAGACGTTTTTCTTGCCATTTTTCACCTTCTTCTTCTCCTCTTCCGCAGCTGGGCGTGTTCTAAGCTTGAAGCCATGTTGTTTAACAACATATCCATGGAGTCTTGGAGCTCATATCATCAATCATCCATCCTATAACATCCTTTGATCGAGCGAATCAGCCGATTTTCCAAATCTAATTTTGGGGATTTTGGGTATTTTGTTCGATTTCATCCGTTTAATCCGATTTAACTTAGGATTGTGATGGATTGATGATTATTTAGATGTATTGTATCATTTCCCTTGTTATCCCATGGTTGGATCGTATCGATTCGTTGTTTTGGTCGAGTTCTTGACCGACGCCTTGAAGGTGTCCGGTAAAATGTCATAGAGGGGTTTTCGGGCGTTCTGCGATTATTCTTCCTCGTATGATCGATGATTTATTGAATTTATGTTGTTAGGGTCGAATTCTTGTTAAGAACTCGAGTCGAAACCCTTCCGTTCGTTGTCTTCTTCGTGGTTCAAGCTTCCCGGTCGAACCGTGTTCTTCGGGATCTTCGGTAACGTTTATTAAGGCAAGTATACATTTATGATTGTACGTTCTCGACTTTGAAAGTAAGAGGAATTTATGGTATGATATGAACGAACCGTTTTTACGGCATTCATAGAAATATTGATGGCATATCATGAACGAACCGTTTCTACGGCATTCACATACGTAACGGCGTATGAGGTGAACGAACCGTTTCTACGGCATTCACATACGTCTTATGAGATTTTAGTTATTCCGGAATACTAGTCTTACATTGATGAATTGACGGATATTGATGAATTGACGGATTACATTTACTTTATTGTCGAGGAGTATTATGTTTCATATTGTTATACTTGCACTAGCTATTCGACGGCTAACCCCTTTATGGGGGAAATACGTTTCATGTATTTCAGGTTCCAGGAGAGCGGACAGACGGGTACCGGGTCGACATGAAGATGATGGGCAAGTGTGATCGTGTCTTGTCTCGGTTATTTTCTTAGATTCCTCCATTCGGTGTTGTTGTCTTGGAATGGATTTTTAAATACTCGAGTATTGTATTTGATTTCCTTGATGTTCCTGTGTTGCCGAGGTATTGATTTGTGAAGTGATGTATATGTTTTCGTTGGTTATGGTTTTGAACATCGGTTGTATCGTCTTCCTTTCTTTTGTATGTAGACCTTATCGGTCAAGTTTATAGTTCCGCGTATGTTTAGCCTTGTGGGTCCCACGGCGGGGCTCACGGCTTGTAATATACCCTGAATAACTTGGGGGTGTTACGAATATGGTATCGAGCTTAGGTTTATGGATACCTAGGTGCCGGTCTTTTGGGTCGATTGAGTCGGCATTTGCCACAGTATCACTACTCTGCCATCATCACCGTGCGACCGGTACTTGTAAGTCCTCTCACTCTTCTCGTATTTTTCTTAATCGCTTCGTTTATAGCTTGGTATTCTTGGGAATTGGTCACTTCGAGAATGTGCGATTCGGATTATACTTACGCACGTGTGTGCCCTTGAATGTTGGTGAAAGTAGGAAGAATCGTGGTGTGATCACGGACGTGAACCCTTCCTTGAGATTTTGTTAAATTGCTAATTGCGATATTGGTGTGTAACGGTATTATGTTGAGACTTTGTTTAGGAGTCGCATGCTAGTATCACGGAGATCTTCGTCTTCACTGCACTGTAAGTATGTTGTTCGGATTATTCGAAAATTCTTGGTTATCTTGGTGATTTTGGATTTTCCGTTGAAATGTTTGTGCGAGTGATTGCAAGTTTCGAGGACGAAACTTATTTTTAAGGGGGTAGAGTGTAATACCCCGATTTTCGGATATATTTTTTTCGCTTATATATTGGATATCGTGGATGGTTAATTATGCTCGAGGACGTTGTGAACGTTTGAAAATGTTATTGAATTGAGTATATGTATTGATTTTGCCGTATGCTCGTATTTGGTATGTCATGACTTTGGACAGAATTGTTGAAATTGGCTAAGTATGGAATTATTACGTACGTTAATAAGGTGAGATTACGTACGTAAGATTGGCATGGTTACGTACGTCAAGGCTAAGGTATTACGACGTAACGAAGGCATCGGACGAACCGAGTCCTGTGAGGCGGTGGGATCTGTTTCGGCAACTTTCGGCGGAGGATGTTGACAGGTGAGTCAACGACGTGTTACGACGTTATACAGACGTGTTACGACGTAACACAACCATTATCTTGTAGCAAGTCAACCGGTATATTACGACGTTATATGGTATGGGTTACGTCGTAATGGATCGCGGAATGAGACAGTGAGATGGTTACGTCGTTATGGATTTTGGATTACGACGTTAAAGTTGTTACGCACGTTAAGAAAGGACACCTACGTACGTAATGAGAGTGCAATTTATATATTGAAGTGTTGCCTTTCATTTCTCTCACGATCCTTTGAGTTTTTGCTCTCCAATACTCGGCGGTCTTCACTTTTATGAGTGTTCTAAACACTTTTAACATGATTGTGAGCTTGGAATCATGGAATTAGAGCTTGGTTATGGAACTTTTGTTGATTCTTGAAGTGATTCCTTGTGTTATCCATATTCTATGAGGTTTATGTTGAAGGAAGATAATGATATGCTTTGAATATGTTGATTATGATTATGGAATCATAGAGATCTTGATGTTCTTGAGGCCATATGATGACTATGATGATTTAATGATTCTTGGAATGGAGTTCAAATTATTCTTTCTTCGTGGTTCGTCCATGCAAGGTAATCCTCGTATCCCTTTGATAGTGGCTCATTTTTTTCTTTTTGGGCTACTACTTGGGAGGGAGTACATTGGGAATCGTGTATTTTGATGTTCGTCTTATTTCAATGAAAATGCATAAATTGGACTGTACTTTTATCCGCTGCGTGAGTATTTTTGAAATGGATTTTTGGTATTTTGCCAACTAAAATTTTATTTTGTAAAACCGATTCCCTAAACTGAGTTTTGGCATTTTAACCTTGATCGTTTTGGTATTTGGAAAATAATTTTTTTAGTATTTGAAAAATATTACCGTCATCGGTCTTTTTAGCATTTTGGAATGACGTGGAAATTGTGCTTAGCACGGTAAATCCTTGTGAGAAGGGTTTACGGCGTGTAATATTCCAGGAGGATGCAGGGTGTTACAATTATGGTATCATGTGATAATGTTATACGAGATTTGTTGGAATTGTAATAAGAGATTTCGGATGTTGATATGATCATTGAGATCTTCTTCATATGGTGATAAGGGTTTTGTTGCGATTCTTGAGATTGTATGAATGACATGATGAAGAAAATGGTAACATGGAGATATATACCTCGGAGATGTTGTTCGAACGTGATTTCGGATATTTCATGTTCTTGAAGAACTCTTGAATTATACGAGGTGATGAAAATTTTTTTAGAAGTGTTGATGTTTTGAAAATGAATATGGAATATTCATATCTAGAGCTAAATTATGTATTGGAAATAATATTCGTATAGGAATACGAATGTGATTATGAGTTTGATGAGACTATTATTCATCTCTGAATTTGGAAGCCCATACGTATGGAGCAAATATTCAAATCGAATGAATGGATTGTTTGATAACCTTTTTAATATGATTATCTATTGTTTTGAACCAGTCGGATGATTCGAATTGACGACGGTTATAAGTAAATTTTAACGATGGATTTACGAGAAGGGAACCTTGTCAATTCGTATTTAAGAATTGAGTTTGGAACATTTAGACCCTTATTATTGGTCCGAATTGGTTTCTGATATGATCGTCATATTTCGACTCGTATTGTGGACAGGATTTGTAAGTGTCTGAGTTGGATTGTTCAGACTGTGATTAGTCGAGATATGGTAAAACGATTGAGTTCGTGGTTTGGTGGTATTGATATTGGTCGTCATCGAACCGGTTGATTATCAATCCTTCGTTTTACAATAACGTATGATGTTTGATCGTGAATTATGACTGTTGTGTTGCGGTTAAGATTGAAGGGTTCGTCGATTCACTTGGTCGAGACAAGTTTTATACTCGTACTAATCAATGAGACTAATGTTATCGTGTAGGCGTACGATTGTGTGTATCATTTTGGGACTTGGCCTCTTTATGATTGTATTGATGTCAAGAGATTGGTTGACACGACGCCGTCGGCAAATTATGCCAAATGTTACTGTTGTTTGTAAATGGCCGGTTCAAGGCATTACGATACTTGTTGGTAAAGTTGCTATAGATAGCCGGTTCGCGGTATCGATGTATCGATTATTATTATTCGCGATTAATGTTGTTCTGAGACATCGTTGAATCTTTGTCATCGAATTGGATCTGTTGCTATGATGTTGCGTTAACCGATTGGGGACATTTGATATATCCTTTTGTCATCTCCGTTTCGGTGGTCGGTTTAAGACACCGGGACATCTATTCTATCGTATCATTGATTATCGATTGACCGTTCTAGGGTAATCGAGGTATTGAATTGGGATTATCGAAGATAATTCCCATCCGTTGTCGAAGATACTCTCATCTGTTGTATCATTGTTATCGATTGGCCATTCTACGGTAATCGAAGTATTGAATTGGGATTATCAATGATAATTCCCATCCGTTGAATTATTATTGTCGTGTTGACCGATTCAAGGCAGCACATTATTATTCTTGTGAACTCGGTAATTTTGTGATCGTTGAGGGTTGAGGATTTTCCAATTGTTGTGTTGTGATCGTTGTTCGTGTTAATCGGTCCTTAGGGAATTCGATCCCGGGATGGTTGTTTTGAATATCGTTGGTCGTGTCGATCTTTCATTATTCGTGTGTCATCGTTCACTTGGTGAGTCGTATGATCCGTATTGGATGTTTTATCCCTTGAGTTTCGTTGTCATGTTGTATCGTGGCATATCGGAATCATGTCTGCGTGCCGATTGGTTATGTGTAAGATTTTTAGCCGGGCACCCGATGGTCATGCGTGGATATTTCCGCATTGGGTGTGCACACGAGACGTAGTTCTTGAGGCTAATTAGGTACATTGTCACACGTATATTCGGATTCCGTATACGGGGTGGACATGTGCACGAACACATTTCGGATCGGGCGTCTTGTGATGTCTCTCTTGAGCTTTATTGATTGATCGCTCGTAGTCCATGTTGTATTGGATATGGCCGACGATTTGCATCGGTTGTTCATACGCCGAGGGTATGTCCGATCAGGTTTGCTTCTTTGAGATCTCAGTATTGTGATGATTCTGACTTTGGGCTGTTCGGCTTTCAGGCCATTGTGATTTATCGGTATTTCCGTTGGAGCCTTCGGGCATTGTGAATTCGTATCTTTTTCGGCATTGGTTTGGTTTACCTTCGGGTAATGTATTGTTATGTTCTATATTGATGATTCGCCATTTGGGCGTATGTTTCGGTTCTTGTGCATCTCGTTGAGTTTTCCTGGCGAAATATTTCTTCCCCTACTGCTTTAAGTTTCGGGACGAAACTTCTTTTAAGGAGGGTAGAATGTAATACCGTAATTTTTGTTCCCGGAAATTTTCTATTTTTGGCGGAAGTCTATTTTGACGACTTGCTTGGGACCGTTTCGTCATCCTGAGAATGATTAATTCTACACTTTTTGTCATCCGAGTTCGTTTCGGTATCGTTCTGTTGAATTCCGTGTTCTTTAGCGACTTTTCCACGTATGAGTTCGACTTTGTTAAATCACCATAAATTCTTGGAAGCTCCAAAAATTCTAAATCTTTGCAATATTATAGAGCATCGAGTTAGCTTTCCAATGGTTCAAACGGTGAGTCAATCGGAGTCCAGACGAGAGAGTTATGGTCGTTTTAGCTCACCCGCTCGTTATTGGCCGATCACGGCCGGCCGAACCCGGCCGTGTCGTCCGACAAGGCCCGTGCCGTACTCGTCCGGAAATGCCGGAGTCTCTGCCTCAGGACCCGACCGTGTCGTCCGACACGGCCCGTGCCGAACCCTTCCGGATAAGCCGAGATAAATCGCCCGGCCACGCGGCCGTGTCGAATGCAGCGCGATCGAGTCATCGAGTCATTTGTCGGACGGGTCAGCTGTCGGAAGGCCCTCGCGCCGCGACCGTGTCAAGCGGGACACGGTCGAGTCCTGTCGGCTAGGTATGCGACACGGCCGTGCCGATCGGCATGGGCCGTGTCCGGCAGACGATCAACCCTATAAAGGCCTATGAGACGTTTTCTTGCCATTTTTCACCTTCTTCTTCTCCTCTTCCGCACCGGGCGTGTTCTAAGCTTGAATCCATGTTGTTTAACAACATATCCATGGAGTCTTGGAGCTCATATCATCAATCATCCATCCTATAACATCCTTTGATCGAGCGAATCGAATTGATTTTCCGTAAATCTAATTTTGGGGATTTTGGGTATTTTGTTCGATTTCATCCGTTTAATCCGATTTAACTTAGGATTGTGATGGATTGATGATTATTTAGATGTATTGTATCATTTCCCTTGTTATCCCATGGTTGGATCGTATCGATTCGTTGTTTTGGTCGAGTTCTTGACCGACGCCTTGAAGGTGTCCGGTAAAATGTCATAGAGGGGTTTTCGGGCGTTCTGCGATTATTCTTCCTCGTATGATCGATGATTTATTGAATTTATGTTGTTAGGGTCGAATTCTTGTGAAGAACTCGAGTCGAAACCCTTCCGTTCGTTGTCTTCTTCGTGGTTCAAGCTTCCCGGCCGAACCGTGTTCTTCGGGATCTTCGGTAACGTTTATTAAGGCAAGTATACATTTATGATTGTACGTTCTCGACTTTGAAAGTAAGAGGAATTGATGGTATGATATGAACGAACCGTTTTTACGGCATTCATAGAAATATTGATGGCATATCATGAACGAACCGTTTTTACGGCATTCATAGATATATTGATTGGCATGTAATGAACGAACCGTTTTGACGGCATTCCTACATGTATCGGCGTATGAGGTGAACGAACCGTTTCTACGGCATTCACATACGTAACGGCGTATGAGGTGAACGAACCGTTTCTACGGCATTCACATACGTCTTATGAGATTTTAGTTATTCCGGAATACTAGTCTTACATTGATAAATTGACGGATATTGATGAATTGACGGATTACATTTACTTTATTGTCGAGGAGTATTATGTTTCATATTGTTATACTTGCACTAGCTATTCGACGGCTAACCCCTTTATGGGGGAAATACGTTTCATGTATTTCAGGTTCCAGGAGAGCGGATGAGGCAGTGCCGGGTCGACATGAAGATGATGGGCAAGTGTGATACTGTGTCTTGTCTCCGGTTATTTTCTTGGATTCCTCCATTCAGTGTTGTTGTACTGGAATGGATTTTTAAATACTCGAGTATTGTATTTCAGTTTCCTTGATGTTCCGGCCTGTGTTGCCGAGGTATTGATTTGTGAAGTGATGTATATGTTTTCGTTGGTTATGGTTTTGAACATCAGTTGTATCGTCTTCCTTTCTTTTGTATGTAGACCTTATCGGTCAAGTTTATAGTTCCGCGTATGTTTAGCCTTGTGGGTCCCACGGCGGGGCTCACGGCGCTGTAATATACTCTGAATAACTTGGGGGTGTTACACTACTAGATCTACGAGGTGGTTGTACTTGTGTTTCAGAAGGTTCGGTTCCAGTTTCTTGCACAGGTGTCTCCCGAGGAGTTTCATTGTATTCTTCTAAAGAAATACTTCTACCTGCTCCGCCTTCCTGAATGAACTCATCTTCCAGGAAGTGTGCTTGTAAAGCAACAACGATCCAATCATCCCAGATGGGAATCCAATGAAACATCCCTTTGCGGACCTAGCTTCCAACATCTCCACCTTAGTCTTCTTGACATAAGCGGGACATCCCCAAATCCTAATGTGATTAAGACTTGGTTTCCTGCCCTCCCACATCTCATGTGGAGTTTTAGGAACGGATTTGGAAGGACATCTGTTCAAGATATACGTGGCAGTCAGGAGTGCATACCCCCACAGATAAATTGGTAAGTCAGTGTAGCCCAGCATGTAACGGACCATGTTTAACAAGGTCCGGTTCCTTCTTTCTGACACACATTTAAATGAGGAGTACCTGGAGGTGTTAGTTGTGAAACTATTCCATGTTCCTTAAGGAACTCGTCAAATTCCGTACTCATATACTCGCCACCTCGGTCCGACCGAAGTGCTTTGATATGATTACCAGTTTGTTTCTCGACTAGGGCCTTGAATTCTTGGAATTTCTCAAAAGCCTCGGATTTATGTTTCATTAAGTATACATAACCATACCTAGTATGATCATCTGTAAACGTAATGAAATATTGATATCCGTCACGTGCTGCTTCCAAAGCACCACAAACGTCAGTATGGATTAATCCCAGTTTATCAGCGGCTCTTTCAAAAGTCCCTGTGAAGGGGGACTTAGTCATTTTACCTTTAAGGCAAGTTTCACAAGTAGGAAAGGGATCCGATCCCAATGGACCCATAAGTCCATCCTTTTCCATCTTGTAAACCTTGGTCTGACCAACATGACCAAGTCTAAGATGCCATTTCAAAACTTGATTGGTTTCATCCCTACCACGTTTTCTAGTCATAGTATTCACAACTTCTTTGTTCTTTGAGATTTAGATGATACAATCCATTTAACAATGTAGCAGTACCCACTAGTTTATTTCTGAAATAAATTTTGCAGGAACCATCACCAATGAAAAATGAAAAACCTTTTCGGTCCATGACCGGAATGGATACAATGTTTTTGTGCCCCTTGGGCAAAACAAGTACATCTTCTAAAGTCAAAACAAAGCCGGATTCTAAACCCAAAGGAAGTGATCCTATGTCGGTCGCCTCGACACTATGCCCGCTTCCGACTGTGATCATAACTTCTCCAGCTCCAAGCTTCCTACTTTGTTCCAGATCCTGATTCACGGTACAAATATGAGAACTAGCACCAGAATCCAGTATCCAGGAAGTAGAAAATACAGTAGCAGAACAATTTGTTTCCAAAACTAAAACTACATAACAAGAAGACCCATGAACAATCGGACAGTCTCTAGCCCAGTGGCCCAGCTCACCGCACTTGAGACAAGCATCCTTCTTCTTCTTGTTCTTCGGAACCATCGGGGCCTTGCCCTTACCCTTAAGGTCCTTTGCTTGTGGTCCAATCCGCTTCTTGGTCTTTTTCTTCTTATTCTTAGACTTCCGAAGTCCAGAAGAAATCACAAGGGCCGACTCCTTCATCCGCGGAGTCTTCATCTGAGACTGAGCGGTCACAAGTTTGTTCATTAGCCCAGCTAAATTACATGCAATCTCATTGCAGTTGAAGTTCATAACAAACTGTGAGAAGGAATCAGGGAGAGACTGTAGGATAAGGTCGGTTTGGAAAGAAGTATCCATTTTAAAATCAAGAGCCTCCAATCTCTCGATCATGGATATCATTTTGAGCACGTGTTCCCCAACCTTCTCACCTTCTTTCATCCTTGCACCGAATAGTTGCTTGGATATCTCATATCTAGCAGTTCTGCTGTGCTCACCATAAAGTTCGGTTAAGTGAGATAGAATCTGCCTAGCAGAAGTCATTTTCTCATGAGCTCTCTGAAGCTCATTAGACATGGAAGCCATCATATAAGCACGGACTTTCACGTCATCCTTAACCCACTTTTCGTGGTTTTCAATCTCTTCCTGATTGGCTCGGGTCCGCACAGGAGGCGCGGGAATGTCCGTCTCCAAGACGTATCCCAGTGCCTCTATACTGAGGACAATCATCAGATTGCGGAGCCAATCCACAAAGTTAGGTCCCATTAAGGTGTTCTTTTCGAGTAGAATTGTGAGTGGATTCATTGTCATATTGAGAGTTATGTCTGCATTAAGTATAACAGATTAATTAGTGACTTGTTATATTATGATCTGAGTATAGAATTAAGGTCTTTTCTATTCTTGTTACCCAGCTCCCACTATTTTATCGGAACAACACACTCCCATGTGAAATCCGGAAGTATCGTCGCTCTACTTCATAGTGGTGATCGAGTTCTTTATAAATCTTAATAGAGGGCAACCGAACAGGTTTATAGTCTATTAATTTTCATAAAGTGGTGTCCAACACCAACCCATCTAATGAATGATTCGATCTTCTTTTTCCCCTTGTTCACTCCCCTCAACCTATACGGTTTCTATGGTTCGTGAACAAGTTAAGTTTATACCATCGACGCAAATCAGTTTCACAATTGAATCTTATCCGGTAACTTATCAGGTTTCTAGGGATAAAATTTGCTCCAACCGAAGGCATCCAATGCGCTCCCGGTAATTTATCCGTCCTCCTCGAACGACTACCCCGATAACTCGGAAGCATAGCACATCCTGTTTGGATTTCAATTTCCCGAAAGCTCGATGGAGGGAAGGAAAACCTTGAAACCTTATAAACTTAATAATTTGTTGTGGGAGAATTTTCGCGATTAACGTTACACTTTGCACATTAATCATTTTAGCACGTTTGTTGCATTCATACAATATGTAACAACCATTCACAACCTAGTTGCTACCAACATGTGGTTCATGGACCGTTCCTAGAAAACAAAAACTCCATAATCTAATTACAAGTCTTCGTCTTGAATCTTCGTCTTCTCGAAACGGATCTTCCTCCGGTCTTCGTCATTACATATAAATTTTACATTGAAAAATTGCATCCTAGATACAAATATTTCTAGTAAAATAAATAAGCTCAAAACGGCCTTTACAACCCAATCGAATAAAACGAACGATTCAAACTAAGTCCATGAACCACATCCCCATTCAAAAGCATTCATCCAATAAATACTCAATAAATGGATAGCGAGAAGATTACATATGATCCAATCAATAATCAACAATAAATAGAATTGATCCAATCAATTCAAGATAATCGACAATTTAATTTTCGTCCAGTAGTGTACCCTTAAAATATTTTCTTTGAATTTTCCTTCATCAAAAATTCTAAATTAATGATTTTAATACAGAAAATTCAATAATCGAAAATATCTTGAAAACGAGACCCGGTGCCGACGGCTGAAGCGCGGCGGCACGGGCACCACGGCCGGCAGCCTACAGGCCACGCCCGGATCCAGACAGGAAAGGGGGCCTCGGCCATGCCCGGACACGACCGGCAGGATACAGCACTACCCGGCCGGATACAGCAAGTGCTCGGCAGGATACAGCAAGCGCTCGGCCGGATCCAGCGAGCACTCGGCTCGATACAGCAACACGCCCGGCAGGACTCGGATCGATACAGCAAGTGTCCGGCCGGATCCAGCGAGCACTCGGCTCGAAACAGCAACACGCCCGGCACGACTCGGCTCGATACAGCAAGTGTCCGGCCGGATACAGCGAGCACTCGGCTCGATACAGCAACACGCCCGGCAGGACTCGGCTCCATACAGCAAGCGTCCGGCCAAGGGCCGGACGTGCTCGGCCATACTCGGCAGCTGTATGGAAAATCGTCCAACGATTCGATACAGCTCGTTTTCGGGCAGATTTCTAAAATCTTGTTATTCCTGATTTGAATATTATTAATATAAATCATATTTCCATGAAAAACCTGATTTATACCATAACATAAAATCACGGAAAAAACAACACTACGACGAACAATAAAATATCTATGATTATCAAAGTGATTCTAAATCACAAAATAAGCATTCCAAATGCTAAATATCGTATATACGATCGTAAGACCTCGCTCCGATACCACTGTTGGGATTCGGTGCCTTAAACGAAGGCCCAGCGGAAGTGGTAAAACGAAAATTAATTCGATCTGAATCCCTACGAGGATCGATCGAGCTACGCATATACGAATATAAAATAAACAAAGGAAGATTCGATATCATACCCTTGTCGTCCGTTGATTATATGGATTTCCTTCTCTTGAGCTATTCCCCAAACGATCCAAAATGCTCCAAGCCCTTGGATGATCCAACGCCGAAAAACCGCGTCTCTACTTGTCACGCGTCGGAGAAACGAACGAAATGACAACACTCAATTAACCTCTAAGGTTACGGCTAGAATCAAGTGATGAAACTTTAATTATAACACTCTAAGTGTTTTAATTTATATCTCTCAATATATCTTTAATTTTCTCCAAGAACAATTAAGATGATATGAAGAAGATGATGAAGACAATTGAGAAAATGGTTTCTCTCTCTCTCTCTCTCTCTCTCTCTCTCTCTCTCTCTCTCTATCTCACTCTCACGTAGGAATGTGTAGGTTGAAATGAAAGATGTCTTCATCCCTCTTATTCAACTCCCCACTACTAGCAACAACTCATGCATGTGGGAATCTAACCCCACCTCCACAATTATCATTCATTAAAGAATGGAGACATAAGTCCAAAAGGAAGGTGGCTAGAAATGGGGGGGCGGCCCATGGAGAAACGGATGAGTTTGGTTCGTTTCGGACTCTGAGAGTCCAAACAGATAAATTCGATTAGTCCCGATGTATTTGTATAGTTTAATTAATCCAATTAATTTCATCATATCAAATACAAAATAATATAATTAATTTCTCCAAGAAATAATTATATATATGAATTAAATTAATCACCCAGTAATTTATTTAATTCATTAGGCCGTAAATCAATTTATCCAATAAATCGATTTAAACATCCAATGTTCCAAAATTAGATATCCAATATCTAATATTCATAATGAGATAATTAGCTTTATTCATTCCGTCGTCAATCCTATTGCGCGACTCGGTAGGTCCGTCTCAGTCAGCAATGGGAGGAACCAAAAAGTAGTAGCACCACCTAGCCAGCCTTGTAACACCCCAAACTAGGCGGATATTACAGTGCCGTAGATCCCCAACTGGGACCCACCAGGCAAATGAAAATGAATGAATTACACAGGATAAATGTAGTACCGAACTACATTACAACAATAATTACTCCGATGAGGAGTTTAGTTACAACACACCAGGACAATACCGAATACTAGTGTATTTTATATGAAGATAAAATACACAATACTGAATGAAACGGAGTATTCAAATGAAAGTCTGCAGCGGAAAATAAAGGACAATAACATGAATAACTGAAAGATTGGGGCCCCCTACTAGTATCACTGGGACTCCTCGACGTCAGCGTGTTCTCCCCGTACTTTTGCCTTGCCAAGACCTGAAAAACAAAATCCCCAAACGGGGTCAGTTACAAAGAACAACAATCCTCAAGGGTTGAAAATACACAATCATGATATATCTGAAGTTATGAAAAATCCTGCCGAAACATACGCAATCAAACATGCTATATGAATCAACTAACAGTACGGCTCAAAGGAAATGGCGCCACACTACGCCCGGGATGGAAATATGTCCGAGCACAAGCCACCAACGAGTATCGATCGAATACACGTGTGGTCTTGTACCTAATCAGTCTCACGAAACAATCAATCTCGTGTGCACAGTCCAATGTGAGGCTACCAACCAACACACGACTATAATGTGCCCGACATGAAAATCCTACACATACCAACCGGCACGCCAGTGCGACCCGGAATGCCACGATATAACAAAAGTGACATCGAAAATGAATAATGACTCACCGAGATGGAATGATAGGGAAATAAATGATAGCTCAATGAAATGATTGGAACCGTCGTTCCTTATGACTGGAGTGATTAATTGACAATAACAAGTTTTGACACGGTTAATACAATGATGAATGAATTATGATTATGAATGAACAACAACAAAAGGGATGAATATCCTTTTAACCGAGTAAGAATTAACTTACACAACACCGGTGACAATTATCCTTCCACGAACAACGTCCTAATTGAGATATCGGTCGCTCGAACAACCTTGAATAATTCCATTACCAACAATCCGTTCAATATACGAATCAAACACGAATATAACGAACTCAAAACGCCAATACGACTAAACCAAGTCCATTGAGGCATTAAATCAAACACGTTGCGTCCAAACTCCGATTGTTTACAATCAAACCTCAATATACCAATATCAAATCCCCCAAGAAATGTTTCAAACCAACAAAACATCTTAAATACGATTAATAATCCAAAACGAATATCCAAAAACGTGTTTATAACGACAATTAATCGAAAACCCCCAATTTCAACTCGATATTCAAAGTGTTCTTGAATAATCCCTCAATAATCCGATGAATCCTTATACAAACTCATAATCATATACATATCCCTTCATATAACATGATTATAACGTCCAAAACATCATATCTCAACACAAAATCGAAATCCAAGATGTTGAAGAATTTACCTCTTGAAGATCTAACCACTTCGATCCGATGAAAACGTGTAAAATCGACTATCCAAGCTTCCCAATGAATCAAGATGATGAAATCCGAACACACAAGTGATTGATGATGACAAAATATCTCCCTCAAGCCTTTCTCTCTCGTATGAAGGTGGAAGAAATGGAAGAAATGAGCTGAAATGCTCAAAAAACGAATTTATAGGGGTTGACTCGTCTGACAGACTCGACCGTGTCCGCCTGACACGGTCGCGGCGCGTAGCTGGCCGGCAGGGACTCGACCGTGTCCTGCTTGACACGGTCGCGGTGCGAAGGGGCCTACCGATAGTGACCTGTCCGATAGTGACTCGGTACCGCGCTTCGGCAATGACTCGACCGTGTCCCGGAACACGGTCGGGCGTCTGGGCAGTCGGTTCTGGCTTATCCGGAAGAGTTCGACTCGGCCGTGCCAAACGACACGGTCGAGTCCTGTGGCAGAGACTTCAGCATTTCTGGACGAGTACAGCACGGCCGTGTCGGACGACACGGCCGTGTCGGACGACACGTCCGAGTTCGGTCGGCAGTGATCGGCCAATAACTGAAAAAATGAGCGGGTGAGATAAAACGACCATAACTCTCTCGTCCGGACTCCGATTGACTCACCGTTTGAACCATTGGAAAGCTAACTCGATGCTCTATAATATTGCAAAGATTCAGAATTTTTGGAGTTACGAAAAATTAATGGTGATCTAACAAAGTCGAACTCATATGTGGAAAGTTGAAACAATGAACAATAACGATACACAACTCGAAGTTTCTCCGAACGGTGAACACGGGTGAATGAACATGATTGATGAATGATTATAAATGAGTGAAAATCCACTGAGTGACAATCACCGAATGAAATTACTGAATGATAATGACTGAATTACAACCGGGTATTACATACACCCCCCCTTAAAAGAGTTTCGTCCCCGAAACTAAGGGTCAAACAACTCGGGATAACTCTCCTGCATACTATCCTCGGTTTCCCAAGTAGCCTCTTCGAATCCGTGTCTGGACCACTGAATCTTGACCAAAGGGATCGTCTTGTTCCTCAGCTGTTTGATTCGCCGCTCCAACACTCGTACAGGACGCTCCTCGTATGAATGATCATCCGCGATCTCGATTTCGTCGAACTGAAGTATGTGACTCGGGTTGGCAACATACTTCCATAACTGAGAGACGTGAAACACATTATGAATTCGGCTCAATGCCGGAGTCAAAGCCAATCGATAAGCTAACACACCTACTCGATCCAACATTTCAAACGGTCCAATGAATCTCGGACTCAACTTCCCCCTTTTTCCGAAACGGAAAATACCTCGACTCGGGGATACCTTGACCAAAACGTGGTCACCCGTCTCAAACTCTAGTGGTCGACGACGATTATCTGCATATGATTTCACGACTCGAAACATCAACATACGACTCTTGATCAAAGCTACCTTCTCCCGGGCGGCTATAAGCATATCGGGCTCGGTGCCGATTGATTCTGACAAGTCATCCCAACACAAAGGAGATCGACAATGACGACCGTACAAGGCCTCGTAAGGTGCCATCTTAATGGAGGCATGCCAACTATTATTATACGTGAACTCGATCAGTGGTAGTTGGGCTTCCCAATCGTCCTTCCAATCGAGGACGCATGCCCTCAACATGTCCTCTAATGTCTAAATAGTTCTCTCTGATTGTCCGTCGGACTGAGGATGAAAGGCAGTACTGAGATTAAGCTGAGTTCCCATAGCACGATGAACTGATTTCCAAAAATGAGACACAAACCGTCCGTCACGATCGGAAACGATACTTTTAGAAGTACCGTGCAGTCTCACTATCTCTTTGATGAATAACTGGGCAAGTCTCTCGGGACCCCAAGTATCCTTAATCTCAAGAAAATGAGCTGATTTAGTTAAGCGGTCCACAATCACCCAGATCGTATTCATGCCACGATGACTCGTCGGCAAACTCGTGATGAAATCCATAGAAATGTCTTCCCACTTCCATTCGGAAATAGGAAGAGGTTTCAGCATAACCGCCGGTCGCTGATGTTCAATCTTGACTTGTTGACAGGTTAAGCATCTCGAAACAAATTCTGCGACTTCTCGCTTCATATTACTCCACCAGTAATTTTGTTTCAAGTCCTTGTACATCTTGCTGGACCCCGGATGAACAAAATAAGGGGTAGCATGAGCTTCTCTCAAAATTGAGTTTTTCAACTTATTATTTGCCGGTACACACATCCGATTCTTAAATCTCAAAAGTCTATCCTCGTGGATCACGAATCCAGGGGCTTTCCCCTGAGCCACATCCTCACGAATGCGCAATAATGCTGGGTCTGAACCCTGATTCTCCCTGATTGCATCCTCAAGAGATGATGAAATCTCTAACATACAAAGCTGTCCCTGAATTCGCTGAAGCCAGACCTCGATCTCGGTCTAAGGAATTCCTGTTGGAGCTCCTTCTGAATTGTTAAACGAGCAAGCATCTGCTCCTGAACGGACTTACGACTCAAGGCGTCGGCGACAACGTTCACCTTCCCCGGGTGGTAAAGGATCTCGATATCATAATCTTTGATTAGTTCTAACCACCGCCTCTGTCGCATATTTAACTCCTTCAGAGTAAATATATACTTTAAACTCTTATGATCGGTGAATATCTGACAGGTAACGCCATAAAGATAATGACGCCAAATTTTCAAAGCGAACACCACGGCTGCTAGCTCCAAATCGTGAGTCGGATAATTAACCTCGTAAGGTCTCAATTGTCGTGAAGCATACGCAATAACCTTCCCGTTCTGCATGAGCACACATCCGAGACCCTGTCCGGACGCATCACTATAAACCACAAATCCCTCCATCCCCTGCGGTAAGGGAAGTACAGGTGCTGACATTAAGCGGCTCTTTAGTTCCTCAAAACTCCGTTGACACGCGTCGGACCACGTGTATTTCTTATCCTTCCGCAAAAGGTTCGTCAAAGGTTGAGTGATTTTAGAAAATCCCTCCACAAATCGCCGATAATAACCCGCTAATCCGAGAAAACTTCGGATCTCCTTAACATTCTTCGGAGGTAATCAGTCTCGGATAGCCTCCGTCTTCTGAGGGTCGACACGAACTCCGTCCGATGAAATTACATGTCCGAGAAGAGTCACTTCGGACATCCAGAACTCACATTTGGAAAACTTTCCATAGAGTTGCTCTCGTCTCAACACGTCGAGAACCTGATGAAGATGAATCTCGTGTTCTTCTCGGCTACGAGAATAAATCAAAATGTCATCGATGAAGACAACAACAAACTGATTTAAAAAGTCGATGAAAACCCGATTCATTAACTCCATGAATACCGCAGGTGCAATAGTTAGCCCGAACGGCATAACTACGAACTCATAATGACCATAGCGTGTACGAAACGTTGTCCTCGCGATATCCGACTCTCGAATCCGCAACTGGTGATATCCAGATATTAAGTCGATCCTGGAAAATACTGAGGCTCCCTGAAGTTGATCTAAAAGATCATCAATACGGGGTAAGGGATACTACTCTTGATCATCACCCTGTTCAACTCCTGATAATTAATACACACACGAGACGAGCCATCCTTCTCCTAGACAGATCACACTGGTGCTCCTCACGGGGACGCACTCGGTCGGAGATAACCTTTCTCGAACTATTCCTCAAGTTGATTCTTCAACTCTCGCATTTCGGTCGGGGCCATTCGGTACGGTGCCTTCGATATCGGGGACGTACCAGGTTCCAACTCAATCGTGAATTCCACATCTCTCTGTGGAGGCAAACCAGGTAACTCGTATGGAAATACATCGTCAATCGATGACAATGATACCACGAATGATTGAACATTTCGATTGCCCTAGAATGGTCAATCGATAAAAAGAGATACCAATAATGATTGAACAACTCGATTGCCTTAGAAAGGCCAATCGATGAAGATGATACAATGAATGTTTGAATAACTCGATTGCCTTTGAAAGGCCAATCGATGATAATGATACAATGAATGATTGAATGACTCGATTGCCTCAGAAAGGCCAATCGATGAAAATGATACAATGAATGATTGAATGACTCGATTGTCTTAGAAAAGCCAATCGATGGAACTGATACAAGGAATGATTGAATAACTCGATTGCCCTAGAAAGGCCAATCGATGAAAATGATACAATGAATGATTGAATAGTTCGATTGCGGAATTTCTCTGCTTTCGTCATAATAATACTTCTTCTGGAACAACGGGGATTACTTCTCTGAAGCACACATTCGACAACCAACGACGGAAAGATAGCGACCAAACGCTAACAAACACTGAGGATAGTATCAAGACGATTAAACCAACTAATACCGAAAATTACATCGTCCTAAGATAAATTCACCACGATTAGGTCCACCAACCAATCGCGGTCACTAAGCTTACTTCGGTATGATTCCGAAAATTCTTCCATCGTCAGGTAGACCGATGGTATGAGGTCCACTAGTAATAGGACTATCCCGAAATAAGTCTACTCAAGCATGATTCGAAAATGAATGAATGCGGTGTACCAGCATCAAAAGGTACACACAGGTTGAAATAAAATTACGAGTATACCTGAAATCATTCGGGCCACCGGATCGTCGATCCTCCTCATCACATGAATCTGGGACTTGCGGCCCCGAACCGGACGCTCCGTCGATAAATACGAGCTCCAACTCTATTTGCTTATATTGTCTTAAACGACGATGACAAAGCGGCTGATTAAACGCTGGTTGCTTGGGGCTGAGATGCCACGAGCCGACTTGCGATCCTTTCGGAAAAACGGGCCTTATGCCCAAAATTCCCACAATTATAGCACGTGATAGACGGTTTGGACACTCGGTCTGAAATGACCCGGCGTTCCACAATTGAAACAGTGATGGCCGGCGGCGCCGGATCGAGATCCCGCACGATTATGCGCCGTAGGAGGTCGCTCAGAAACGATAGGACTCACACGAGGCTTCTTGAAGGTTGACTGACCGCCTTTGGGTTGATTACGCTTCGTTGATTACTTGCTGACAGGTGAAGGTTGTTGTTCAGCACTTTCCTTAGCAGCTGGCTCATACGGGAGAGTTCTCTCGATTAATCCGGCCAGAGTGGCGCAATGATGATTGAGCAATTGCACATGAGTCATCATGGCCTGCATAAAAGTGAGTGGATCAACCCGAACATCTTCCGATCGAGCCGAGTCCTGGGCACGATTTCCCGACAGCGAGTGATTATTCCTCGGGTTTCGGCCCGCACCGCGGCCTCTCCCCGTTCATCCCCTGACAGCTCTCCCCATACTGAAGTAGTAAGGTCGCATAATGATTATATTTCCCGCATGATTATCACTTTATGATTATGTCATGAGATGATGAAAATGAGTATACATGCTTTAACTTAGTGATTATATGAATGATTTACTGAAGTGACATGATTATCTGATGAAATTCTTGAAATGATTATCTTGAATAACTTAATAAGATTAATAATATGATCATCCAGATCGACAGCTAAGTAATGAAATGAATTAAGTGATTAATGAGTTAATATGATCGTCCTGATCACAATGAATGATGATGTTTGAGGATTGTTAAATGATGAATGATGAATGAATGACTATTGCCAGAAATTATACCATGGCGTTAGAAATCTTACAGTTCTTTCGGTCTGATTGGCTCGGCATTTGCACAGGTCACACGTGATGCGAAAGTCCAATGATACTAGTCCGATGACGATGATTTCAAATGAGACATGACTCGGAAGGTAGTATTCAAAACCACGCTCCGATACCAACTCTGTAACACCCCAAACTAGGCGGATATTACAGTGCCATAGATCCCCAACTGGGACCCACCAGGCAAATGAAAATGAATGAATTACACAGGATAAATGTAGTACCGAACTACATTACAACAATAATTACTCCGATGAGGAGTTTAGTTACAACACACCAGGACAATACCGAATACTAGTGTATTTTATATGAAGATAAAATACACAACACTGAATGAAACGGAGTATTCAAATGAAAGTCTGCAGCGGAAAATAAAGGACAATAACATGAATAACTGAAAGATCGGGGGCCCCTACTAGTATCACTGGGACTCTCGACGTCGGCGTGTTCTCCGTACTTTTGCCTTGCCAACACCTGAAAAACAAAATCCCCAAACGGGGTCAGTTACAAAGAACAACAATCCTCAAGGGTTGAAAATACACAATCATGATATATCTGAAGTTATGAAAAATCCTGCCGAAACATACGCAATCAAACATGCTATATGAATCAACTAACAGTACGGCTCAAAGGAAATGGCGCCATACTACGCCCGGGATGGAAATGTGTCCGAGCACAAGCCACCAATGAGTATCGATCGAATACACGTGTGGTCTTGTACCTAATCAGTCTCACGAAACAATCAATCTCGTGTGCACAGTCCAATGTGAGGCCACCAACCAACACACGACTATAATGTGCCCGACATGAAAATCCTACACATACCAACCGGCACGCCGGGCGACTAATGCCACGATATAACAAAAGTGACATCGAAAATGAATAATGACTCACCGAGATGGAATGATAGGGAAATAAATGACAGCTCAATGAAATGATTGGAACCGTCGTTCCTTATGACTGGAGTGATTAATTGACAATAACAAGTTTTGACACGGTTAATACAATGATGAATGAATTAAGATTATGAATGAACAACAACAAAAGGGATGAATATCCTTTTAACCGAGTAAGAATTAACTTACACAACACCGGTGACAATTATCCTTCCACGAACAACATCCTAATTGAGATATCGGTCGCTCGAACAACCTTGAATAATTCAATTACCAACAATCCGTTCAATATACGAATCAAACACGAATATAACGAACTCAAAACGCCAATACGACTAAACCAAGTCCATTGAGGCATTAAATCAAACACGTTGCGTCCAAACTCCGATTGTTTACAATCAAACCTCAATATACCAATATCAAATCCCCCAAGAAATGTTTCAAACCAACAAAACATCTTCAATACGATTAATAATCCAAAACGAATATCCAAAAACGTGTTTATAACGACAATTAATCGAAAACCCCCAATTTCAACTCGATATTCAAAGTGTTCTTGAATAATCCCTCAATAATCCGATGAATCCTTATACAAACTCATAATCATATACATATCCCTTCATATAACATGATTATAACGTCCAAAACATCATATCTCAACACAAAATCGAAATCCAAGATGTTGAAGAATTTACCTCTTGAAGATCCAACCACTTCGATCCGATGAAAACGTGTAAAATCGACTATCCAAGCTTCCCAATGAATCAAGATGGTGAAATCCGAACACACAAGTGATTGATGATGACAAAATATCTCCCTCAAGCCTTTCTCTCTCGTATGAAGGTGGAAGAAATGGAAGAAATGAGTTGAAATGCTCAAAAAAACGAATTTATAGGGGTTGACTCGTCTGACAGACTCGACCGTGTCCGCCTGACACGGTCGCGGCGCGCAGCTGGCCGGCAGGGACTCGACCGTGTCCTGCTTGACACGGTCGCGGCGCGAAGGGGCCTACCGATAGTGACCTGTCCTATAGTGACTCGGTACCGCGTGCTTCGGCAATGACTCGACCGTGTCCCGGAACACGGTCGGGCGTCTGGGCAGTCGGTTCTGGATTATCCGGAAGAGTTCGACTCGGCCGTGCCAGACGACACGGTCGAGTCCTGTGGCAGAGACTTCGGCATTTCCGGACGAGTACAGCACGGCCGTGTCGGACGACACAGCCGAGTTCGGTCGGCAGTGATCGGCCAATAACTGAAAAAATGAGCGGGTGAGCTAAAACGACCATAACTCTCTCGTCCGGACTCCGATTGACTCACCGTTTGAACCATTGGAAAGCTAACTCGATGCTCTATAATATTGCCAAGATTCAGAATTTTTGGAGTTACCAAAAATTAATGGTGATCTAACAAAGTCGAACTCATATGTGGAAAGTTGAAACAATGAACAATAACGATACACAACTCGAAGTTTCTCCGAACGGTGAACACGGGTGAATGAACATGATTGATGAATGATTATAAATGAGTGAAAATCCACTGAGTGACAATCACCGAATGAAATTACTAAATGATAATGACTGAATTACAACCGGGTATTACAAGCCTGGCGGCCTACACTGTACCCCAACTGAGAACGAATGATTGGGATCATTCAAGAACCATTCTGTCGTGAATACCAATATACGTATAAACCCTTCTTTCAAATGTCCCGATCATGTTATAGAGTCACAATCAGTCAAACCCTATCTGTACTTGACGCTATGCATGCGTTAATGCAAATCGAGATCATCGAGCTATCGTGTATCTAATACAACTAGCTCCAATGCTTTGGCCAAAGACTTATGATCTCATCTGCCAATAACCGTATAGGACATATAACCCGCTCACTAACGGGAGAAAGAATTCTATCTTGGTATTCGATGGAGACTGCTACTTGCCCGTCAAGATGCACGTCGAGGTTGACCCCCGCCTTCCGGTTTACAGGGTCGAACTACTCTAATGAAAATCTTGACGTCACAAGCACATCCCTACTAAATCCTCAAGTCAATGGTTCACGAATACCTATCACAACCTTTCGATTCCGTCATTGACTGTCTCCGAGTGAAATCCGTGTGACGAATCTAGGGTGAGTCGGTTCGAGTATACTAATCCAATTAGCATACCTATAACGTGTGCTCCCACTAACCATTAGTGTTCGACAGGCACTCTCCATGTCAAAGAACACGTCATACAAGTCTTCACATAAACTTGTTAGGCATATTTTTATGCGCTTTTATATCATTATTTTATATCCATCTTGAGCCTAATTCAGCATAAATGAGCTTTTAATGCACTATTATTATATGTTTTGCAGGAAATCGGAGTCCGGAAGCCGAAACGATGAAAAAACGGGCGAAAACATCAGTTTTTGGTCATGAGCCGCGGCACAGGAAGATGGCCTGAGAGCGCCCAGGCAAACTGTACTCTGAGCCGCGGCACAGACAAGCTGAGCCGCGGCACAGGAAGGAAAAACAGTGCCCAGGTTTCAATCTATGCACCGTGTGCCGCGGCACAGATTAAGTGAGTCGCGACACACGGGGCGGTTTTGGTGTACTCCGTGCGGGTTTAGGACGTTTTGGAGCCTGTTCTTGACCTAATCACACGGACGCATTTTGGAGACTGAGGACGACTATAAATAAGCATCATAGGGCTGAAGAAGAGGGGATCGATCAGAAGGAATTCGGAGGTGGATTAGAGCTAGGGCGAAGAACACAAGGAGGAGATTTGTGGGCGACGACAAGACCACGGATCCCTACGGTTTTTCTGCATCTTAGTTCCTAGATCTATTCGAGTAGGATTTTGATTGTAGCCAATTTCATGACGGTTTGATTATTTATTATTATTTCGATTTACTCGTTATTCTATTGAATTGGATTCTTCTTACTGTTCTTAATGCTTTTTAATTGTCTGGCCAACAGTTAATTTGTTTTGAATGTCTTTATGGATTTGGGAGATGAAATTTAGGCATAGTTCCTGTGAGACGAATCATAATTTTCGTGAGATAGGGATATAATCATGCGAATTGTGAAGCCTGTTATTGTGGGAATTCTTGAACTATTTTAGCTATTAATTATCTAATTCGAATAGGGATATATCGAGTTAATAATTCGTAGTATTTTCTATCGACCTTGGGAAAGGATTTAGAATAATTTAGGAATTCCTGGCTTACAATCAATTGAATAAAAGTGAATTGAATTGAATAAATATCATTCCCGATTGTTTGAGGTGAAAATCATAATCCTACGCGCTTATTAGTATTATTATTATAATTAGCACTATTATTTATTTTCTGCAATTAGTTTAGGTATAAACTCTGTATAATTGTTCTTCAAATAAAATTGTGAGTTGACTATATTTTGGTACTTAGTGAAATCAGTCCTCGTGGGAACGATACTCTACTTATCACTTTATTACTTGTTGACACCGTGCACTTGCGGCATATTGTGAGGGATTTTCCCGCAACAAGTTTTTGGCGCCGTTGCCGGGGACTGATTTTTCGCTAATATCAATACCAAGCGACTCTAATTTTAATTTGAAGTTTCTTCTTTAGTCTCTATATTTTTATTTTTTTCATTATGTTTTCCTATGAGTATCGTGGCCCTTGGCATTTCATAAATTTCGATGTTCTTAATAATTTGCCAAATAGGGTCAGTCAGCCCCCTCCCCCAAAACAAAAGACCATGCTTGAACAATGTGTAGACACTCTTAAAAATCCTGATAGTACCCTTTTTGAGCTAGAAGGTGCACGTCGTGGTCTTGAGATTCACTATGGTTATTTTCCAGCTCATTTATTTAGTAGTGAAGTTGAGGGGGAGGTTGAGAAGAAAGACATGCTAAGTTTTAGGGTCGATCCTCCAACACCCGATAATTGCATAAAGTGTGATGAGCCTGTAGAAGAAGTTACCATTGATGATGTTTCCAAAATAATTTCATTAAATTGTCATCAAACTTCGACTAATAAGGTGAGCACTTTTGTGCCAAAAATTTTATTAACGGTGCCGCGCATAATCTTTCCTAAATCCATAATGGGAGAGATTGACCCCATTACTTCTGATTTTGTCGAGGCTGATTCCTTGAGTTCGAATGAGGTTGTTCATGATAAGTCTTTATTATTTACCCATTCGAACTCTGTTTATTTTTTCATGCCTTATCATTATTATATTCTTCCATCATTTTTTGATTGTCCTCATAATTATTCTTACTCATTATTTGTGGCAACCGGGCATGAACCAAAGCCTCCCCTATGGAATAAGAGGCTTATAGATTGTACGAAGGGGGCATTTGGCAATCTCCCTAGAAAGAAGCCACGTTAAACTCTTTTTGCCACGTCGTGCTCAAGACGTAAAATAGAGCGCTTGATGGGAGGCAACCCATCATTTTTACTTGCTTTCTAGATAGTTGTTTTTATTTGATTTTTCGTTTATAATTTTTCTTTGTTTTGTTATTTCGTTTGGAGTCGTGTATTCTTGTTGGCCCTCATTTCTCTAATATAATTTTTTTTTAACCCCAAGTGAGTTATTATTCTTCATATTCTAGTCTTTCTTGATTTAATGTCTATTGTTATTTCATGACTAGAGATTAAGTTTGGGGGTCCCTCGTGATGCTGAGCGTTATTTGAAGTATGGATTGACCGACGTTTCCACTCAGACATGTGCTGGTTTTAAAGAAGACATTTGGAATAAGTTTCACTTTTCCTTATCTATTTTATTTTCACATGAGTTTTATTATGGATGATTTTATGTGTAGTGGAATTGATTTTCTTGGTTATAAATTGCGATTTCATCATTGCTTTACTTTTCGTGAATTTTTCGTGCTTCCATGTGTAAAACTGATGTTACGATACTGATTTCTCTTGGAAGAAACGGTTGAGTTTAGTCGAGTTGTAGTCAGCGATTTCTGTTTCCGTTGAGTATTCAATTAGGTCCGAAATTTTATCATTTTTGTAGAAATCCTAGCAGATAAGAAAGGAGACATACGTGTTTTCAAATCACCGTTTATACGTTTGGTTAAACTTTTTGTGTAGCTAGTCGTCCAGTAATATGAGTCTTGTTGGAACTTGAATTGAGTTTAGAGTCGGACAATTTTTCTCAAAAAGTCGAGATATTACATGTTCTATGATGGGAAGTCTAGTAACCGGGGGTATTCACGTGACCCGTTGTTTACTCTCGCGTAAAACGACGACCCTGAATAGATTAATAATTTAGAAATATCGCATTACCGATGATGGGAAGCCTAGTAACCGGGGGTATTCACGTGACCCGTTGTTTACTCTCGCGTAAAACAGCAACCTTAACATGCGGGAATTGCTATTCGAGTTTTTTCTCCGCTGTAGAGGGGGGCTTAGTAACTAGAAGCATCCATGTACCCCATGAGTGTCTTTTACGTCAAACGGTTCCCCGATGCATGAGAATGGAAATCCACCCTAGGATCATCCCGATGAAATATCCCGAGAGCCGAAACCTAGTGGTTAACTCGAATCATATTATTGATCATACATAAGGGAATGTTGTCCTAGGAATAATTTTGATAATGAAACTCTTGAATTTTGCCACTAGACTGTGGGACTGGGCGAATTGGCTTGTTTAATCTAACCCTTCATATTGACGGTCAGTTAAATTCACGCCTGTTAATCTTTGAGCTTATTTTTCTTCATTAACGATTGATTAGGACTGAAATTAGTTACTTAGTGGAATCAGTGTCCTGGATGTGACTCGCTATTACGATACTTGTACTATTCTTAGAGATTTTCAGGGTAGTATTGATTAAGTTGAGCACTATGGACTTGCATGATTATTCACGACCCATTTTGTTTAAGATTGATAATTTTTTGCTTGAGGACAAGCAAAGGCTCAAGTTTGGGGGTATTTGTTAGGCATATTTTTATGCGCTTTTATATCATTGTTTTATATCCATCTTGAGCCTAATTCAGCATAAATGAGCTTTTAATGCACTATTATTATATGTTTTGCAGGAAATCGGAGTCCGGAAGCCGAAACGATGAAAAAATGGGCGAACACAGCAGTTTTTGGTCATGAGCCGCGGCACAAACCATGTGAGCCGCGGCACAGGAAGATGGCCTGAGAGCGCCAGTAAATCAGTACTCGAGCCGCAAGAGACAAGCCGAGCAGCGGCTCAGGAAGGAAAAACAGCGCCCAGGTTTCAATCTGTGCGCCGTGTGCCGCGGCACAGATTAAGTGAGCCATGGCACACGGGGCGGTTTTGGTGTACTCCGCGCGGGTTTGGGCCGTTTTGGAGCCTGTTCTCGACCTAATCACACGGACGCATTTTGGAGGCTGAGGACGACTATAAATAAGCATCATGCTGAAGAAGAGGGGATCGATTAGAAGGAATTCGGAGGTGGATTAGAGCTAGGGCGAAGAACACAAGGAGGAGATTTGTGGGCGACGACAAGACCACGGATCCCTACGGTTTTTCTGCATCTTAGTTCCTAGATCTATTCGAGTAGGATTTTGATTGTAGCCAATTTCATGACGGTTTGATTATTTATTATTATTTCGATTTACTCGTTATTCTATTGAATTCGATTCTTCTTACTATTCTTAATGCTTTTTAATTGTCTAGCCAACAGTTAATTTGTTTTGAATGTCTTTATGGATTCGGGAGATGAAATTTAGGCATAGTTCCTGTGAGACGAATCATAATTTTCGTGAGATAGGGATATACTCATGCGAATTGTGAAGCCTGTTATTGTAGGAATTCTTGAACTATTTTAGCTATTAATTATCTAATTCGAATAGGGATATATCGAGTTAATAATTCGTAGTATTTTCTATCGACCTTGGGAAAGGCTTTAGAATAATTTAGGAATTCCTGGCTTACAATCAATTGAATAAAAGTGAATTGAATTGAATAAATATCATTCCCGATTGTTTGAGGTAAAAATCATAATCCTACACGCTTATTAGTATTATTATTATAATTAGCACTATTATTTATTTTCTGCAATTAGTTTAGGTATAAACTCCGTATAATTGTTCTTCAAATAAAATTGTGAGTTGACTATATTTTGGTACTTAGTGAAATCAGTCCTCGTGGGAACGATACTCTACTTATCACTTTATTACTTGTTGACACCGTGCACTTGCGGCATATTGTGAGGGATTTTCCCACAACAAGTTTTTGGGCGCACAGTCAAGTTTCATCGACTTGCGAACGATTAAGTATTTGAGCTATAACCTTTCCAGTGCCGACCCCCTTATCCAATAAGGAGTGGAACGTTTTGCTCTCAAATATACGGACTAGTTTCTATATATTTATTTACGAGTTAGGAATGCCAGTAACTACCAGTAAATAAAGAAACATTCATTTGCCTTATATAAATGGTTTACATAATTACAAGTACAATGCCCTCACTCAACAACCTTTGAGTGGCATTCGAGGGCATACTCCTAACATATATATATATATATATATATATATATATATATATGCTCTCCACTATTTTACCCGACTTGTTTACTTTTTGGAGATTCTATTGGATAGGTAGTTGTTGTTACCCAAAATATTATCCGGAGATGATACGCTGGAATGGACGAGTAACAAACAAAGTGCGAGAGCACACGTCCGTGAGGAAATAAATAACACAAGATTTGCCGGGGTTGTTAGTCCCGGGCTTGAATGCTCTCGCGAGATGTTATTAATATGAATACTAGTGAGTACAGATATTAATGTTAGAGTACAATTACAATGAGTGTAAAGACTCTAGTTATCTTAGCTATCGAGTGCTGAAGATTGCCGGAAGAACTAAAGTTGAAGCTCTGTGAGTTCTTGTTACAAAGATAGAGAGTTCTCTGTATAGTTTACTTTTGGCGTTATGTGCTTACGTTGTAAACTGTGTTTGTGTTAACGTTTTTCACTGTCCTTTTGGCCACTGCCGGAAGCCTTCTATTTATAGGTGAAAGGGTTGCTGGGACGTCCCTATCCGCCGTGGGCGATCGTCGTTTCCTGTATTTAAATAAGGCGGGCGATCATCCCAGCACGTGGGACTATTTCCTTAAAGTCCGCTGCTGCTGCCGGCAGTCAGTTGCGCGAACCAATGAGGAGGCGATAGGTGCCTCTTTCTTGCTGTCCTGGGCGGTCCCACCTTAGGCCCTTTCGGCGGGTCTGTCGGTTGGTGAGGCCGTCCTTATCACTGACAGCTGCTGATGGGCTGGAGTAGGGCCTGCTCTCGCGGTGCCTTACACGGATATGCACGTGGGGCTTCGCTCGAGATTCGGTCTCCGCAGACTTTGATGGGTGTCGGATTAACACGTGGCACGGGACGATCCTCTCCAGTTAGACATTAGAGGCGATCGCCAGATGCCAATAGACGATTGCCTTGGACGTCGACCGCTAGGCGCTTGCCTATTATCTGTCTTATTTAGCTGGCTCCTGACTATTATGCCGATCGCCATCAAGGCGTATAAATCGCCGCACAACAATTGCCCCCCAGCTTGCTCCGATGTTGAAGACGTGGGGTGAGGTGGCACTGCTGGCGATCGCCTGTTTTAGACGAGCGACTCATCTACTTATGAATCGGATGATCGTCGCCTGGACGAACTAGTTTTGAATTCGGACGATCTCCTTAGGCGCTGGAAATAGCGGGAAGTGGAGGCGGGCTTTTGGAACGTCACAGGGACACGCGTCATGCTCCTGTTGGGGGAGTCCGATGGTTTTTGTCAGACTTGTCGTCTGGCGTGCCCTAGAAACGATGCGTACGCGGGTTTCGAGGGCTGCATTAAATGTGTCTCCCCCGACAGTTGCACTTCCGCCCCCGGGATTCCGCCTATTTGCACAGAAGTCCCTGCTCTCGCCTATAAAAGGGCTAGGGCTACTGGAGTTTAGATCTTTATGCGCCCTTGCCTTTAGATGAAGACTCTGCCGAAATTCCTTGAAGCTTCTTGCGCCAATCGACGTTTTCTCTAGGTAAAAACAATTATTCTCTTCCTCCTTTTTCTCTTCGAACATGTCTGGAGGAGGATCCAATGTGTATGAGGGGGGTAGCTCTTCCGCCGATGCGACTTCGCCTGCCCGGGATGAAACCTCCGTGGCTCTTCACATGGAGACGGCCGTCGAGGCCATTCATGCGGGAATTGCACCCGCAGAGGTTGAAGAGCTTTTTAACGAGGCTGACGCGGTGAGGTCGTCGTCGGCGGAGCAGAAGGGCTCGCCGGTAGACGAGGATGAGGCGGTGAGACTGTAATGGGAGCAGAATAGTGCGTTCGGCCGGGCCTTTCTGGAATTCGCCGAACTTATGGAGAGGGTGGCCGGACCACGTCCTCAGTTTGATTTCGGTGCATACTCAGTCGCCCACCCCTATGAACCCGTGAAGCGGACGTCATTTCGGGCCGCGGACCGCTCCCCGTGGACCCTCGGTCAGATCCGGAGTTCGGCGACCAAGAAGGATTTGAGTCATTGGAGGGCGGAGTTCCATATCCCCTCTGATGTCTCATTGTATGTGCCCGCGGAGAACGAACGCGCCGACCAACCTCCCGAGGGTATGGTCGCCGTTAACGAATTGATCATGGAGTCCGGATTGCCGTTCGCTGCATCATACCTGTTGACCGCCTGGAATGTGGCGCCGCTCCAATTGACACCGAATGCCTGGTTGCAGATCGTCAGTACCTTGACCCTTTTTGGCGGTCACCGGTGGTTCCGTCTACCTTCTGCGCTTGAAATGAACTACCTCTTCAAGTTGACGGTGCAAAAGGGTACAGTTGGCGGCTACCACATTCAGGGTTGCATGGGCAGAGTGGTCCTCGGGGTGCCGAACAAGGTCCGGGGCGACCTGACGAAATGGTGTTGGGTTGGCGGAGCATGGAGATCGGCGGCGAGCGATAAACCAGAGGATGAGTCAGATATACCCACCAGCTTTCGGGAGAGGAATCCGAGTAAGGGTTTTAACTCTCCCTTTGTTCGGATACACCTTGTGTAATACCCGAGATCTTTATTCTGGATTCGTTGAGTTTTCTGGGTTTTGTCGGATTGTCATTGTCCTCATCGTTGGAATTTTGTGCCATGTTTGGTTGTGTCTTGTTGGTACATGTGTTTGGAGGCGTTTCGGATCACTTTGTGAGTTTTTGGGTTTTTGTGGTGTAGCGCACGCGAATGCTTGTGGCATAGCGCACGCTACGGCGTTGTGGTTAGCGCACACTACCGAATGTTTAGCGCACGCTAACTGGCAGTCCAGGAGCTACTGGACTGGGACTGGGGCTTTGTTAACGCACGCTAAGGTTCATTTCTAGCACACGTTATCGACTTCTTAGCGCACGCCATTTCTTTTTCCTAGCGCACGCTACCGGGTAGGTGCAGGTCTGTCTAGGAGCTACTGGGCTGTATCCGTGGCTCGTTAGCGCGTGCTACGTGTGCGTGTCTAGCGCACGCTAACCTTGTATTTGCGGTAGTTCTGAGAGTTGACCTCGTTAGCACGCGCTAATGCTGTCTAGTTAGCGCACGCTAATAACTGTCCAGTATAAATACTGGACAACAGCGTTTAATCATTATTTCTCACCCTTTCTTCGTTTTTGTGGCGGCTGGCGACGGGAGAAGTCGGGGAGTGACGTCTTTGGCCTACTCTACTCTTTTCCAAGGTGGTTTGGAAGATCCTTGTCAATTATATCATCATCCAATCCTTGTTCTTCATTGGATCGAGGTAATTCTTTCGTAGAACCCTAGTTATATAATTTTGGGGGTTTCTTCGTGATTCTTCGATTTAATCCGTGGTGGATGAATTGATTATGGTATTCTTGTTGTCTTGGACATGATCTTCGGATTTTGTAACTCATATATCGATTTTTATCACCCGAGACTTGATTTCCGATTTCTTCGAAGGAACCCTCGGATCCTTGTTGTTTTTCTGGTTGATTCGGATTCCGTTTAACATTATTTATCCGTGGTGATGTTATTTTTGTAGCGATCGTGAGGTTGTCAAATTCTGGGTCGTTTTTGGAAGTTCGAGGGCTAGCCGATCGTGTTCGTTCGTTGTTCCGTTACTCGCGGTGCCGAGGCAAGTATCTTGCCCATACTTTTCATGTTTCGTAGACGGAATCATTGATAAATGATTTTATGAGCAATCCGAATGTTTAAATGAACTTTAAAAAGGATCGGTATGTTCTCGATAAATGTTGTCTTTCAAAAGATAACTCGTATACTTCGTAAACAAATGTGTTTTCGGAATATGTGTGTTGGTTGCATATGTTTGGTGATGTTACGATAATATTTAGTGATGTTAGTAGACCAAAATCATTTGCCGAGGATTGTGTATTGATATGTGTAAATGTTCGGTGAATATGTGACGTTGTGTGATAGATATTAGTTGTTATTCATTCGTAAGGAGGTTGTGGCGCTTGTTGTTGTTTGGTACTGATAATTGCTTGTAGTTGTGTGACATTAGTCGTGAGTATACGTCGACTAAACTGGCCATTCTAGCGAAGTACCTAGCATTTGTATGCATATTCTAGTATTCGAATTATGGCTTTCTGTGGCGTTGTGGATGATATGTGTATGTTCACCTAGGGACGGTCTGACAGGACCTCTAGGGATACGTATTGCCGTGAGTGTGCGTATCACGAACTAGGGTTAACCACCCAGGGATGTACGACGGGGCTCTGCGGGGTACGGAGGCCGTGAGTCTCGTACCAACGGTTAACTTTGAAATGTTTTGTTGGAGAATTGTGATTTTTGGCGCATATTTCATCTGATTAGAATGGCGGTCCAAATGGTATCGTACTTGGCTGGAATGGCACCAGTAAATGTGTTGTGTGTGATTTGTCCCTTGACTGTGATAATTTGGTAAGGGTACGTGAGCCCTGTGGTTGCTCTGTGTATTGTAGCTCTGTGGTGTGTTGAGTTTGGCCGTATGGTCAAGTTGCAAAGTTGTGCTCTCTGTTGTCGTTCTGTGATGGTAATGTTTGACACGGTGTAGTTTATGTCGGGTTATTTTTGTGGGTATGTGATGTGAATAAGTTGATTCACGGACCCCCGTGCTTGTGATTGGAATGTTATGATTGGGTCGTAGACCCCGTATTTTGTTATCGGTCGTATTTTGAAATAAATGATTTTTTTGGGCTGTGTCCCTAAGTGTTTCGAAAGGCTTGAAAATTCTTAAACCCCAAATGCTTTCAAAACTCCCGAGATCGTATAATGTTTTGTAAGATGTAAAATGGTTTTATTCCTATCTTTCATAATTCAAACTGTTTGATCAAGCGAATTATCTCGGGAAGTATATTCACGATTTCTATGTTCTTGGAGTATGATATGTATGGCTCGTCTTTGTATTTATACTTGCACTAGCAAAACAGTGGAGTTTTGCTAACCCCCGAGTATTCGGGGGGTGGATGTCTGTTTTGCATCCAGGTACTTACAGGTTGCTGGGGAGCAATTCACAGGATCGTTATGAAGGATGATGAAAGACGGCGATACTAATCACATGAAGACCGGTGTTGGGTATTTGGTGATGTCTTGTTTTGTCCTTTCGTTGTGTTTATTTTACCCTATGTGGGAATGTTGAGTTATGTTAACCCCCGCGTGGGTATGAGTTACGAGAAAGAGTAATGTATGGTTAATGTGTAGGTTGGGGCAAAAGACCAAATCGGTCTAATGGTCCGTTAATTACCCATGTCGATATGTATGGTATTGTGGTGTTTATGTATTTAACCTGGTTGATCCTCATGGAGAGGGTCTACGGCGCTGTAATATTCCCGAGTGGTTTGGGGGTGTTACACCTTGAACTGATCTAATTTGGTTTCCTTTTTGCAGGCTCCCTTGTTCCAGCGTCCGGCGACCTTCCATTTGACTTCTTGATCGTCTGGGAGCGAATCCGCGGTCTACCGGACAACTACATCGACGCTCGCACGGTCAACAACGAATCTCATTGGTTGGGCGCTCGGTTGTTTCGCTTCCCTCGCCACTTGAAGGTTCCAGGTATAAATGTTTACTATCTCCTTTCTGCTTGACGATCGTCTTTGATTGAAAGAGATGTCTAACCTGGTTGAATGTCTTCTTTGACAGAGATCCACTTTCCCGCTACTCCGAGCCGCCGAGAGAGATTGTAATGTCGAACCCCGGCCTTATGAATCGTCTCCACCAAGGGAAGAAGGCGGGTCGTGCCCCTGCAATGACGACCCATCCTATACCTGAGGCGAGACCTCTCATAGCGCCGGTCGTTGAGCCAGAAGATCGGGAGGAGGAGCATCTCCGGCGCAACCGCAAGAGGCGGAGGCCGGAGGAGCCCCTGCCGACTGTTGCTGTGGAGGCGTCCATTGTGGTGCCGCCGGTTGCCGCGCCCCCTATTTCTACCGTTCCAATGGCGGAGGGGCCTATGCCCTCATCGGCCTTCCTAAAGGCCACGGCGATCGCTGACGCCCAAACTCCGCGGGGCAAGCCCTATTTCGGCCGCGACCCCGAGAAGGTCGAAAGGTAAGACTGGTTTGATCTTGCTGAGTTAAGCCACTTGTGTAGGGTGCATACTAACTCCTTCGTTTTTTTGTTGCAGGGTCCGCCTTGCCGACCCAAACACCTCGCCGATGGTACTGGATTTCGTGGCGAGCAAGTCCCCCCGCGAGCCTATCGCGTCCCTTCCTACATCTCTCGGACTATCTCCTCCCTACTGAAGGCTTGGACGACCGACCTGGATGCGATCGTGCGTCGGCGGTTTGGAGATGCAATGCAGGCGACTCTTGCCCTGACCCTCCAAGCGGCAATGATGGCCGCTCAAGCTATGAAGGATTATGAGGGGCGGCCCTCTACTGCTCGCCTCCATTCGGAACTTGAGGCTGCTCAGAACCAGAACGCCGAGTTTGTCGATAGGATCGTGGCCATGGAGAAGGAGTATGGTGAGACGGCCAAGCGAGCTAAACAAGAAGTTGACCGGATGAGGCAGGAGCTCAACCGGTCCCGGGCGGCGGTCGATCGGATGCGCGACCAGATGACGGAGGCTTGTCGGTTGCATGCATCCTCGCAGGAGGAGGTGACCGGGCTGAAGGTGGTGGTGGACCGGCTAAATGGCGAGTTGGAGTCGTCGAAGGGGGAGCCGGTCGCCAAGGTCAGTGAGCTCAAGGATGCGGACAAAACAGTCGCGGGGCTGAAGGAGAAGTTGAAGGAGATCGAGACCGATCCCTACCTCAACGTGGAGTACGTCGGCGAGTTTGCTTATTACATGGCTTACGCCGACGCCATCCGCGCTGCCAAGAAGGGAGGGCTCGAGGTCGGCCCTCTGATCGATAACTTCAAAGCCTACGTGCTTGAGCATCCCTTGCAGCCGGACTTCTCTCTGCCGATCCTTGACCTCACCGACATTGGGATCGATCTGAGCTGGTATCCGTCGCCGGACAAACTTGTTTATCCGGAAGCCAGTGAGGAAGAGCGCGCCGATCCATCTGCTGGAGATGAAGGCCAGGCGGGGGCGGCCTGAGTGAGACCGCTGTCATGATGTTTTTTCCTTGTAATTTTCAATTTCTTCTTGTTTTGCCTTCGGGCGTGTATGTACAAACAATTTGAATGGAATAAAATACGTTTTTGCATCTGACTCTTTATTTGTACGATCGCCTCTCTGAATGTTTCTCATACGAATTTACACAAGTGTTTACATAATTGCACCTGATGCCTTGCTTGTATGATCGCCTTGTCTGAATGTTCCGCATCATTTCGACTTTGCACAATTGTTTGGAGAGCGGCCGTTGTATGAATATATCCGAATGTATTGGTACACTTGAAATTCTTACTTGTAAATTTCTTGAACAAAACCGATCGTCATACGTGTGTTTGAACAAAGCCGATCATGTGTGGTTCCGTCCTCCTGATCGCATGTATGAATAGCTCCACTTTGCCCCTTGTTTTTGTTTACTTGGTGAAAGTGAGGGAACGAAAATAATTCATTTAGTGAGCTATCTTTAGTTTATTTCTTGCGATCTTCAATTTTGTTGATTCCTCGAGGGAGGCCGAGCGTCCCGGCCTGGAAAGATTTCGCACAGTCATGGGGTTCGATGGAACCGACCTCTATGACTATGTCTTATGCGCGAGCGACATTCCATCTGATGGTTAACTTCCCGCGACTCACTTAATTGTGAGGGTCCTCCGTAGGATACGTTTCGCCTCACAATGTAGCGGAGGGGCGGTCGGTCTCTGCCTGGAGGAGTCCTTGCACGGGGCGCCGTCGAATAAATCGACTTCGCCACCGTGGCTTGTTAGCACTTTTCTGCCTAAGAGGGCATACGTTGTGATAGGGGTAGGACGCGATCGCACGCCTTGTTCCATCAGATTAGATGATGGATTCGAGGGAGGGTGAGGATGTCCACTGATTTGTTTTGGAGGGTCCTTCGGCTACGTCCGCCTCGTATTCAAATGAAAGGGCGGGCGATCTTTGCCCAAAGGAACCTTGCATGGACGGGCTATCGGTTCCATCGACTCCCAGAACCATGGCTGCACTTTTCTACCTCGGACCGCCATGTTAGATGATGATCCTCGATGGTATACGTTGTGCTTTGAGGGGCGATCGCTTGCATAGGTCCGTCAAGTTAGATGACGACCTCTTATAGGGCGAGCGAGTCGTCCTCTTTTTATTTGTTTGTTTTGTCGAGGCGAATCATATAGAGGGGATCGGAAAATCTTATTAACCTATTTGTACATTGGGTAACTGAATTTTATTGGTAGTATTTCTTCAAATGTACGGCGTTCCAGGGATATTGGTCCGGAGTGCCGTCTGGGTGTTGGAGTTCGTAGGCTCCTCTGGTCAGCCATTTAGATATCCTGAAGGGCCCCTCCCAATTCGGGCCAAATTCTCCCGTGTGATTCTGGACCTTTTTGAGGACTAGGCCGCCCACTTGGAATCGCCTTTCCTTGACCTTCGAATTGAAGAATTTTTCGGATCTCCTTTTGTGGATCGTATTCTTCATTTCCGAGGTTAGTCGCCATTCTTCGAGCATATCCAAGTCGATCCGTCGGGCTACATCATTGTCCGTCGTCATTTCTTGTTCAGGTCGGTGGCTGAGGACGGCGATCTCTGAAGGGATCACCGCTTCTGTTCCGAAGGCGAGAGCGAATGGGATTTCGCCGGTTGAGTTTTGGTTCGTCGTTCGGTAGGACCACAAAACATCCGGGAGCTCGCTCGCCCATCGTCCTTGTTTGGATTCGAGTCTTGCTTTGATCGTGTGTTTGAGGATCTTGTTTATAGCCTCTACCTGCCCGTTCGTCTGAGGGTGGTAAGGGGTCGAGAACAACTTCTTAATTTCCCATTTCTCGCAGAATTGCATGACTTCCAAGCCGTCGAACTGCTTTCCGCTGTCGGAGATGATAGCCTAGGGTAGACCGAACCGACATATGATGTTCTTCCAAATGAACTTGATTACTTGTTCTTGGACGATCTTGTTGAGTGGCTCGGCCTTAGCCCATTTCGTGAAATAATCGACCCCCATGATGGCAAATTTACATCCCCCTAGCGCCGTCGGCAAGGGACCGATGAGGTCGATGCCCCATTGGGCGAACGGCCATGGACTGTACATAGAAGTGAGCTGCTCGGGGGAGAGCTTGATGTTCGGGCCCATCACTTGACACCTGTGACACGATCGGGCATAGACGATCGCATCTTTTTGTAGTGTAGGCCAGAAAAAACCTTGCCTGGTCGTCTTGTGGATGAGAGCTCGCCCCCCAGTGTGATTTCCACAGATCCCGTCATGGATCTCGTCTAAAACGAGTCGGCCTTCCTCCGGCGTAATGCACTTGAGGAGAGGAAGGCTGAAAGCTCGCTTGTAAAGCCGGTCGTTCAATAGGGTGTATCTGGTTGCACGGAGCTGAAGCTGGCGAGCTTTGATACGATCGGCGGGGACCATCCCGTCCTTTAAGTATTTAATAAATGGAGTCATCCAGTTTTCTTCGGTGATGGCAACTGTGGTAATCAGGCTTCTGTCGATCGTCGGCTTTGCTGATTTCGTGATTTGGATGTTAGAGAATTCTGCCACCCGATCTGATGATGATAGTTTGGATAGGGCATCGGCCTGGGAGTTGTGCTCTCTCGGGACTTGTTCGATCAGCACTTCTTCAAACTTTGTGCATATTTCGGTGGCCAATTCTTGGTATTTGATCATTTGTTCGCCGCGCACCTCATATTCTCCCTTGACTTGGTTCACGACCAAGAGGGAGTCCATGAAAATGTGGAGGTGGCGAACGTCCAGGGCGAGTGCTAGATCGAGCCCGCCTACCAAGGCTTCATACTCGGCTTCATTGTTGGTCGCACGGAACCCGAAATGCACAGCATTTGTGAAACTTTGGCTGTCGGGGCTGATGAGGACAATCCCTGCCCCTGCTCGCGAGTTGGTCGCCAAGCCATCTACCTACAATTTCCAAGCAGGTCGGCCGACCTGGGTCGGACTGGGTGGGAACGTTAATTCCACCACGAAGTTCGTCAGAGCTTGGCCTTTGATCGCCATGCGAGGAGCGTACGTGATACCGTATTGGACGATCTCCAGTGACCACTTGAGGAGTCGCCCGTTGGTGTCTGGCCGGTGCAGAACTTGTCTTAAGGGGAGAGTCGTCAGAACCTCCACTTGGTGTTCGAAGAAGTAGGCCCTCAGTGTAATACCCCGATTTTTCGGATATATTTTTCGTTTATATGTTGGATATCGTTGATGGATATTTGTGCTTGAGAACGTTCTGAACGTTTGATAATGTTATTGAATGCGTATATGTATTCATTGTGCCGTAAGTTTGATTGGTATGTCGAGACATTGGTTGAGGATAGTTGAATATGACTAGGCACAGCAACGATAGCGCACGCTATAAGTGTTTCATTAGCGCACGCTACTGAGTACAGGTAGTGCACGCTACGAAGTATTGATAGCGTACGCTAAGAGGTTCGGTTACGTACGCTAAGGAGGACCCCTAACGTACGTAACGACTTGCTGGGTTAGTTCCGGAAGGTGTCCGGCGAGTAGGCCCAGTTGATTTTTATATTCGATTAGCGCACGCTAACGCATGTTGGTTAGCGCACGCTAACATCGATCGCCAATAATGGAATCTTAGCTTTGGCGGGTGGACCCGGCCATGTTCGACGCGTGTCGAGATAAGGTCAACGAGTGTTTGTCGTGTAGAGCTAGCGCACGCTAAAACCGTATGATTAGCGCACGCTAATTCCAGATCGGGCGAGAGGAATCTTGTCCTTGTCGAGATCTTTGTCGGCATGTGGGGGCACGAGTGGTAGGTGATCACCGTAGCAAGTCAACTTCGGATAGCGCACGCTAAGGTCAATGACTTGCGACGCTAAGCAGATGTTTTACGACGTTAATGCATGGGCATTACGTCGTAAGCTAGTTTACTGAAGCAAGGCGGTAGCCTCGATCGCGATAGCGCACGCTAACAAAGTCGATTAGCGCACGCTAGGCGGTAGCGCACGCTAAACATGAGATGTTAGCGCACGCTAATAATGAATATTATAAAAAGGGGACAGAAGGGTGTTATGAAGCATTTCGTCCATTCCTTTCTTGCAACCGAGAGAGAGAGTTTTTAGAGAGAGGTTTGAGGTCCCAAACATTGTATAATGATAATCTTTAACAAAATTAGATTGAGAGCTTGGATTCAAGCCTTGTTCTTCAAATTGTTCATGATTCTTTGGATGGAGTTCTAGAGTTCTTCTTTTTGGTTCGTCTAAACAAGGTAATCTTCGTATTCCCTTGTTAATAGTTCGTTTTTCTTGGATGATTACATGTGAGGAACATGTTGGATAATCATATAATGATGTTATATGGGATGTTATGGATTTTGATAAGAACTTGAATGTTTCTTCATATTATTAAAGATGATGATTCGTTTAAACCGCTTTTGAGATGGATTTACGGATCATAATACAAGGTCGAGTTCAGTTGTGCATGTTATGATCCTTGTTACGAGTTGGTCCGATTATTGACATGATTATTGTTCTAGGGTAATTAATCAATAGGTATAACCGTTGTGCTTCGTTGGAAAGGTCAGAGATTCCGTCCAGTTGGGTGAAGAGCTCGTAGACGAGGGCGATGAGTTCGGTGTTGGTTTTGTCGTGTTGGTATCCAGGCAAGTGTTTACTTGTTCGGTTGTAATGTTTTGATGAGTAATTCCATTTACATTTCATAAGTATTTTATGTTGTATTGCATATTGACGAATGTTCAGTGATGTTCTAAAAGGATTAGAATGCACATTTGATGATTGTTGAGATACTTGGACAATCTTGGGAAGATTGTAGTATTCGGATATTGTTGCTGTCATTTTGGATATTCTTGGTCTGTGGTATGCATTCCGGAAGGAAGTCCGGATAGAGGTATGTTTTATGGTAATCGTACATAGAGGACTATGTACGAGAAAGTATTCGGTATTGAGGTATTATACGGTATTATTGTGATACTGGGATTTTTATGGTATTATCGTGATATTGGGATTTTGATGAGAATTGTTGGATTACCGGAAGTGGTAAGGTTATCGTTGAGGTTATTATTCTCATGATGCATGGCATGTGAATATTTATGTTTATGTACTTGAGGTTAATTGTCGGGCATTATTGCTGACCCCGTTGTGGGACTTGTTTTTCAGGTGTTGAGGACTTTGATGGTAGCGGTCGTGAGGCGAGGGTTCCGGACGATACTGGCTATGGCATATTGTTGGGGAATCGTGTATTCTGTTTGTGTATATCATTATTGATGTATATGTATCTTCGACTGTATTTTTTTATCCGCTGTGTGAGTTCTTTGAAATGGCTTTCGGCTTTATGCCAACTGAGTTTGATTTCGAAAATCGATTCCCTTAACCGAGTTTTTGGCCTTTATTATCTTGACGGTAGTTGGTGTTTTCAAACGATTTTGTGAGTTTTGGAAAATACTACCGTCATCGGCCTTTTTGGGCGTTTTTGTAATTAGTTTTTAGCCTGGTGGGTTCCGGCGCGGGGCCCACGGCGTGTAATACTCCCGTAAGGTTTTGGGGGTGTTACACTCAGCTTGCGAACACTCATGACTAATGCGTAGGCGATCTTCTCCAGAGGCGTGTAACGCATTTCCGCGTCGTGGAGCACTTGACTAACGAAGTAGATCGGCAAGTGGGCTTACCCCTCTGCTCGCACTAAAACAGCACTCAGCGCGACCTCCGAGGCCGCCAGGTAAAGGAATAGCTTTTCACCGGGGACCGGCTTTGCCAAGATTTGGGGATTAGACAGATACTCCTATATTTTGGCGAACGCTACTTGACTCTCATTTGTCCATGCAAACTTCTTGTTTTTTATGGTCGCGAAGAATGGCTTGCTTTTATCTCCGAGCCGAGAAATGAAACGGTTAAGGGCAGCTAGACAACCTGTGAGGCGTTGCACCTGTTTGACATTCCGTGGCTCCTGCATGTCGAGGATCGCCTGGATCTTGGTGGGGTTTGCCTCGATACCTCTTTGGCTCATGATGTGCCCCCTTTCCGGAGCTTACCCCGAAGTTGCATTTCTTGGGGTTCAGCTTCATGTTGAACTTCTTGAGGATGACGAACGTCTCGGCAAGGTCATTGAGGTGATCTTTCTTTTTGAGGCTCTTGACTACGATGTCGTCAATGTAAACCTCCATGGTCTTACCGATCTGGTTGGCGAACATCCCATTGACTAGCCGTTGGTAGGTCGCCCCCGCATTCTTCAGACCGAACGGCATTCAGACCCAAAAGTACACGTCTTTTTCCGTGTGGAACGACGTGTGTTTTATGTCTTTCTCAGCCATTGGGATCTGATGGTACCCGATGAAGGCGTCCATGAACGACATCATTTCGCAACCTGCCGTGCTATCGACCAAGTGGTCAATATGAGGCATCGGAAAGTGGTCTTTTGGGCACGCCGCGTTGAGGTTGGTGAAGTCGATGCATAACCTCCAGGAGTTGCTCGCCTTTTTGATGAGCACCGCATTGGCTACCCACGGTGGCTCGTCTGTAGCTATACCGATTAGTTTGTTGTTGAGTAGCTTTCTGACTTCTGTGTCGAGCACTGCGTACTTCTCAGGACCGAATTTCCTACATTTCTGGTGAACAGGTTTCCTTGCCGGGTCGATCTTTAGATAATGTCAAGCGTGTTCAGGACTTATGCCGACCATATCTTGATGCGACCAGGCAAAGACTCTGATGTTCTTACGTTGTAAACTGATCAGATCATCCTTTAACTCGAGACCGACGCTTGTGCCGATCTGTACTTCCCACTCCAGGCGAGCCGGATCTATCATTATACTTTCCAACTCTTCAATGAGAACGGTTGCTTCTCGTTTGGAATGATTTCCGGACTCGATCCTTGGATCGATGTCGAGGCTTGGCTCGAAACCGATCCTTGGATCGATGTCGTCCGTCAATCGATGTGAGATGCCGTCCTCTGAGTCGGGCTGGTACAAGGTGCTTGGCTCATTGATCTCCATCGGTTGACTGTCGATCGTCTCAATGTTATAAATAGTATGGGAAGTGTTTAAAGAAGTTACGACACAGGAGTAATTCAAACATTTCTTTGCCATTAGCTGGTCTCCTTTTACAGTACCGACCATCCCGTCGGCAGTGGGGAATTTGATACAGTAAAAGAAAGAAGAGGCGACCGCCTCGAAGGTTTCTAGAAATGGGTGACCTAGGAACCCATTATAGATGCTGGGCCTATCTATGATTACAAAATTGAGGTTCCTAGTGATCCTAACCTTGGGATCATAATAGCATATTAGATCGACAGAGAGCTTGATCCTTCCATATGCTTGGACCGTGCTGTCGCCAAACCCCTGAAGCACGGTATCGAACGTCTTGATGAACTTGGTCAGGTTGCCGAGCTGGTCAAGAGCATATTTGAATATGATATTGCAAAAGCTCCCATTGTCGAGCAGCACGCGATCGACCATTTTCCCAAGGATACATGCAGAGATTACCAATGCATCCTCTTTGGGGCACTGCACTCCCTCCATATCCTTGTTGGATAAGGTAATGATCGCGTCTCTAGAGATGGTCGGCTCTGGGGGCACCATGACATGGACCTCTGCGAACGCCCTCAGCTCGGCCTTCCGCTTTCTGTTTGACATGGTGGAAACCGGGGAAAGGCCTCCGAGGTTTCCACCTCCCGACTGAATCATATTGATCCGGCCGCCGGGGTTGATCGGAGGGATTGATTCGTCTGAGTACTCCGGCTCGTTCTGCTCGATCTTGGCAACCGGATTGGGAGGGATACCATCGCTCTGTCGGCGATCGCATCCCCCAGTTCTTTCTGCCCGGGGTTCTGGCTTGGTAACCAAGTTATCCAACTTGCCTTCCTCAAACAATCTCCAGAGTTGTCTAAGGAGGTCGCGGCACTGGCTGGTGTTGTGGCCGGGACTCTTGTGGTAGGCACAAAATTTGATGTGGTATAGATAACCGTTGTCCCTCATCGACTTTGATTTGCTAAGCCACTCGCGCCCCTTGATGGCGTTGAAAATGTGGGCCGGAGACAGATTGAGGTTACGGAGGAGGTGAACTTCCACATCCTCGAAGGCTTTGAACTCACCGGGCGGTTTTGCGACCGCCTTTCTGGGCTTGGCGACCGCCTTTTTCGGGATGGAAGATGGCGCCTTCCCTCCTTCGGTAGATCCCTCGCCTAAGCGAAGGGTGAGCATCCTCTGCCTAACCAGAAAATCGGCGGCCCTGACGCGGAAGATCGCGTAGGTTGGGGGGATGTCCTTCGTGAGGTACCTGAACATGGGTGAATGGCCATAGAATTCCCCCTAGGACCGAGTAGAGAACGAGCTCGTTGCTAATGGGCTCGCCGGTGAGGACTATTTCATCCACCCGGTCGATGTAGTCTTCATCGAGCTCGTCCTTCCCCTGCCTAATCTTCATCATGCGATGGGGGCCTTCTGGCCGAGCAACTTTGGCGGCGAAATACGACGTGAAGTCGTTCGCCAGTTTCTCAAAATAGTTGATCGAGCGTGGTGGCAGTGAGATGTACCACCTATGGGCAAGATCGCCCAATGTCAATGGGAACATTCGGCACTTCGTCGCGTTCGATGCCCCACATCCTGTCATGTAAATCTTGAACTTGCTCAAGTGGGTCTCAGGATCCGATCTCCCCTCATATAGAGGTGTTTGAGGAGGAGCGATCTTTGGTTATACGGGGGCGAGTTCGATCTGGCCCGCGAGTGGCTCACTCGGTCCGACGATCGATCTCTATGAACCTGGTCTGCCCCAGTTTCTATGAGGGCCTTCATTTCGTCGAGCTGGCGCTGCATGGCGGCCATCGCCGTAGCCTGACTGCTTGCGGATTGGCTCTCGGAGCGGGAGCCGAGGTGATCATGTACCGATCTTCTGGCCCCGTGGTAGGTGGCGAGTTCTCCACCACCAAGCTCAATTCTTGGGCGAGTGGGAGCCCGTTGGCCGGCCTGTCTTCTGGGAGTCACGTATGCCGAACTCTTAGTGATGGATTCGGACTCCGATGTCTCCCGGCTGGGGCTCGAATGCCCGGGTCGCCATGAGGGATCACTCCCTAGGCGGCTGAAGACAGAATCTTCCCACCTTACGAGCGCCTTTTCCTGCGGCTCGGGGCTTTCTAACGATTTCTCGACATATAGCCCCTTGAACTTCCGCTTGCCCGCACGACGGATGGCTGATGGAGTAATGGTGGGCGAGTCGCATGCCCTCCATCGCTCCCTGAGGATGGCCATAGCCTCCTCGATCTGTTCCGCGGTTTGGAACTGATCGAGTGAGAGGCTGGGGCCGTCCCTCGGGGGCGAGAGTGAGAGTCTAGCGTCGCCGCGGTCGCCTTCCGCTGTAGGTTGGGACTCGGTCTGGGCCGGAATAAGATGTCCGGCAGATCGTAGGGTGGCCCTTTTCGAGGTCGTGGCAGACGTCATGATTCTGAAGGGTGTTAAATGCGAGTTCTCTTATTGGGCTCGACAGTTTCGTGTCCTTTGTTTATAGCGCCCGCTGTTTTGCTACTCTCTTCTCCAGGTATATTTCGGAATACGATTATATACATCTTTCAGGGTGTGTCCTATTTCCGTCAATTCTGTCGTGACTGTATGAGGATTGGTTTTTCTTGCAGATTCAGGACACCTTTGTGTTTAGTATTTAACTGTTTCTTTCAAAATTGGTGCATGTTTGTGTAATATGTTCTTCTCGTGTACGCATTACCTATCTCGATATGCCTTATAGGCATAGATGACTTATGCGTTCCGTTTATGAGTCTATCTACATTTCTTTACTGCTCTTTAGATTCGCTTAGGTTTGCTCTGGATTTTGGTTACATGAATAAGGTTCCTATATTTAAAAATGGCCATTATTATGATCTTATGTGTTCGAGTTTATCATCTGGGAATCTGACAGGTTTCCACATATTCTCTGGATTGATGTTCTACTGAGGATTTTTTCAATGGTCAATGTTTTCTGTCTTCTGAGGCTCCTTTTGGTTTTGATTAGGCGATAAATAGAATGCATTGATCTTATTTCTTTTCATTGCGTCCTCAGAGTATGTTTTCTTTTCGCTTAACGCCATTCTCCGCCTCATAAATTTGCTGTAATATGTTACGCCTGGTTGTGGGGCTACGAAAGCTCAATATTTCAAATAATCATCTCAATGTTCACTGAAACTCGTTGTGAAATATAGAGTGGTCTTATTCCTATCTATATATTGTGTGTTGGTTCATCTTATTTTTTGTCTTCTCCTCTAATCCAGAGTGTTTGTATGAATTGCGGTGTCAATATGGGAGAATATTTTTCTAACGTGTGCATATTTTACGACGATGATGAAATTATCATTCTTCTACCTGTTCTAGCTGGAAAATTGTTTATGAAAAAAAGGGGTTGCAATCTCTAAAATGAGGCTCTTTTGCAGATTGACAAAGGCCAACTTCATTGTGATTACTGTGGGATCTATAGGTTGGTCGCAAATTCAAACTCTCACACACACACTTCTTTGTTTCCTTTCCCCTATTGCATTCTCAAATTTGGTCCTATGTTTTGTTTTTCCTGTAGGATTGGAGGTCGTCAGAACTACTTCCACTGCAGCAAGTGTGGTATGGAAAGCTATAAAGCTTTTTTTTCGGGTACAACCGTCGCATAATACCACGATTGCGATTATTTTTCAGCTGAGGATGGCATTTGCAAATGCCACTAGAAAGTATTTATTACTTCATTTTGCTGGAAACTGCGCAATTTGCTTTTTGATTAAAGCGGGGAGTGTTTGGTCTTCAAATAAAAAGAAGCAGCTTAAAAAAATAACTTACTGTTTGGTTAATTTTAAATAGGCATTTTCCACAATCAAGACTGTAGGCTTAAACATAAGGCAGCCAAGATCATCTATTGACTCGCTTCTCTGCTTCTAGCGGTCACTTGCTTTTTTGTTAGAGAATCTGCAGCAGAAATTGGAGCAATTGATACCGGCAAACACTCGAATATCCATATTCTCTATAAAAAAGGAAAGAAGTGCTTGAGAAGCATATGTAAACACTCCTTAATGAAGAGTGAATGTCACCATGAGTTGGTAAATCGTGAGAATTAATAAACTATATATAAATATCATCTCTTACCTTTTTTTCGATCTTTGCTTCAAGATATCGTTTTACAAAAAAAAAACCAAACCAAATCATATTAAATCATTTATTTTCACCAATGTTTCGTTGGACGGAACATACAGGTACTGCTGCCCAATATGCTCCAGATCGGCCATGGACATGTCTAACACCTGGAAGAGAATAGGCTGGGAGATACGTTTGTTGAGTTGTGATGTGAAATAATTTCGATCTCATTCCAAGTGGACAAACAAATTCAGTCAATGTCTTTCTGAGGCATCATTCAGTATTTGAGTTGTATAATCTATAAATTGTATCGTTCTTTGTTTTATTGGAGGTGGGACCGGTTCAGTTCTTACTAAAATTTTGAATACCCTAAACCAGTTTCAACATGCGTAAAACGGTTCGGTTTTTGTTTATTTTTTTGGGAGCCGGTTTAAGACTCGAACCGGGTTTTCGGCGCGAGTACTTTGGGTTTTTTGGTATTACAGGGAGTAAAACTTATTACAGGGTGTAAAACTTATTAACAGAACGCGAGATTTGGACGAGCAGTAGGGTTACGAGGGTGTATCATTTGTTGCATCTTTTTTTTTGAATCTAAAGTGTTATTAATATCATATTTCTCATTGTTAGCCAAATATGGACCGAACCTTGGCTGGCGTCCTTCTTCCATAAATCATGCAACTATTAGTTGTCTGTAATTGGCGAACAACACTTTTAACAGTATATCCACTACTAAAAGAGTTGCTACATAGACTAAAACAATTTCAAAGGTAAATCATTGACTACAAATATATAATATATATTGTCTAATATTTCCCTCACGTTTTCTTCCAATTTATTGCTATTTCCGTTCGTGTGTTTTTAAAGTAATTTTAAGAAGTACAATATAAGTATCTAAAGAGATTTTTTTTAACAATATAAAACTAGACTGGAAATAACGAACGTAAGGGTATAAAACTAGTACATAGATAAACATTCCCTTTTCTCATCTATTTTGACCATCAAGCTAGTACATAGATAAACATTCCCTTTTCTCATCTATTTTGACCATCAAGCTCCTTACTCGAGATTTATCTGCTTCGACGAACGGCCGAACTCCGGTCAGTTCTCTTCGACGAACTGCGAAACTCCAGTCAATTTCCTTTAGTTCAGTTTTCATCTAACTATTACCGTTAATATTGTACTGATTTTATAAATTGCTCCATTTCCATTTCCTAGGGTTCCGAAAGTATACGTTTGCAGAGTTGGCCTTCGATGGGGAATGGGAAAAGGAACCCAGCCATTGTTGTTTCGTCGTCCGATGATGATGATAAAGATGACGATTTCTTACTGAAAACAGGTTACCGTTTTTCCGAATTAGCTTCCAACAGGAAAAAACCTAAAAGAGCTAAGAGGGTTTCGTTCACGAGTTCCTCTCCACGGCCGTCTTCACACTTCGGCGCCAATGGGTTTGATGAGGTATATTTCTATTATTTGCTACAGTTTTATTATTTAAATTGGAACATCATTATTCCATAATGCTATTCGCTGAGTTTCATATCGTTGGTCTTTCTCCTGTGACCTGTATTTAGTGAAGCTCTGTGTTGTACTGCATGGCTGACGGTGAGGGCTAATGGTAAGGTGTTGGTAACCTACAATTTTGCCTAAATATATAGAGTGGTGGTAATATGATGCATAAATTTTTTTGCTTAAGAGTTCAAATTACCTCCTCATTATGGTTTCATATAAGAAAGTCCACGGTACGTCAATTAACAATCAAGTCATCCTGCTCCCAGGCTTTGCTTCTTTCATTTTCCCTGGGTTACCGAAACCTCACTTTTAAGATGTATAAGTAGTAAGGAAACAGATACTAATTCTTCTCCAACCCACGTGCATATTGACATGTGCCATGTGTTACAAGGAAGGTAGTTATATCATCTATCGGACGCGTATCATTCTGTGATATCCCACATGGACTAGCGGAGAGGGGGCGAAGTGCCTTATATGTGCATGCCCGCCTCCAAATAGCGTGAGGCGTTTTGGGAGCCCAGTGACTTCGAGGAGATGAGAACTCCGAAGTTAAGTGTGCTCGGACGAGAGTAGTCTCAGGATGGGTGACTTCCTCGGAAGCTGCTCGCGGGCTCCCAGAAACAAAACCGTGAGTGCCATAGGAGAGTGCCAAGAACGGACAATATCATACTACGGCGGAGCGGTCTTGGGATGTGACAAATTTGGTATCTGAGCCACTCTGCCGGTACGAGTGTGCCGACGAGGACGTTGGGCCCCTTGAGGGGGGTGGATTGTGATATACCACATCGGCTAGCGGAGAGGGGGCGATGTGCCTTATATGTGCATGTCTGCTTTTAAATAGCGTCAGGCCTTTTGGGAGCCCAGTGGCTTCGAGGAGATGAGAACTCCGAAGTTAAGCGTGCTCGGGCGAGAGTAGTCTAAGGATGGGTGACCTCCTGGGAAGCTGCTCGCGGGCTCCCAGAAACAAAGCCGTGAGGGCTAACTCAGAGGAGAGTGCCCAAACAATATTATGCTACGGCGGAATGGTCTTGAGATGTGACACATTCTACCAAAAAACAGTATCATGTATCGTAGTGTATTGTACGATACACTTTATTTTAATATTTATGCAAGTATTAGATTTCCTATAAACAAGCACATGCATACATTCACCAAATATACATAAAGAAAATTTATTAGGCTACTACATATTTCATTCAAGATTACATAATATCCCTTAGACATGAATAACTAAAAAATATAACTAATTCATTACAATTCATCAAAACATAAAACAAAACAAGATAAAGTTAAGGGTGTCTTTAAGTTTAGTTCAATCGAGAAAATCTAAATCAATGACATTCATATCGTCATCAGGTAACACATCATCACTTCCTCCTTTTTCATCTTCATTTTCGACTTCATGATCTTCATTTTTCTTCTTACCTTTTCTTCGAGCCGTGTGTATTTTTATTTCTCTCTGTTTGCAATTTTACTTCTGTTAAAATTTTATTAAAAAAAAAGAAAAAGGACCAGAACAGCGTCGTTTTGGCTGGCAGAGGCAAAAAAATATCGCCCTATATGGGATTGTATCTCGATACGGGACGATATTACTACAAACTTATGTAACAGACAATATGCTCCAATATAAGATGCGTAATACAATACATATCTAAATCACAAGGACGAAACGTATCTTATGATTCGTCTCCCATTTTCGTACGATATTGATTACCTTGGCTACAATAAACTGGATTGAAACTCTATTATATATTTGTGCACCAGTGACATCAGAGATTTAGATGTTAAAGGCTGTTGAAATTGATATATTTAGGTTTGCTGACAAGTTGTTGACACATAAGCATACATAGAATTGGAATAAATTAGAATTCCCAGCCTAAGCAGATTGCAGAGGCCACTGGTGTTATTGGCATTTTCTGATAATCAAAGCTTGCGTGCTTGATTCATGCCACAATTGCGTCATGGTGTTATTGTCCTCATTATGGGTGTTGTTTACCACATTTAATTGTAATTTCCATGAATTTAATGCACATTATTATTTTTTCTAGCGCGCTTTAGACTCTTTTCCTTTGTGGTTTTATGATGTATTAGGGAATGCGCTGGTCTAGTCATTTTATTCCCTGTCATCCTATAAATTGTTCCCATGATGAAGTGCTCAATGGGAGTGTTCGATTTGGCATTGGACAATTGAAATTTGGGCATGACAATTAGATTTTGATGCAAGTGCTAATATCAAAGATCTTTAGATGTTGTGTTCGATGTTCTAGGTTATCAAAAAGTGATTTGATCTATCATTTTGGAATTCTTCATTCTGTTTAGAAATAATGGTTTCTATAACTCATTGACTTGGTCACGTCACCAGTGGTTCAGTGAAAATATTATTTGATTTTCATTGGAGGGCGAGCCTTGGTGCAACGGTGAGTTGCTCCACTAATGACGTGAATGTCACGGGTTCTCAATTAAATAAAAATATTATTGATTTTCATTAGAGGGCGAGTCTTGGTGCAACCGTGAGTTTCTCCATTGATGACGTGAAGGTCATGGGTCCGAGTCGTTGAAACATCCTCTTTGTAGAAATGCACCCTCCTCCTACCCTCACACTATCCGGGAAAGGCTTTGCGCGTTTTTATAATTGATTTTTATTCAAGAATGATGTCATATCTACATCATCAAATAAGGTCATATGTAGATGTAAGATCTGCATCAAGTTAAGTTGAAATTGTCTAATTGTGTTGTTTTTATTATACATTTAAATAAGTTCAGTTGTATTTTCAATATCTTAAAGATTTTCTGTACTATAATCAAACATCTTAAACCCAATGCATCGTCTCTTTTCACGAACACTCTAATTACTGGAGGTCAAAGCAATATTTTGACCATGGTTATTAAAGGCATGGGTTATGACTTGGCATGGGCCACGACAACTCAGAAGCCCAAGCGCGATCCTGGGCGATGGAGCACAAAATTCACACATTGGGAGACATTTACTTGTTCTTTTAACACTTTAAAGTTTGTTTCTATTTTTTATACACGTTTGAACCTGTTACTACTAGCTATATTATTAAATAAGCTTGTTGGTAATACAACAACAACTAACATCTAAGCCTTAGTCCCAAAATGGTTTGGGGTCGGCTAACATGAACCAAACTTTGAAACCGTCAATGATCGTTACATAAATAACATAAATTAAGTAGAGAAAAAAGCAAAAAAAAAAAAGAGGAGAAAAAAGGAAAAAAAAAGAGGGAAGAAAGTAGAGAAAAAAGCAAAAAAAAAAAAGGAGAATGAATGTTAACAAAAAAGAAAAGAAATGAAAAATCCTGAAAAACAAATTAAAAGATAACATGAAATAAAATAAAAATAAAATAATTCCCGCCACATTTGCCTCTCTATCGCCATACTTTCTCCAATTCCAAGAAACCGCATATCATTTTCAATCATCTTTATCCAAGTTTTCTTGGGTCTTCCTCTACCTTTCACAATATTACTTGCTCCCCAACTTTCTAGCCTCCTTAATCTAACAAGAATTTTTTTTGTTTTAATTTTATGCCTTGTGTTCGAAAGGCGCGCTTCACCTTGCGCCCATTGTTTTAAATAGCGTGATTCATAGCGCGCTACTACAGACCTTCAGCACGTCGTAGGCGCAACCCAAATAGCGTTTTGCACAAATAGCATACGCTATTTGCTCATGTAGCGCGCTATTACGCAATTTCGGAAAGAACGTTGAGAAGGCCTGAGAACATGGTCAATTTTCACTTCGATCGGTTGAAACAAAGAAAACATCCACTTGCAAAAATAAATTGAAATGAAACCTGAGAAGGCTGGGCCATGCACAGAAGGTTTGAGCCTGACAGATGTAATTTTTGGTGCGTCTCTGAACTCAAAAAGTTGCGTCTCTTGGTGTTGCAGGATAATTCACTAGTGTAAGTATATTTTTATTTCTTTATGGTTTATGGTTAATTATCTCGTTGAATTACTAAAATAAGTGTATTTTTTATTTTCTGAAAATAGAATTTGACATGCTCGAATAGCTTATGCTATGCGCTATGCTATTTACACTACACATGTAAATTGCCTATTTAAAACACTTCTTGCGCGCAGGCTCCTGAAGCTCTTGTGTATTCGTGCGCTTTTATCCTTTGATAACTATGATTGTAATAGTTGAAGATCGAGAAATAGGTCATTGGAAGCGGCACGAATGCACAATCAATGAAGACTGCATTTCAGGAAGCGAGGGTTTTTAATTTGCCTATGAAAGGCATATATGATGGATTAGATTTAAGATTTCTAAACATTGCGATGCACAACAATTTTGCAAATTCAATTTCATATTGACGCCCTGCTTGCTCAGTGCAGGTGAAACGTATTTGTGAGGAATTTGATCAAGGGTTTATTCAGTTCAAGGTAACATCTGGTATGCTATTTTAAAATATTTTTCTCATGAGTTGCAAGTTTTCGCCATATGTAAATTGAGATTCCTTTTCATGTTTTATAAAGTTTATGAGGATTGGATCCGCACAGTCTATGATTCTTCACTGTTGCTATCATCTATGGGATTTTATAACTTTTGGTCGAATGACCCGTATGTTTCAAAGTTGTTCCTCGTGCATCTATGTTTTGGTAGTTGTGTGCTTTTAAATTCATTGTTCAGCTTTACGAACATGGCTGGCTGCATGAGATCATTAAAATCTTGTTCATGTTGCACTAGCCTTGTACCAAATATCTTGCACTAGCCCTTGTACCAAATATCTTGCCCTTGGTAGTTGTGCTTTTAAATTTTTGAGTTCGACTTGTAGGTTATTTCCAATTCCATGTGTCATTTTGCAATAGCCCTTGTACCAAATATCTTGCACACTGTGAATCCATTTTTTTCTAATTTATTTCTGAACGTTGTGTCATATAGGTTCTGGTTGTAACACGGATATGTGGGTTGAAAAGTATAAGCCTAATTGCTTGGAGGAGTTAGCCGTTCATAAGAAGAAGGTATTTACCTCTTGTAAGTTGTAACAATGAAACATTTTTTGTTCTTTCTAAACACATCTAGTGATAGGTGTTTCCCTACACTTCCGTTGCGCCACTCTGCTACATCAAACGCTCGAATTGTTTTTTTTTCCTTCTAAAAATGTTTAAATAAAAAATAGAGAATTTAAAGCACGTACCATTGATGATTCACAAATCAAAACCAGCGTTTTGAAATTCTAAACATGCTTAATAAAAGAGAAAACACGCCTTTACCTCGAAAATTAAAATGCTAACATCAAAGACTCATAATTATCAAATCAAACCAAGCATTCGAAATTCCCAAATCAAACTAGGGTTCGTTTCAAATAAAATTAATTAAAAAGACATAGTTTAATTTGGTGTTTATTAAATTTCATATGACTCAATTATTGCCATTTTTGGGAACGTCTGAGCTCTTTTGATCAGCTGAAAAATTATTTATTATATGTGGCATGAGTATCAACAGGGGCAGTTGTCTAAGTTACATCTTAGATGAGAACATGCATTTGATGGAAGATAGCTGTAGTCATAGTAGTCAATGGCGATTAGCGGCCCGTAGCGATCACATGCGCGTTTAGCTATATAGCGATAGCAGAGTACAATAGCGTCTGCTAAATTCAAATATAGCGACAAGTTTGTAAAAAAGTGACATATATACATATATATATATATATATATATCAAGTAAGGCAATAACTAAATTCAGTAAAGTGAAAACAAAGTCTAGTTCATTAATAGTCATCAAAGATGAAACATCAAATGGAAATCGAGTACTAGAATAAACAACATTAAGAGTGAACTGGGGTCTGGACTTCGGGGATGAGACGGTGAATAGAAGGAAAATACGTAGGAATGAAAAGAAAGAAAAGAAACGGGGGAGTCGGGAGGGTTAATTAGGGTGGCCCTTTATTATTTTAAAAGAAAAAAAAGAAAAACAAGAAAAAAAAGAATCGGGAGAGTTGGGAGGGTTAATTAGGGCCGGGCCCTTTATTATTAAAAAAAAAGAAATAAAAGAAAGAAAAAGAAACGGGGAGTCGGGAGGGTTAATTCGGGCTGGGCCCTTTATTCTTTAAAAAAAAAGAAATAAAAGAAAGAAAAGGAAACGGGGTAGTCGGGAGGGTTAATTAGGACTGGGCCCTTTATTATTTCGAAAAAAAAAATAGCGGCCGCTATCGCTAAACTGGGTTAGCATTAATAGCGGTGGTTCGCGGCCGCTACACAGAAACCCCTAGCGTAGCGGCCGACAGCGATAGGTGGCCGCTTCGCGTCGCTAATCGCTATAGCGACTATAGTGGCTGCTTTTGACTACTATGGCTGTAGTTATGGTTGGATGTTGCTGTAGAGTTTGGCTCAAATTGGCGGGATTCCACCGGAATGCATATTTATGTCTTCTCACAACTTTACTAGAATTTGGTTCGCATTGTAGGGATTCCATTAGAGGGGCCTTTTATGCGCCGTACTTCTCTATGGCCCCTCGCAACTATAGACATGTAGCACGTATTGCGGAATCATCAAATAGTGTATACACGCCATTGAAAATGGAATTCAGAATTGAAATAAACCCATACTTTGAAATGCAGATCTTTGTGTAGAAGTAGAAACGAAAGCTATGTACTCCTTGTCTTGAAGGTTCTTGTTTCGTACAACTTAAACTTGAGCTAGGATTAATACAATTTATTAAGGTTTGTATTATATATATACGCAATATGTACACACAAATAAAATTCGGGGATTAAAGTAGAATTGTGCCAAAGTTGCTATCGGATAGTAAAAGGGAATTCCGGTCTCATTTTTCCTTTCTTTTCTTTTTTTCCTGATTATGCCTCTCTCTTTCTTTGTTTTCTTTCTTATCATTTCTTTCTCCCCATTTCTTTCTGGTTTTCTTTCTTGTTGAAACTCACTTCCCAACTGTTTCCTTTTTTTCCTTTCTCTTTTCTTCCCCCCCTGCCTCTGTGTGTCTCTCTTGTCTCAATTTCTCTCTCCTCTCTTTCTTTGGTTCTATAGAGGTTTTTGCATTGTGGAGGTTGGTGGTGGGTGGTTCATGGTGGTGAGGATGGTTATTGGTTATGTGGTGTAAAGGTGGGTTTTGAGAGTTTAGTGGTAGACCTATTTTTGCGGAATACAGAAAGACAAATACAAATTTATACATATGGAGAAATCTCTTTGGAAGAGTATATGATCTTGTGTGTATTTATATAAGATGATTAGGAGGAAACTTGGCAACGAGAGGATTTTTCAGAGGCGATATTAGCTCCTAATTGATCGTGAAGATGTCTGTTATATTATCTTGATTGAAATCATACTGAAAATTTGTAAATTTGCTGAGAACAGGTGTTACACCTTCAGATGTTAATTGTAATAACATAATAAATCAGCATATTTAATGGATGAGATGGGCTTGGTAATTGGACGTTTGGTTTGACAGTTTAGTGCAGATTTGTTTTATGGAATGCAGAAGAGAAGAAAAATATAAATTCACTTCGATGCAGAAATTTTGAGAATATTTCTGTGTGATCATGTGTGTACTTATATAAGAAGATAAGGAATTTAGACCCCCGATAAACCTTGCAATGGTATGTTCTTCAGCCTCTCTCACATCAGTATGAATTTTGAGTTGTTCAAACTCTCGTATGTAGTCCATAACCTCTTTAGATCCCTGCTTTAAGTTGTTCATTTGGATGTAAAGTTCTTGCTTATAAGCATGAGGAACAAACCTTCTTTTCATGCATTCTTTGAGCTTGGACCAAGTCTTGATCTTCTTGTTCCCTTCAAGCTGCCTCTCATGCTTCATATTATCAAACCACAAATAAGCATACTTCTTAAGCTTGATCTCAACTACCTTTAGGGCTTTCTTCTCATCATAGCCTTTAACTTGTATGATCCTATCCGTGGTTTGAACCCACTCAAGATAGTCATCAGGGTTTGAGGAACCTTCAAAATCTGGTGGATCAACTTTGATATCTCTTGAATCATATCTTTGCTTCCCATTGCGTCTCCTTCTTGGTGAGAAAACATCAAGGATCTGCTGCAGTCATTATAGTCTTCACTTGAGTCATGGTTCTCTCTATTACCACCTTTCCTTCTATTTCTTCTTGCTCCTCCTTCCTCCAACATTTGAAGAACCCTACCCACTTGCTCTTGGAGAGCCTCAATTTGCCTATCTCGACGTTCATTCTGAGCTTCTTCAAGAGTCCGATTTCTGGGTTTTGCCATTTTCAAAGTACCAGGACTGTAATTTGCTTAGAAATAAAGGAGATAAAGGTGGGTTGTAATTTGCTTAGAAATAAAGAAGATAAAGGTAAAACAGGGCAGAACTAAGAGGGCTCCAGAAATGAGTGAACCTGGCTCTGATACCAAAATTTGATGTGAAATCAAATGTCTCGACAGATTATGAACTCTTTGGACAAATGTTAGAAGGTTAGAATAATAACTCCCATAAAGAATATTGACTAGAACAGGAACATGAGCTTGGATCAGCAAACTTTGCTGTCCAGAACTCGCAAAACAAAACAGAATTAAGAACCGACTACTCTAATCTCTAAAGGAAATGAATCCACCAAGATTAAAGGGAAAGGGAACACTTCAAACCACCAAGATCAAAGATCTATAAAGGAAATGAAGATTTTGAAGAGAATAGAGGGTAAACTCTCTCAATTTTGTATTAATCAGCTCTGCCCCTTACAATGGAGAACCTCTCAATATATATATATATATATATATATATATATATAGAGAGAGAGAGAGAGAGAGAGAGAGAGTGTTTTACACCTTTATCCCTTGACAAAAAAAAAATAAACAACAGCTAGAAATGTAAGGATTTGCTTCTCTGGTACAAATACAGTCAACCAATAAGAAAAACAAATCTGATCTGCACCAGCGGGAACCACTTACTACACCACACAATTTGTCTTTTTTTGAAAAGCTTATTTTGGTCTTTTCTTACCCAAATCTGGTAGGAGCAAATATTGTGTATTCTAGGAGCAAATCAGACTTGATTTGGTTGTATTTAAGCTTCACTTCCAGGTCAAAATTACTCCCAAAAGATTAATAAAACACACGCAATATGCATGTGCATGTAACTAATTTATTGAAAGCATTTAATGATAGAAAAGACTTTAGGCCAGCCTTTGGAGCAAGGTGAATCCTTTCTTGCAATTAGGATTACCTAATAAACTTAAGTATGATAAAGAAGGTAAGACCGTCATGGCTTGGTTTTGAATTTATTAGAATTTCTTGATCAACAGTTGGTGGCTTGTTGCCTTCAGAGATGGGCTTGGTAATTGGACTAATTTATTTATGCGGGACCAAGAATTAGAATTCATGAAAAAATCAAATCCAAAGTGAAGTAGAGTTAGAAGCCCCCAAAATCATTGGCCGTTTTCGGCGATAGCTTTTCATGTAGCTTCTAGAGGTTTGGCCATGTCAAAACTCTATTTAAGGTAAAAAGTTGTGTTCTGTGAAGTAGTGATGGGAATGCAACTGAAATAAACAAGACCAAAGAGCTTCCAGTGTATGAGGGAGGGAAAGGGAGGGGCAATAGAGGGGGGACCACCAGAAGGAGGGAGAAGTGAGTGCACGAGTTAAATGCCACCTGGCATTCAATGGATGAGGGGGAGAGGGGAATATTCCCAAGGTAGTTAGAGGAGAGAGAATAAGTGCCTAATACTATAAGAGAGGAGGACCTCATGGGGGGATTAATTAAATAACAGAATTGGCCATGGAGTAGCTCAGGGAGCTTAGGCAGGGCATAATCATCTTTTTTCCTTCATTTCTCTTGTAATCACACCACAATGTGGGATTCCCAGATTGATTATTAATAAAATTCCTTATTACACACTTGTTACCTATCAGTTGGTATCAGAGAATTTCGATTCTGGAGCACCAATTGATTATGCGCCGCACCATGGAAAGATGAGTCCACAGTCTGCAGCAACAACTGGAAGCAATTCGCTTACAGGGAGAAGAACTAAGAGACAATGAGGAACTTCGCACCCTGCTACTAGAACGAAATCGAGCACGACGAGAAAAAAATCACCACCGCCGGCATCGGAGGAGAGCGACGAGGGATTCTGACACTAGTGACGTCGACGGTGGGTCGAAATCGAATTACACAACTCGGAATTCCAGCTGCAACCTCATGCGTGATTTCGTAGGAAGGAAAATGAAGATTCCTCTATTTAGAGGAGACGACGCGTATGGATGGATCATTCCGACTGAATGATATTTTAAGTTGAACCACATGGAAGATGAATAAAAGCTAGATTCAGTGGTTAGCGCACTTGAGGACAAAGCTTTAAGCTGGTTTAAATTGGGAAGATCAGAAATCTGATCGGAAGTGGGAGATGTTCAAGGAAGTTTTAATTCGGAGATTCCAGTCGGACTGGTACAGAATCCTTTGGACCATTGCGAAGCATTAAGCAAACTGGTTCAGTGATGAAATACAGAGAGGAATTCCAGAGAGAAGCTGCTCCCTTAAAGAAAGAGGAACAAGTGATGCTGTAGGGAATCTTATTGAATGGGTTAAAGGAAGAAATACATGCTGAGCTAAAATTACATGGAGATGAAGAGTTAGATGAAATTATGGATAGTCTTGTTACGGGAGGAGAAGAACTTGGCACTAAGAAAAGGGGGAGAAAATGGAGAGGGTAGAAGGGATTTTCGAGATAAGGGTAAACCCTGGAGTAAAGGCTGTACCAGAGATAGGTGGACTGATCCAAAATGGGAGAGAACAGGAGGGAAGGAGAAAAAGGATATTTGAGGTGGGAGAAGGGAATAAAGTAGAAAAAAAAGGAAGAAGAGGGTAGATTATCACAGGCAGAATTAAGAGAGAGAAGTAAAAAGGGGTTGTGTTTTAAATGTGGAGAGAAATGGGGTCAGGGCCATGTGTGTAAACTCAGGCACTACCAATTCATGTTGATGGAAGGTGGAGGAGAGGACTCTGAAGTAGAGGTCAAATGGGACACCTCTGAAGATGAGAGGTGTTACATTCTAAAGTGATGAAGCTATTCATGAAAAGCATACAAGGGTTGACTTCTAAGTTCTATCAAGTCTTTCAAGACTTTAGGGGACATGAAGGGGGAACAGGCAGGTACTGGTGTTAACTGACTGTGGTGCTTCCAACAATTTTGTATCTAAGAAATTAGTAGATGAAACAAGGTTGGACCTATGTGATACTCCTCCATATGTGGTAGAGCTCGGGAATGGGGAATGCATCAGTAGTATAGGGATTTGCAAGTACGCCTGCATCTTTTTCTCTTAAAAAAAACTGCCGCTCTGCATCTTTTCTTTCTTTCTGCTATTCACGCACGCCTCAGTACAATGGTTCTACTCAGGCCGCTGCTGTATCGCGCGCCTCTGCTCGGTTCTACTCAGTGTGTTTTCCAGGTTTTTCGCTATGAATTCGAGTTCATCTTCTAGTACATCGAGCTCTGTTGCATCTCCTATTATTGGTGATTTCGGAGAACCCCGTGGAGATATATGAAGAGGTATGATAATGTAGGAGGTGGTGGTGGGGGAGTTGGTTGGGAGTGTAATTTTTGTGGGATGAGGAAGAAAACTAACTACACTAGGGTTACGCAGCATTTGTTTAATTTTGTCATGGATTATGTGGTATTTGCATATTTTCTTAATGAATTATGGATTTTTAATATATATAAAATATATATTAAATAAAAAATAAAAATGTATTTTTGACGTATCGTATCTACATTTTTTTAAAATGGACGTATTTACGTCCCCGTTTCGTATGGTATACGTATTTCGTATTCATCCCCGTGCTTCACAGTCCATTATAGAGGAGTTGTTGGATGAGCTGGGAGGAGCCAAGGTATTCAGCAAATTGAACTTGAAATCTGGATACCACCAGATAAGAATGAAGAAGGAAGATGTGCATAAGACTGCTTTCATGACACATGAGGATCATTATGAATTTCCGGTGTTGCCTTTTGGTCACACCAATACACCCTCAACATTCCAATCTCTCATGAATCAGGTTCTGCAAGTGCACCCTTACCTGAGGAAATTTGCTCTAGTTTTCTTGATGACGTACTGGTATATAGCCCCAGCATAGAAGCACATGTGGAACACTTAATAAAGGTGTTACAAATGTTTCATGAACATAAATTAGTCATTAATTGGAAGAAGTGCACTTTTAGTCAAAGAAAGCTAGAATACTTAGGTCTCATTATATCTGACCGAGGAGTATCTGCTGACCCTGCCAGGGTCCAAGCTATGTGTGATTGGCCTATTCCTAAGGATCTGAAAGGATTGAGGGGATTTCTAGGCCTTACTGGCTATTTTAGAAAATTTGTAAAGGATTATGGTAAGTTAGCTTGGCCATTAACCCAGTTGCTAATAAAGGATCAATTCCTTTGGAGTAAGGAAGACCAGGCAGCATTTATGGCACTCAAACAAGCAATGATTACAGTCCCTGTGCTGGCTGTGCCAGATCTTGAACAAGAATTTGTGATTGAGACAGATGCCTCAGGACAAGGGCTACGGGCTCCTTATGCAAGGGGGAAAACCAGTAGCTTATATGAGCCAACCATTATCTGAAAGAGTGAGTAACAAATCAGTGTATGAAAGGGAACTCATGGCTATAGTCTTAGCCATCCAAAAGTGGAGGTATTATCTGTTGGGAAGACATTTTGTAATACACAATGACCAAAAGAGCCTGAAATTTCTGGCAGATCAGAGGCTCATGGCTGAGAACAATATCATTGGATTTCTTAACAGTTGGGATTTGTTTTTGAAATCAAGTACAGGCCAGGATTTGAAAATAAATCTGCTGATGCTCTCTCCAGAAAAAATGCAGCATGCTAGTCTAACTTCTGTGCAGTTTTTTGAATGGGAAGAGTTAGGAGGATGAGATAGCACAGGATCAGAAATTGCAAAATCTGATACAGGACTTGTCAGTAGGACAGGAGGCACCCCAGGGATATGCCCTACATAAGGGAAGATTGTACTACCAGGTCAGGACTTATAAAAGATTTCCAGTCTTTTTTCCTGGGAGGGGATGAGGAAACAGATCTAGGATTATGTGCAGGGATGTGAGACTTGCCAGAGAGACAAGTAGCAGACGTCGAGCCCTGCACATTGAGCGCTGCAGGGTTATTGCAACCCTTGCCCATTCTACAACAAGTTTGGAGGGACATCTCTATGGATTTTATTAGGGATTGCCTAAATCAGGATGCATGGACACCATGGTTATCACGAAGACGACTAGTCGACGACTAGTCGAGATTCTAGAAAAAGTCGATCAACGACTTATGGGTTTGGACGTTGATGGATTTGATCTGGAACCCGATTCGAGAACCCGGATATGAAATTTAAAGATATAAGGATTAAACACATAAACTTGTGCATATTCCATCCTTTTTCTAAAGCACTCGACAGGAGACCTCAGTCGGGGACTCAAGATGTTCCCGACTGTTTTCTCCGTTCGGGGCGGTTTTATTCTTTTCTTCATAGGTAGTCTCTCTCTCTCTCTCTCCTCTCTACTCTTATAACCCTAGATCTTAATAAAAACATAATTATTTCTATTACTTTTGATTTAAACTATGAAATTGATGTGTTTGGTTACATTTACATATTACATCTAATATATATATATATATGAAAGACTTGTCGACTTGTTACTACTCGGACGACTTGTCGTCTAGTCTTCTTGAAGGTACTCAAGCGACTTGACTTGACTTGGCGTCGTGATAACCATGATGGATACGATATTGGTAGTAGAGGATAAGCTCACTAACTATGCCCATTTCATGGCATTAGCTCACCCCTATAATGCCAAGGAAGTAGCTGAAGTTTTCTTGAAAGAAGTGGTGAAACTGCACGGGTTCCCTACAACCATAGTATCACATAGAGACAGATTGTTCTTGAGTGGATTTTGGACTGAATTGTTCAACCTGGCAGGTACTAAATTGAAATTCAGCTCAGCCTACCATCCACAGACTGAGGTGGTTAACAGATGCCTAGAAACCTATCTGAGATGTATGACAGGCACAAGACAAGGCAGTGGGTGAAATGGCTGTCATGGGCTGAGTATTGGTATAATACCAATTACCACTCAGCCATTAAAATGACTCCCTTTCAAGCACTTTATGGCAGAAAACCACTAGTGGTGAGAGCGGATATGCAGAAAACCAAGATGGAGGAAGTAACACACCTAACTGAAGAAAGAAATGAGCTACTGAGTGAACTGCAGGAGCAGTTGCAGCAGGCTCAAAATAGAATGAGGCAGCAGGCAGATCAACCAGGATGGAGATAAGCTCTAAAGAAGGAGAAAGAGTGTATCTGAGGATCCAACCTTATAAAATCAAGACTTTGGCTAAGAGGATCAATCAAAAACTGAGCCCTAGGTTTTACGGTCCCTATGAGGTTTTAGAAAATATTGGGGAAGTTGCTTATAGACTGAAACTACCAGAAGACAGTAGAGTGCATCCTGTCTTCCATGTATCCTTGCTTAAACCAGTGGTCAAGGACACAGTACATGTACAACCCTTGCCACCTATCATCTCTGAAGAATGGGAGTTGAGTGTGAGCCTGCAGAGATTTTAGCAGTGAGGGGTGAGACCCCTTAGGAGATGGAGTTACCAATAAAATGGAAGAATTTGCCTGATCAGGAGAATTCTTGGGAGTCTTACATTAAGCTCATAGAAGAGTTCCCTGTGCTACACCTTGAGGACAAGGTGTTATTTGAAGGAGGCGAAATTGATGGGAATGCAACTGAAATGAACAAGACAAAAGAGCTTCTAGTGTATGAGAGAGGAAAATGGAGGGGCAATAGAGAGGGGACCACTAGAAGGAGGGAAAAGTGAGTGCACAAGAGTTGAAATGCCACCTGGCATTAATTGGATGAGGGGGAGAGAGGAATATTCACAAGGCAGTTAGAGTAGAGAGATTAAGTGCCTAGAAGAGAGGAGGACCTCGTGGGGGGATTAGCTGGAACAAAATAACAGAATTGGCCATGGAGTAGCTCAGGGAGCTTAGGAAGGGCATAGTCATCATTTTTCCTTCATTTCTCTTGTAATCACACCACAATCTGGAATTTCCAGATTGATTATTAATAAAATTTCTTATTACACACTTGTTACCTATCAAGTAGCCTTTTAGTGTAGCTCTTAGTGGTTGAGGTAGTGATTTGGAATGATTAGCTTTTGGATAGAGGTAGCTTTTGAAGGTAGAATATAGTTTATTTTTCTGCTTTTATTAATTCAACATCTACTTTTACCAAACATCTGTTATTTTGACAGCTAACATTTAACAAGCAACACATGTAACAACTAACAACTAGTACAACAGCTAACAGCTACTGCGACAGGTAATAGCTACCATAACAACTGCTCTTGCCGAACAGACCCTTTAAAATATAAATTAGTCAAACCTAATTCCTATTCCACCTCTTCTCCCTCCACCCCCCAATTTAATTTTGTGGATCTCACGCCCCTAAATTTGTATATTTCCTTTAGTTGATATTTAACTTATGGAATATTATGTATTTGCTGATCTTGATTGCAGGTTGAAGAAGTTAGAATGTGGTTTGAGGAGAGACTGAGAAATTCCGTGGTATATCTTCTCGTTTCCTTCAGAAGTTTTCTATTACAGCATACTTCTCCGATAGTCCTTTCTCGATAGCCTTCTTGATATTATTCTTTCTCGATAGTCCTTTTGATGAAACTCCAGCCCTATCAACTTTAGGTAATAAGTAGGTGGGTCGGATGAAAGTTCCATTTGGCTCGTGCCTACTCGATATAAACTGAAAGTTTGATTATCTATAGATTATCTGGTAAATGCAGAATATTGAAATTCTTTCATGTAAGTTGGTCTCCTCAGCTCGTAAGTTGGCTCTTTCTAGCTACTTGACACATGCTACCGGCAAGGAATGCCTGAGAGTAAAAAAAGAATATGATTAACAAATAGGATACACGTCCCATGTGTTACTTTTGGTCTGCATGCTACATGTACTTGGGTGATGCAATCTTCCAAATGCAACTAAGGAGCAGGGTCATGAGATTTTCAGCATGCTAACCATATTCTAAATTGTCAAAGCCTTAAAATTCTGAACAAGCAAGAGGGATTTGGTGGATTACTTGATGTTAATTGGATGATTGATGAGAACGATACTGTTGGGATATATGGGTTATGCTCATTGATTTGTTAGCATAGTTATCAAGAGACCAGGGTAAGGCGAGGTGCCAGCAAACTGCTAGATGCCTAGGCGCCCGTCTAGGCGCAAAGAAGTATATATAATAAAGTATAATTTATGAGTGATTAAGAAATTGCACATATTCATTTATGAAAAAAAAAAGTTAAATAAAAAAGCGGTGATATTAACTATTAAATCCAAGGAATGACGTTGAAATATTAATCTTACAAACACTTAATTCTTGATATTAATTCCTTTTACTTCGAAGTATATTTAGGTGAAAATCTTGCCCTTCTCCTTTTTCTTGAATGAAATTTATATTATACCAAGTCTGGGAGAAACAGCCCAACATATAAACCAAGTACAAAATTGCCTATGTAGGCCCACTAATTAAAACGCCAGCACCTGCCCGCTGACACGTGTATGTCATTGGCACCAGATGCTTTAAACAAATAACCCTAAGTCCTAACAAATACAACGGCATTTTCATCGTGCTGCCACCTCAAGCCTACAGCTTCCCAATACGCCAGTTTAAACGACCAAATCTGCCGGTGATACAACTACGCTGGTACTCTCTCTCTCTCTCCCTCTCCTGCTGAAAGACTTTTCTTTGTTCTTTTCTCTTTGGCCATTCACGCTTTCAAGCTGAAAGAATTAAAATAAAACGGGTAGCTTTTAGTAGAATCTGGTGACCAGGTGTTGCCTGAACGCTGTGCGATGCTTAGGGCTTGTTTACTTTTTACTTAATGAGAATCATCAGCTATATTTTATTGTTTACTTTCAACTTAATGATGTTAATAATGTCTTTTTCATTAAGCAACTTTTGGGGTGTCCTTACCATTAAGCCATAAATACTTCCCCAATATACCAAAATTACCCTCTAATAATAAAAGAATTGAGTATATATAGTATAAATTATCATATAATCTTAATTATAATTGAGTATATATAGTATAATTTTAAAATATATATTAATATTATATATATAAAATTCATAAAATATAAACTATTTATTGATAAGAAAATTAATATAACTATATATATTAAAATATAACTTAATATATTTATAAAAATATTGTCTGATTATTTAAATATACCTGAAAATTATAATATGATTTATGAATATATATTATAATATAAATTAAAATATATATTATGTTATATTATGTAAATTGATTTTTTTATATTGACTATTAAAAAAAATTAATATAACTATATATATTAAAATATAACTTAATATATTTATAAAAATATTGTCTGATTATTTACATACACCTAAAAATTATAATATGATTTATGAATATATATTATAATATAAATTAAAATATATATTATGTTATATTATATAAATTGATTTTTTTATATTGACTATTAAAGAAATTAATATAACTATATATTAAAATATAACTTAATATATTTATAAAAACATTTTCTAATTATTTAAATATATCTGAAAATTATAATATAATTTATGAATATATATTATAATATAAATTAAAATATATATATTATGTTATATTATTTAAATTGATTTTTTTATATTGACTATTAAAAAAATTAACATAACTATATATATTAAAATATAACTTAATGTATTTATAAAAATATTGTCTGATTATTTAAATATACCTGAAAATTATAATATGATTTATGAATATATATTATAATATAAATTAAAATATATATTATGTTATATTATTTAAATTGATTTTTTTATATTGACTATTAAAAAAATTAATATAACTATATATATTAAAATATAACGTAATATATTTATAAAAATATTGTCTGATTATTTAAATATACCTAAAAATTATAATATGATTTATGAATACATATTATAATATAAATTAAAATAAATATTATGTCATATAATTTAAATTGATTATATAAACTAAAATGCTCAATCCGTCCTTTATCAAAAAGGACTTAATTCATATTGAGGGGTAAAATGGTCATTTCTGTCATTCAGATAGTTCATTCAGAAAAGAAAGAAACAACAAGATATTTTTTCAAATCAGACAGATTAATCCACTCAGACAGCTTAATCCATTCACGGATTAATGGAAAAAAAGTAAACAGCCCCTTAGCCCGACTTATCTGAGGGTGCTGGCTGAACTGCCCCGCTGCCAAGTTGATGCCTAGGCGACGCCTTGGTGACCATGTCTGTTTAGCAAGGATCCGGCTTCTTGAACATATCATAATTTTTGTAGTAAGAACTGTAGAGAGATTATGAGGTTGAGAAGAAAGTGAGGTAGAAAACCAAGAATTACAGACTCTGATGGGTATGAAAATTACAAGTAGCGAAGCAAATTATTTAATGTGTAGATGCCCTCAAAAGACTTCGCTCAGTAAAGATATGCATTACTTCAACTGAAAATTCTCATTAATTGACTCCAACACTGCGTTGATGTTTTCATTTCCTTATAACTCAAAATCCCTAGTTTAGCAGTAGAGGACAAATAATGCAACACTAAGAGAATAATATAACCCATGTTGTCCTTTCGTATCAAGAAAAAATGGATCAAACCAAGGACTCTTCTGTTTAATTTTATTGTTAATTTCATGACACACGATTCTTTCATGCTCTATATTTTACATGCATGATAGCTGTGTTGTCATGAGAACATTACCATAAACATACAAGCAAAAGTCTTATTCTTTAATTTGCTTATAAGGATATATAAGAAATCTCAAGGTTGGATGTCCCTAAATCTACAGATCATGAAACCCTAAGACTGAACCTCCTCCTCCATCACCTTGGAGAAAAATTTCTATTTTGTCTCATGCTTTTTATAAGAAAATACAAGGTATATCTGTCTGTTCAAACCTGCCTTTGGGAAAGTAGAACAACTATCAAAATCATAATAATGGTTTTCAACAGTAATTTGTTTCTGACTTGCATTACGATATTCTTTTTTTTTTCTTGCCTGCTAGAGAATAGTGCTAAAATTGATATGATTTAGAAATAGTAAAGTAATCATAGCATACAATTGGTGTTTGTAAATGCTGTCAGAAACTGTTTACTAATGATAGTTGATTTGATGTTCTTTTTTCTTTTTAAATTTAAATGAGCAGATGCGGTGGGGGAGAAAAAGTGAAAAGTGAGTGAAGTGTGTACGAAGATTTTCATAATCAATTTCATGTCGGGGTTAAAAGTTGTCTCCTTTGGAACTTAAATGAAAAACTTTTGGTATCTAATCAAATTCCTTAGTTTAGGGCCTCAAAAATCGTTCTGAGTCCCATCAGTGTGGGGCTCTATTCTTTTGGTGGATACTTAACATTTTGTTTTTCTGCTTTCTACATCTATGAAACTCAACTGTAGTTTTGGAATTATGTGCAGGGTAACTCAGCTAGTAATGTGATCCTAGTCTCAGGGCCACCTGGGGTTGGAAAATCTGTATGTACTATTGTTCCTTTGGAAATTATTGTGTTTGTATCAGTGTTTTAAATAGCGCAGCGTTGATGTGTAGCGTTTTTGTCTTGATAGCGCGTAGCGCAAATAGCGTAGGTTTAGCAAAACCTACGTTCCTATTATTTTATATAAAAGAATAAAATATATCTATATAATATATAATTCTTTATCATAAGTTAATATAAATCAAGTTAAAATTATAACTAGTGACACTTAAAATAAGAATATATGAAAATAAATGTATAAATATCATATTTACAATCCACCATTTTTTTAATGAACTCATCAACAAGTTTTCCTATTGGTTATTTATCATTGGCTATTTGTCATTATCTTTGACACTACATATATCTAAGAATTATTAAAAAAACTATATTTTGTAATAAATTTAATAGAACTTTATAGTTTATTTATATAGATATAAAAGTAATCAAATAATAATTAAAAAATATTTATAATTAAAATAAAAATATATAATTAAAATAAAAAATATGATAAAAATCAAATTTTCTCAAATAGCCCATGCTATTTACGCTATAGCTCAAATAGCCTACGCTATTTGCGCTATTTGGATAAAAGCGTGCCACGTCATCAAAAATCCTACGTTATTTGTCCAAAACGCTATTTTGGATGCGCTACGTAGCGCTACAGTCAATTTTTGCGCTATAGCGCGCTATAGCCTACGCTACGAAACGCTATTTAAAACAGTGGTTTGTATGCATTAAGTAAAGTGGAAATACTGTTCCTTTGGAAATTATTGTGTTTGTATGCATTAAGTAAAGTGGAAATACTGTTCCTTCAGTCAATTGTTCTTAGCACACTGACTATTCCAGTGATGCACATCAAATTGTTCGTATTGTTATAGGTACTACAGTAGGGGCTTTTTATTTCGAGATTATTTTAATAAATTGGCCATTGGGCTTAGTTTCTTGGTGCTTAAGTCAGGGTTAGGGTTATTAAGTATATATAGTGTCTTTGTGTTTCCTAGTGGTATCATCTTGGAGATCATTGTTTAGGGCTTCTCCTTGGGACATAGTATTTTTTCTGCACGAATCAGCCATTAGTCTTGGCCGAGATGATTCCCCGTGTTACTTATATTTCTCTATTATAAATCTATGTTATTTTCTTGCGTTAGTTCTCTTGTGTGTGGGTTCCATTCTCTCAACTCTATCATCCTTGCATGAATTTGTTCACTGGATGGCAATATCTTGTAGGCAACAATACATGCTATTGCACGTCATCTTGGCGTGGAAGTGCGTGAATGGAGTACACCTACCCCAACGATATGGAAAGAGCATCTGCATAATTCTAATTCAGGTACTTGCTAGATACATTTGTGTGCCTTCACCATGGCCATTAGGCATGCCCACAAGCATAAATGGTATGCAGAATGATGAAAATAGTGTTTTATTTTGGCAGTGGTTAGAAGTATCACTACTGTTTAAGACTTTAAGTCAACCCTGCAACCACTATGTATATATGCATATCGTATTCGTATGTTTAATGAGTTATATGATACATTGAATTACAAATGATTGTTTCACTTAAAAGCTAGAATAAGCAGCAACCAAATTTGTCATTTCCCCTTATGAGTAATTTAGAGGATAGTAGGACAACAGAAGAGAAACTGACATATTTTATGTGACGTCTAAAGACGAGCAAAGTATATGAATGGAACGTAACTGCATCTTGGAACCCTCTGATCTTTTAAGGTTAACTGTCTGAAAGGAGAACACTTTTTTTACACCCCTCAGTGTTATCTTTTCGTATATATATATATATATATATATATATATATATATATATATATATATATATATAGTTGAAAATTCCATTGTTCCAATGGGGCCAAAGACTCCTTATTCTTTGGTTCTGGATTATAATGGAATAAAACAAATGACTCACTAAACTGGCTGCACTTCTTTTTCTCGTGAAGTAGTAGTCATTCCATGCAATTCTCGATGAAATTTTCATTTTGGATCATCCGGAAACAGCCTCTCTGTGTTGACACAGTGGTAAGGCTGCGTACATCCGATCCCCTCTACCCCGCTTTTTGCGGGAGCCGTTGAGGCATTGGGGTAGTGTTGTCGTTGTTGTCATATATATATAGTTGAAGATTGGCATATTTAATTCCTAAATTATTTGGCCATTTGAACTTTAGTCATTGAACAGATATTTATTACATCTGCAGATGTAAGTTCTGTTTTTGAAATGAACTGTGACCTAAGTGACTTTGTCTGAGGCGGAGGTGACTTAACCTTCAAGGCTTCAATGCTGTTTGGATGATTAGACACACAAAGCTGTCTAAAACTTTGAATGTTACCACAATTTGACGACACTTGATAGGTACATAGTGTCAGACTATCAGGATGCATGTCCACAAGTTGTTTATGATACTTATTTGCTTTTCTTGAATTAAGTGCTGTTTTTTCTCCTACCATACATCTGTACAAAGCATCTTGAATCAAGTAGGATTTTTGGATTGCTACTGATGCTTTTATAGTTTTCTATTTTATTTTATTTTCTTCTGGTTTTTTCTTTTTTCTTTTTTTCTTATGCAACTCTGGTTGTGATCTAGGGATACAGTATATGTCAAAATTGGATGAGTTCGAAAGTTTTGTTGAAAGGATAAGGAAATACGGATTAGTTTCCTCATCCTTGACCAGCGTATATCCACTGCCAATTATACTCTTGATTGATGATCTTCCTGTGGTAAATGGGAAGGTCTCTTATGGAAGACTTCAGAAGTGCTTGCATCTTCTTTTGCAATCTGTTGGTCTTCCTACGGCCATATTACTCAGTGACTGTGGCAGATCTGAATCTACAGAGCACAACAGCCGGTACTGGGAAGAACTCCAGCTAGCTCTACAAAATGCTGGGGCTTGTAAGGTGGCCATCCTTAGCTTGTTGTTCAGGAACCTAATACTTATATTTGCTGAACTTAATGCGAAAACTATGTGGATCTTTAGGTGACATTCAATCCAGTCACTGCCAATTCCATAAAAAGAGTACTTACGAAAATATGCAGAGAGGAGAAATTTGAAGCTAGTGATGAACATATTGATATTATAGCAAAAGCTAGTGGAGGAGATATAAGACATGCAATTACATCTTTACAGTACGTCTCTCTGAAACCACATCCCATGCATTTTTCATCTGTTCCGAAGTGGGCTTTGGCTTATCCAGATGAGAGAGAGAATTGGAGCTCTCATTTCGACGATGGGGTTTCTCTGTCATTTGGAAAAGATGCAACTCTATCACTGTTTCATGCATTGGGAAAATTTTTGCACAACAAAAGGGAGATTGGAAGCTTAGTTACATCAGGTATGTTGATGAAGTTGCTTTATGTATACACATGCTTTAGGCATTTGAAACTATTACATAGGCTTTATTGAAAATGTGCTTTGTGGCTCACAGGTCACCACCTGCTACTTAAAATCCCAAGTTGCTAAAATAGTTTATGCTAATAATTAAGAATGAGTTTCAATTTGTTTAAACTAAGAATAATATAAGTAATGAAATATCTATTGCACTATATGATGGTCCTCGGATCATGGTTGTCACGTTGACGACTAGTCGCCGACTAGTCGAAAAGTCGACATGCCTGAAAAAGTTGATGCCCGACTTTTGTAATAATCGTCCACGGGTTATACCTGGACCCGACCCGACCCGCAATCCGCCCGATTACCCGACCCGAAATTAAAAAAAGAGAGGGTTTTTAATTGACATACCTTTTTATCACATAACCCACCTACACGAGTGTTCTGTTCTCACCCCGACAGTCGGCGCCGACAGATCGCGACTCATCTCCTCTGACGACTTCAACGGCGGCTTCATCTCCTCCGACGACTTCAACGGCGGCTTCATCTCCTCCGGTAAGTCTTCTCTCTCCTCTCCTGTCTTCTCTCATCTTTTCTTACTAGGTGTATATACATACATAATGTTTATATACACGAACACGTAGCAACACCAATACACCACGCCTCAATTACATACATTTCTATTTTTATTTTTCAATTTTTTCTGTTTTATTTCTTAAAATTAATTTTTGTTTTATTTTTAAAAACTAATTTTCGATTTTATTTTTATATTTAATTTTCGGTTTTATTTTTAATTATGTTTTTATTTGCTTATAGATGTTTGACTTTGGGTACTTGAACTTATTATCTATTAGTTTTTATTTGAACTGTGAAATTGAAGTATGTTTACCTATATTATATATTATAATTACTCTAAATAGGATATTGTCGACTATTTATGACTTTTTACGGCTAGTCAATTCCACGGTACTCGGGCTCGACTTGTCGGCTTAACAACCTTGCCTCGGATTATCATAATTCCGATTTGACTCCTAAATATATTTTCTTGGACGAAAAAAAAATATCTTAGGTACATCCCCGCAAGGACTCCCATTTGTCATACAACTGCAAACAGGCTCATCTGAATTATTTTTTATGGCTCCCTTTGTCAAAATTTTGGTCAAATTGATGGCAATTACTCTGATATGGGATATTGCCATTCAAACTCCAGTCACAATGCACTGAAACTAAGTATGAAAACACCACCCTGATTCACCATCTCTAGCTCTCGTTTGGTTGATTTTATGCAGTCTTGTTCTTTTCATTTTCACTGCTTTCTTCACGAACTTGTTTTTGAGACATTCACCCATTGAGCAGTGAGGAAACTCATTTTTTGTTCACATGTTCACTTCATTGGTCATTGCCCCTTTTTTTCCTTAATATAGTGACTGGTTTATAAAGGCTTGGCTAGGTTTAGTTTGTTGATATAGCTTTCATGATTTTAAGCTATTTCTTAGGACACAGCGGTGTTGAGACAGATATTAGTCTACCCCAACCCAAGGCCTTACAGATGTCACTAAAAGCCCACCTTGGTGATGCTCTCTAGTTGGAGGAGGTACCACTTGTCAAGATATGGGTGCATTTAGGGCGACTGAGATTACCCAGGAGTGTGATTTGGGTTCTTAGAGTATGCCATTGCAGCAAGAAGGACTCTATGCTGTAATTTATTCAGCTATCCTGTATTTATCACATAATGGAGGTTATAAGTTCTCTAGGAAATGCTAGAGAAGGTTTTCCACTTTCCTGAACCACTGTGCACAACTCAACCTGTTGCGGAGCAAAACCAACGATCTTCAATTAAAAGGGAAAAGTGCAATTAATTATTATAGATTTAATAATATTACTATTTTCTTATTTATATATTATTAAGTGTCCTAGTAGGAATAGAATTCTAACAGTAATGTATTATTAAGTGTCCCAGTAGGGATAGAATTATATTAAGAATCAATAGCTTGCTGGCCAAGTTAGGGTTATTTAATAGTTTCCTTACTTGAGGGAGAGTATGTGACTATATATATGTGGTTACGGTTAGGGATTGTTATCATTGAGAATTAATGTTATTGAGCTTTGGCTTGGGACAAGATGTTATCTTGCCGGACAAGACGTTATCTTGTTGAGTATCTTTTGAATTATCAGTTTATTCTTCAGTTTTCCTTTTCTTGAAATCCCATCGTAACAATTTGCGCCGTCTGTGGGAAATTGGGATGGGTTGATGACGAGATCAGATTCTAGAATCACGGAGATGAAGGCGGCACTTAGTGTCGTAAGGGAGGAACAGGTGCAAATCCGGGGGAGATTGCAGGTCTGCGCGATGACATGGGGGCCCAGTTTGCGGGCATAGAAGCCCGTTTTGACAAGCTGATGACGGCGATTGCAGCGCAAAAAGCTGGCACTGCAGCAGGGGAGGCACCGGTCGGGGGAGGTGGACGGGAGGCCATCGTTGTGACAGCGGAGCGTGGCCTGGCAGCTGCGGGCATGGTTGTTACGGCGGTAAGTCGAGTCGAGTCGACGGAGGTCTGGCATGACGAGTCGTAGACTAGTCGAGACTAGTCCACTAATTATATATTATATATTATATATTATGTATACTAAAGATACTGATATATATTATATATTATATACTGATATACTGATATATATTATATATTATTATGTATACTAAATATATATATATATATATATATATATATATATATGATAGGTATCCAGCAATTAACAAGGAATTTTATTGATATTCAACTTGGAGAAACCAGATTATGAAGGGTTACAGTGAAAGGAAAATATTGAAATGGCTATACTACTGCCTTAGCCTCCAAGCAATCCCAACCCAGTCTGTTACTGAATTCCCCGTGATCCTCCCCCCATGAGGATCTCCCACTATATAGGCCTATTCCTTTCTCTCTCCTCTAACTACCCTAATGCCAGGTGGCATTAGTCCATGTGCTTTCAATTTCCTCTCCTCATTGTGGTCCCCTCCTTAGTGCCTCTCCATTTCCCTCTCTCATATACTAACAGCTGCTTTGTTTTATCCCCTGTGATTGCATTCTCATCAATTCCCCCCCTTCAAATACCACCTTGTCCTCAAGGTGTAACATAGGAAACTCTTCCCTCAGCTTATTGTAAGGTTCCCAAGAATTCTCATGAGCAGGTACGTTCTTCCATTTTACCAGCAATTCCCTGTTTTTATTTGTCTCACCCCTCACTGCTAAAATTTCTTCAGGATCACACTGCAGCTCCCATTCCTCAGAGATGATGGGTGGTAAGGGTGTTGTCTTTCACCACTGGCTTAAGCAAGGACACATGGAAGACAGGATGCACTCTACTATCTTCTGGCAGCTTCAATTTATAGGCAACTTCCCCAATTTTCTCCAAAATCTCATAGGGACCATAGAATCTAGGGCTCAATTTCTGGTTGATCCTCTTAGCCAACTTCTTCAATTTATAAGGTTGAATCTTCAAGTAAACCTTATCTCCTACTTCAAAATTCAACTCCCTCCTATGTTGATCTGCTTGTTGCCTCATTCTGTTCTGAGCTTGCTTTAACTGCTCCTTCAGTACTCCCAGAAATTCATTTCTTTCTTCAGTTAACTGTGTTACTTCCTCCATCTTGGTCTTTTGCACATCTCCTCTCACTAGGGCTGGTGGTTTTCTGCCATATAGTGCTTGGAAAGGGGTCATTAGTGGTAATTGGTATTATACCAGTATTCAGCCCAAATCAACCATTTCACCCACTGTCTTGGTCTGGTGCCTGTCATGCATCTCAGATAGGTTTCTAGGCACCTGTTAACCACTTCAGTCTGACCATCAGTTTGTGGATGGTAAGCTGAGCTGAATTTCAATTTAGTTCCTGCCAGTTTGAACAATTCAGTCCAGAATCCACTCAGAAATAATCTGTCTCTATTTGATACTATGGATGTGGGGAATCCATGTAATTTCACCACTTCCTTCAAGAAAATTTCAGCCACTTCTTTGGCAGTATATGGATGAGCTAATGCCATGAAGTGGGCATATTTAGTGAGCCTGTCCACTACTACTAATATGGTGTCCATACCTCCTGATTTAGGCAACCCTCCAATGAAATCCATGGAGATATCACTCCAGACTTGTTGTGGAATGGGTAAGGGTTGCAATAATCCTGCAGGGCTCAAGGTTTGATATTTGTTCCTTTGGCAAATCTCACATCCTTGCACATACTCTTGAATCTGTTTCCTCATCCCTTCCCAGAAGAATAGGTTGGAAATTCTCTTATAAGTTCTGAAGTAACCTGAATGACCTCCTATGGAGTCATGGAATTCCTTCAAGATCATGGGTATCTTAAGAGAGTTGGCAGGGAGTACTAACCTGCCCTGGTAGTACAATCTCCCTTTTTGTAGGGTATATCCCTGTGGTGTCTCCTTTCCCACTGATAAATTTTTTACCATGGTCTGCAATTTCTGGTCATGTGCTATCTCATCCTCTAACTCTTCCCATTCAAAAAACTGCACAGAAGTTAAACTAGCATGCTGCATTTTTCTTGAGAGAGCATCAGCAGCTTTATTTTCAATTCCAGGCTTAAACTTGATTTCAAAATCAAATCCCAATAGTTTAGAGATCCAGTGGTACTGTTCTTCAGCCATGAGTCTCTGATCTGCCAAGAATTTCAGGCTTTTTTGGTCAGTGTGTATTAGAAAATGTCTGCCCAAAAGGTAGTGCCTCCACTTTTGGATGGCCAATACTACAGCCATGAGTTCTCTTTCATACTGATTTTTTACTTCCTCTTTCAGATAATGTTTGGCTCATGTAAGCCACTGGCTTCCCCCCTTGCATCAGGACTGCCCCCAGCCCTTTTCCTGAAGCATCTGTCTCAATCACAAATTCTTGTTTAAAATCTGGTACAGCCAACACAGGAACTGTAGTCATGGCATGTTTGAGTGCCAAGAAGGCTTTCTGGGCTTCTTCACTCCAAAGGAATTTGTCCTTTTTTAGCAACTGAGTTAGTGGCCAGGCTAACTTCCCATAATCCTTCACAAACTTTCTATAGTAACCAGTCAGGCTTAGAAATCCCCTTAATCCTTTGAGATCCTTGGGAACAGGCCAATCACACATAGCTTGAACCTTAGCAGGGCTTGGCCAGATATTATGTGACCTAGGTATTCTAACTTCTCTTGCCCAAAAGTACATTTCTTCCTATTGATTACCAATTCATGTTCATGAAGCATTTGTAACACCAATTTTAAATGTTCCACATGTGCCTCTATGCTGGGGCTATACACCAGTATGTCATCAAAAAAAACTAGAGCAAACTTCCTCAAGAAGGGATGCAGAACCTGATTCATGAGGGCTTGAAATGTTGATGGTGCATTGGTGAGTCCAAAGGGCATCACCAGAAATTCATAGTGACCCTCATGTGTCCTGAAAGCAGTCTTAGGCACATCCTCCTTCTTCATTCTTATCTGGTGGTACCCAGATTTCAAGTTCAATTTGCTGAATACCTTGGCCCCTCCCAGCTCATCCAGTAATTCTTCTATAATGGGGATGGGAAATTTGTCTGGGATTGTGAGTTTGTTCAAAGCCCTGTCTACACAGAATCTCCATCCTCCATCTTTCTTCCTTACCAAGATAACTGGGCTACTATAAGGGCTACTACTGGGTCTAATAATCCCAGCAGCTAACATCTCCCCTACAATCCTTTCTATTTCATTCTTTTGGTAATAGGGGTACCTGTAGGGTCTAATATTAGGAATGTTGGCTCCCTCCTTCAAAGTGATTGCATGATCACAAGCCCTCTTAGGAGGTAATCCTTCTGGTTCTTTGAATAACCCTTGAAACCCTTCTAGTACAGCCTCCACTTCTAGGGGAATGAGTTTCTGAACATTCTCCTCCCCCATACCTCCCTGATAAGTCACTTATCCTTCTCCTTTATTATTCAAGGCTTTCATCACAGCTTTCCAAGATGCTTGAGTTTTGCATAATGCTGAGTCACCTTGCAACACCTTCTCTTCTCCATTCATGTTCCACTTCAAACTGAGTTGTTTGAAATTGGCTTTGATCTCTCCCAAACTTTCCAACCAAGACATGCCCAACACCAAGTCAGTCCCCCCTAACTCCAATAAGAAGAAATCTTGGATAATTGGTACTCCTTGAATAATAACCCTTAAGCTCTTGCAAATTCCTCTACTATGAATATTCTCCTTTTCCCAGCTCTACCACATATGGAGGGGTATCATAGATGTCCAACTTTGTTTCATCTACTAATTTCTTGGACACAAAATTACTGGAAGCTCCACAGTCAATCAACACCAACACCTGTTCCCCTTTCATGTTCCCTAGGGCCTTGAAAGATTTGTTAGAAGTCAGGCCCTGTATACTTTTCATAGATAACTTCATCACTTTCGATTGTAACATCTCAGGTGCCTCCTGCTCATCTTCAGATGTGTCCCATTTGACCTCCCTTTCAGATTCGTCCCCTTCCCCTTCCATCAGCATGAACTGGTAGTGCTTAAGTTTACATATGTGGTCCTGACCCCATTTCTCTCCACATTTAAAACATAGCCCCTTTTTACTTTGTTCTCTTAGTTCTGCCTGGGATAATCTCCCCTTTTATTCATATTTTTTTTCTATTTTATTCCCTTCTCCCCCTTCCATCTCTTTTTTTTCCCTTTTCCTGTCTTCTCCCATTTTGGATCTGTCCATGTATCTCTGGTAAAGCCTTTACTCCATGGTTTAACTTTGTCCCGGGAATCCCTTCTATCATCCCCTTTCTGTCCTCCTTTCCTTAATGCTAAGTTTTTTTCCTCCAATAAAAGTGCTCTGTCCATAATCTCATCTAATTCTCCATCCCCATGTAATTTTAGCTCCGCGTGTATTTCTTCCTTCAATCCGTTCAAGAAAATTCCCTTTAGCATCACTCGTTCCTCCTTCTTTAAGGGAGCCGCTTCCCTCTCGAATTTCTCTCTGTATTTCATCACTGACCCGGTTTGTTTAATGCCCAGCAATGGTCCGAAAGGATTCTGTACCAATCCCGGTTGAAATCTCCGAATCAGTGCTTCCTTGAATGTTAACCAATTGCGATCGGAGTTCTGATCTTCCCACCATTGAAACCAGCTCAAGGCTCGGTCCTCGAGTGCTATAACTACTGCATCAAGCTTATCTTCGTCTTCCACGTGGTTCAATTTGAAATATCGTTCGGTCCGAACGATCCATCCATACGCATCGTCACCTCTGAACAGGGGAATCTTCATTTTTCTTCCTCCGAAGTCACGCATGGGGTCGCAGCTGGAGTTTCGAATTGTATAACTCGATTTCGACCCGTCGTCGATGTCGCTAGTGTCAGAATCCTTCCCTTGTCGTTCTCCGACGGTGCCGGCAGCGCTGATTTTTGTCCCGTTGTGCTCGGTTTCTTTCCAGTAGCAGGGTGCGAAGTTCCTCGTTCTGTACTCTGAGCTCTTCTCCTTGTAAACGAATCGCTTCCAGTTGTTGCTCCAGAATGTGGACTCGTCTTTCCATGGTGCGGCGCGTAATTAGTCGGTGCTCCAGAATCGAAATGCTCCGATACCAGTTGATAGGTATCCAGCAATTAACAAGGAATTTTATTGATATTCAACTTGGAGAAACCAGATTATGAAGGGTTACAGTGAAAGGAAAATATTGAAATGGCTATACTACTGCCTTAGCCTCCAAGCTATCCCAACCCAGTCTGTTACTGAATTCCCCGTGATCCTCCCCCCATGAGGATCTCCCACTATATAGGCCTCTTCCTCTCTCTCTCCTCTAACTACCCTAATGCCAGGTGGCATTAGTCCATGTGCTTTCAATTTCCTCTCCTCATTGTGGTCCCCTCCTTAGTGCCTCTCCATTTCCCTCTCTCATATGCTAACAGCTGCTTTGTTTTATCCCCTGTGATTGCATTCTCATCAATATATATTTAGTATATATATATAATACATACACATATATATAATATATATCTATATCGGCCGAAGTGTCAAAGGGAG
>CM065806.1:74323500-74328500 GCA_033398695.1 Orobanche coerulescens
TGTGCTGTGTGTGTGTGTGTGTGTTGTGTGTGTATGTGTGTGTGTGCTGTGTGTGTGTGTGTTTGTGTGCTGTGTGTGTGTATGTGTGTGACTGTGTGGCAGTGTATGTGTTTTTTTTACCGCGTGCAGTGTGTGTGCAGTGTGTGTTTGTGTGTGTAGTGTGTGTGTGTGTATGTGCAGTGTGTGTGTGAGGCCTGACTCTCACATTAAGGCCATACTCCAAAAGTAAGATTTTATTTATAACATGTTTGCTTGAAAATTTTATATCAACGACTCAATATATTATTGTTACTTTTAAGCAGTGCCGTGACCGCATTCAAGACCTTGGATGGTATAATTACAATTAAATCAAAGTAGGGGGTTAGTTGGATATATCCCAAGGTAATACATTTAATTACATGAGTGTAAATATGTGTGTTTGTGTGTATGAATATTTGAGTGTGTACGATAATATTGTTTTTGGAAACACGAATTATTTTGGGATAGACGTGGTTAACGTCGTAAGGATCTTCTCCCTTTGGGATAGATGTTAACTTTCGTCTTAAGGATCCTCTCCCAACATATCGTGTATGAAGTGTCCGTTTGTTTGTGTTTTTTTGTGAAGTGTGTGTGTGTGTGTGCAGTGGCAGTGTGTGTGTGTGTTGTGTGTGTGTGTTTGTGTTTGTGTGTGTTTGTGTGCAGTGTGTGTGTGTGCTCTGTGTGTGTTTGTGTTTGTGTTTATTTGTGTTTGTGTTTGTGTGTGTTTGTGTGTTGTGTGTGTGCGCATTGTGTGTGTGTGTTGTGTGTGTTTGTTTAGTGTGTGTGTGTGTGTGTGTGTGTGTGTGTTGTGTGTGTGTGTAAATATTTGAGTGTGTACGACAACATTGTTTTTGAAAACACGAATTATTTTGGGATAGACGTGGTTAACGTCGTAAGGATCTTCTCCCTTTGGGATAGATAGGATCTTCTCCCAACATATCGTGTATGAAGTGTCTGTTTGTTTGTATTTTTTTTGTGAAGTGTGTGTATGTGTTTGTGTTTATGTGTGTTTGTGTGCAGTGTGTGTGTGTGCTGTGTGTGTATGTGTGTGTGTTTGTGTTTATGTGTGTGTGTGTTTGTGTTTATGTGTGTTTGTGTTTTTGTGTTTTGTGTGTGCGCATTGTGTGTGTGCTGTGTGTGTTTATGCAGTATGTGTGTGTGTGTGTGTGTGTAAATATTTGAGTGTGTATGACAACATTGTTTTTGAAAACACGAATTATTTTGGGATAGACGTGGTTAACGTCGTAAGGATCTTCTCCCTTTGGGATAAATGCTAACTTTCGTCTTAAGGATCTTCTCCCAACATATCGTGTATGAAGTGTCCGTTTGTTTGTGTTGGGTTTTTTTTCTGTGCAGTGTGTGTGCGCAGTGGTTGTGTATGTGTGTGTCTGGTGTGTGTGTGTGTGTGTGTGTGCTGTGTTTGAGTGTGTGTGTGTGTTTGTTTGTGTGCTGTGGGTACTCTGTGTGTGTGTGCTCTGCGTGTGTGTGTGTGTGTGTTTGTGTATGTTTGTTTATGTGGAATGTGTGTGTGTACTGTGTGGGTGTGTGTGTGTTTGTGTGTGTGTGTTGTGTGTGTGTGTTTGTGTGTGATGTGTACTCTGTGTGTGTGTGTGTGTGTGTGTGTGTGTATGTTTGTTTGTGTGTAATGTGTGTGTGTGTACTGTGTGTATGTGTGTGTTTGTGTATGTTTGTGTGCAGTGTGTGTGTGTGTGTGTGTGTGTGTGTGTGTGTACTATGTGTACCGTGTGTGTTTATGTTTGTGTGTGTATTGTGTGTTTCTGTTGGTTTTTTTTCTGTTGTGTGTGTGCGCAGTGTGTGTGCAGTGTGTGAGTGTTTCCTGTTTGTGCAGTGTGTGTGCTGTGTGTGTGTGTGTATGTGTTTGTGTGCTGTGTTTGTGTGCTGTGTGTGTGTGTGTGTGTGTGTTGTGTGTATGTGTGTGTGTGCTGTGTGTGTGTGTTTGTGTGCTGTGTGTGTGTGTATGTGTGTGACTGTGTGGCAGTGTATGTGTTTTTTTTACCGCGTGCAGTGTGTGTTTGTGTGTGTAGTGTGTGTGTGTATGTGCAGTGTGTGTGTGAGGCCTGACTCTGACATTATGGCCATACTCCAAAAGTAAGATTTTATTTATAACATGTTTGCTTGAAAATTTTATATCAACGACTCAATAAATTATTGTTACTTTTAAGCAGTGCCGTGGCCGCATTCAAGACCTTGGATGGTATGCATACAATTAAATCAAAGTAGGGGGTTAGTTGGATATATCCCAAGGTAATACATTTAATTACATGAGTGTAAATATGTGTGTTTGTGTGTATGAATATTTGAGTGTGTACGATAATATTGTTTTTGGAAAAACGAATTAATTTGGGATAGACGTGGTTAACGTCGTAAGGATCTTCTCCCTTTGGGATAGATGTTAACTTTCGTCTTAAGGATCTTCTCCCAACATATCGTGTATGAAGTGTCCGTTTGTTTGTGTTTTTTTGTGAAGTGTGTGTGTGTGTGCAGTGGCAGTGTGTGTGTGTGTGTGTGTGTGTGTGTTGTGTGTGTGTGTTTGTGTTTGTGTGTGTTTGTGTGCAGTGTGTGTGTGCTCTGTGTGTGTTTGTGTTTGTGTTTGTGTGTGTTTGTGTGTTGTGTGTGTGCGCATTGTGTGTGTGTGTTGTGTTTGTTTGTTTAGTGTGTGTGTGTGTGTGTGTTGTGTGTGTGTGTAAATATTTGAGTGTGTACGACAACATTGTTTTTGAAAACACGAATTATTTTGGGATAGACGTGGTTAACGTCGTAAGGATCTTCTCCCTTTGGGATTGATGTTAACTTTCATCTTAAGGATCTTCTTCCAACATATCGTGTATGAAGTGTCCGTCTGTTTGTGTTGGGTTTTTTTCTGTGCAGTGTGTGTGCGCAGTGGCTGTGTGTGTGTGTGTGGTGTGTGTGTGTGTCTGTGTGTGCGCTGTGTTTGAGTGTGTGTGTGTGTGTTTGTTTGTGTGCTGTGTGTACTGTGTGTGTGTGTGCTCTGCGTGTGTGTGTGTGTGTTTGTGTATGTTTGTTTATGTGGAATGTGTGTGTGTGTACTGTGTGGGTGTGTGTGTGTTTGTGTGTGTGTGTGTGTTGTGTGTGTGTGTGTGTGTTTGTGTGTGATGTGTACTCTCTGTGTGTGTGTGTGTGTGTATGTTTGTTTGTGTGTAATGTGTGTGTGTGTGTACTGTGTGTATATGTGTGTTTGTGTATGTTTGTGTGCAGTGTGTGTGTGTGTGTGTGTGTACTATGTGTACCATGTGTGTTTATGTTTGTGTGTGTATTGTGTGTTTCTGTTGGTTTTTTTTCTGTTTTGTTTGTGCGCAGTGTGTGTGCAGTGTGTGAGTGTTTCCTGTTTGTGCAGTGTGTGTGCTGTGAGTGTGTGTGTGTTTGTGTGCTGTGTTTGTGTGCTGTGTGTGTGTGTGTGTGTTGTGTGTATGTGTGTGTGTGTGCTGTGTGTGTGTTTGTGTGTTGTGTGTGTGTGTATGTGTGTGACTGTGTGGCAGTGTATGTGTTTTTTTTACCGCGTGCAGTGTGTGTGTGCAGTGTGTGTTTGTGTGTGCAGTGTGTGTTTGTGTGTGTAGTGTGTGTGTGAGGCCTGACTCTCACATTAAGGCCATACTCCAAAAGTAAGATTTTATTTATAACATGTTTGCTTGAAAATTTTATATCAACGACTCAATAAATTATTGTTACTTTTAAGCAGTGTCGTGGCCGCATTCAAGACCTTGGATGGTATGCATACAATTAAATCAAAGTAGGGGGTTAGTTGGATATATCCCAAGGTAATACATTTAATTACATGAGTGTAAATATGTGTGTTTGTGTGTATGAATATTTGAGTGTGTACGATCATATTGTTTTTGGAAACACGAATTATTTTGGGATAGACGTGGTTAACGTCGTAGGGATCTTCTCCCTTTGGGATAAATGCTAACTTTCGTCTTAAGGATCTTCTCCCAACATATCGTGTATGAAGTGTCCGTTTGTTTGTGTTGGGTTTTTTTTCTGTGCAGTGTGTGTGTGTGCAGTGTGTGTGCGCAGTGGCTGTGTATGTGTGTGTGTGGTGTGTGTGTGTGTGTGTGTGCTGTGTTTGAGTGTGTGTGTGTGTTTGTTTGTGTGCTGTGGGTACTCTGTGTGTGTGTGCTCTGCGTGTGTGTGTGTGTGTTTGTGTATGTTTGTTTATGTGGAATGTGTGTGTGTACTATGTGGGTGTGTGTGTGTTTGTGTGTGTGTGTTGTGTGTGTGTGTTTGTGTGTGATGTGTACTCTGTGTGTGTGTGTGTGTATGTTTGTTTGTGTGTAATGTGTGTGTGTGTGTGTGTACTGTGTGTATGTGTGTGTTTGTGTATGTTTGTGTGCAGTGTGTGTGTGTGTGTGTACTATGTGTACCGTGTGTGTTTATGTTTGTGTGTGTATTGTGTGTTTCTGTTGGTTTTTTTTCTGTTGTGTGTGTGCGCAGTGTGTGTGCAGTGTGTGAGTGTTTCCTGTTTGTGCAGTGTGTGTGCTGTGTGTGTGTGTGTGTTTGTGTGCTGTGTTTGTGTGCTGTGTGTGTGTGTGTGTGTGTGTGTTGTGTGTATGTGTGTGTGTGCTGTGTGTGTGTGTTTGTGTGCTGTGTGTGTGTGTATGTGTGTGACTGTGTGGCAGTGTATGTGTTTTTTTTACCGCGTGCAGTGTGTGTTTGTGTGTGTAGTGTGTGTGTGTATGTGCAGTGTGTGTGTGAGGCTTGACTCTCACATTATGGCCATACTCCAAAAGTAAGATTTTATTTATAACATGTTTGCTTGAAAATTTTATATCAACGACTCAATAAATTATTGTTACTTTTAAGCAGTGCCGTGGCCGCATTCAAGACCTTGGATGGTATGCATACAATTAAATCAAAGTAGGGGGTTAGTTGGATATATCCCAAGGTAATACATTTAATTACATGAGTGTAAATATGTGTGTTTGTGTGTATGAATATTTGAG
>CM065806.1:74333500-74336000 GCA_033398695.1 Orobanche coerulescens
CACGAATTATTTTGGGATAGACGTGGTTAACGTCGTAAGGATCTTCTCCCTTTGGGATAGATGTTAACTTTCGTCTTAAGGATCTTCTTCCAACATATCGTGTATGAAGTGTCTGTTTGTTTGTGATGGGTTTTTTTCTGTGCAGTGTGTGTGTGCAGTGTGTGTGCGCAGTGGCTGTGTGTGTGTGTGTGGTGTGTGTGTGTGTCTGTGTGTGTGCTGTGTTTGAGTGTGTGTGTGTGTGTGTTTGTTTGTGTGCTGTGTGTACTGTGTGTGTGTGTGCTCTGCGTGTGTGTGTGTGTGTTTGTGTATGTTTGTTTATGTGGAATGTGTGTGTGTGTGTGTACTGTGTGGGTGTGTGTGTGTTTGTGTGTGTGTGTGTTGTGTGTGTGTGTGTGTTTGTGTGTGATGTGTACTCTGTGTGTGTGTGTGTGTATGTTTGTTTGTGTGTAATGTGTGTGTGTGTACTGTGTGTATGTGTGTGTTTGTGTATGTTTGTTTGTGTGTAATGTGTGTGTGTGTACTGTGTGTATGTGTGTGTTTGTGTATGTTTGTGTGCAGTGTGTGTGTGTGTGTGTACTATGTGTACCGTGTGTGTTTATGTTTGTGTGTGTATTGTGTGTTTCTGTTGGTTTTTTTTCTGTTGTGTGTGTGCGCAGTGTGTGTGCAGTGTGTGAGTGTTTCCTGTTTGTGCAGTGTGTGTGCTGTGTGTGTGTGTGTTTGTGTGCTGTGTTTGTGTGCTGTGTGTGTGTGTGTGTGTTGTGTGTATGTGTGTGTGTGTTGTGTGTGTGTGTTTGTGTGCTGTGTGTGTGTGTGTATGTGTGTGACTGTGTGGCAGTGTATGTGTTTTTTTTACCGCGTGCAGTGTGTGTGTGTGTGCAGTGTGTGTTTGTGTGTGCAATGTGTGTTTGTGTGTGTAGTGTGTGTGTGAGGCCTGACTCTCACATTAAGGCCATACTCCAAAAGTAAGATTTTATTTATAACATGTTTGCTTGAAAATTTTATATCAACAACTCAATAAATTATTGTTACTTTTAAGCAGTGTCGTGGCCGCATTCAAGACCTTGGATGGTATGCATACAATTAAATCAAAGTAGGGGGTTAGTTGGATATATCCCAAGGTAATACATTTAATTATATGAGTGTAAATATGTGTGTTTGTGTGTATGAATATTTGAGTGTGTACGATAATATTGTTTTTGGAAACACGAATTATTTTGGGATAGACGTGGTTAACGTCGTAAGGATCTTCTCCCTTTGGGATAGATGTTAACTTTCATCTTAAGGATCTTCTCCCAACATATCATGTATGAAGTGTCCGTTTGTTTGTGTTTTTTTGTGAAGTGTGTGTGTGTGTGTGTGTGTGTGCAGTGGCAGTGGCAGTGTGTGTGTGTGTGTGTGTGTGTGTGTGTGTGTGTTGTGTGTGTGTGTTTGTGTTTGTGTGTGTTTGTGTGCAGTGTGTGTGTGCTCTGTGTGTGTTTGTGTTTGTGTTTATTTGTGTTTGTGTTTGTGTGTGTTTGTGTGTTGTGTGTGTGCGCATTGTGTGTGTGTGTTGTGTGTGTTTGTTTAGTGTGTGTGTGTGTGTGTAAATATTTGAGTGTGTACGACAACATTGTTTTTGAAAACACGAATTATTTTGGGATAGACGTGGTTAACGTCGTAAGGATCTTCTCCCTTTGGGATAGATGTTAACTTTCGTCTTAAGGATCTTCTTCCAACATATCGTGTATGAAGTGTCCGTTAGTTTGTGTTGGGTTTTTTTCTGTGCAGTGTGTGTGTGCAGTGTGTGTGCGCAGTGGCTGTGTGTGTGTGTGTGTGGTGTGTGTGTGTGTGTGTGTGTGCTGTGTTTGAGTGTGTGTGTGTTTGTTTGTGTGCTGTGTGTATTGTGTGTGTGTGTGCTCTGCGTGTGTGTGTGTGTTTGTGTATGTTTGTTTATGTGGAAAGTGTGTGTGTGTACTGTGTGGGTGTGTGTGTGTGTTTGTGTGTGTGTGTGTTGTGTGTGTGTGTGTGTTTGTGTGTGATGTGTACTCTGTGTGTGTGTGTGTGTATGTTTGTTTATGTGTAATGTGTGTGTGTGTGTACTGTGTGTATGTGTGTGTTTGTGTATGTTTGTGTGCAGTGTGTGTGTGTGTGTACTATGTGTACCGTGTGTGTTTATGTTTGTGTGTGTATTGTGTGTTTCTGTTGGTTTTTTTTCTGTTGTGTGTGTGCGCAGTGTGTGTGCAGTGTGTGAGTGTTTCCTGTTTGTGCAGTGTGTGTGCTGTGTGTGTGTGTATGTTTGTGTGCTGTGTTTGTGTGCTGTGTGTGTGTGTGTGTGTGTGTGTGTTGTGTGTATGTGTGTGTGTGCTGTGTGTGTGTGTGTTTGTGTGCTGTGTGTGTGTGTATGTGTGTGACTGTGTGGCAGTGTATGTGTTTTTTTTACCGCGTGCAGTGTGTGTGTGTGCAGTGTGTGTTTGTGTGTGTAGTGTGTGTGTGTATGTGCAGTGTGTGTGTGAGGCCTGAC
>CM065806.1:74351000-74356000 GCA_033398695.1 Orobanche coerulescens
GTTTGTGTGTTGTGTGTGTGCGCATTGTGTGTGTGCTGTGTGTGTTTGTGCAGTATGTGTGTGTGTGTGTGTGTGTGTAAATATTTGAGTGTGTACGACAACATTGTTTTTGAAAACACGAATTATTTTGGGATAGACGTGGTTAACGTCGTAAGGATCTTCTCCCTTGGATAGATGTTAACTTTCGTCTTAAGGATCTTCTCCCAACATATCGTGTATGAAGTGTCCGTTTGTTTGTGTTGGGTTTATTTTTCTGTGCAGTGTGTGTGCGCAGTGGCTGTGTGTGTGTGTGTGTGTGTGTGGTGTGTGTGTGTGTGTGTGTGTGTGTGCTGTGTGTGAGTGTGTGTGTGTGTGTTTGTTTGTGTGCTGTGTGTACTGTGTGTGTGTGCTCTGCGTGTGTGTGTGTGTGTTTGTGTATGTTTATTTATGTGGAATGTGTGTTTGTGTACTGTGTGGGTGTGTGTCTGTTTGTGTGTGTGTGTGTTTGTGTGTGTGTTTGTGTGTGTTTGTGTGTGATGTGTACTCTGTGTGTGTGTGTGTGTGTATGTTTGTTTGTGTGTAATGTGTGTGTGTGTACTGTGTGTATGTGTGTGTTTGTGTATGTTTGTGTGCAGTGTGTGTGTGTGTGTGTGCACTATGTGTACCGTGTGTGTTTATGTTTGTGTGTGTATTGTGTATTTCTGTTGGTTTTTTTTCTGTTGTGTGTGTGCGCAGTGTGTGTGCAGTGTGTGAGTGTTTCGTGTTTGTGCAGTGTGTGTGTGTGTTTGTGTGCTGTGTTTGTGTGCTGTGTGTGTGTGTGTGTGTGTTGTGTATGTGTGTGTGTGCTGTGTGTGTGTGTTTGTGTGCTGTGTGTGTGTGTATGTGTGTGACTGTGTGGCAGTGTATGTGTTTTTTTACTGCGTGCAGTGTGTGTGTGTGCAGTGTGTGTAGTGTGTGTGTGTATGTGCAGTGTGTGTGTGAGGCCTGACTCTCACATTAAGGCCATACTCCAAAAGTAAGATTTTATTTATAACATGTTTGCTTGAAAATTTTATATCAACGACTCAATAAATTATTGTTACTTTTAAGCAGTGTCTTGGCCGCATTCAAGACCATGGATGGTATGCATACAAGTAAATCAAAGCAGGGGGTTAGTTGGATATATCCCAAGGTAATACATTTAATTACATGAGTGTAAATATGTGTGTTTGTGTGTATGAATATTTGAGTGTGTACGACAATATTGTTTTTGGAAACACGAATTATTTTGGGATAGACATGGTTAACGTCGTAAGGATCTTCTCCCTTTGGGATAGATGTTAACTTTCGTCTTAAGGATCTTCGCCCAACATATTGTGTATGAAGTGTCCGTTTGTTTGTGTGTTTTTTGTGAAGTGTGTGTCTGTGTGGTGTGTGTGTGTGTGTGTGGTGTGTGTGTTTTTGTGTTTGTATGTGTTTGTGTGCAGTGAGTGTGTGTGTGTGTGCTCTGTGTGTGCTCTGTGTGTGTGTGTGTGTGTGTGTGTGTGTGTGTGTGTGTATGTGTGTTTGTGCGTTGTGTTTGTGCACATTGTGTGTGTGGTATGTGTGTTTGTGCAGTGTGTGTGTGTGTGTGTGTGCTGTGTGTGTGTGTGTGTAAATATTTGAGTGTGTACGACAACATTGTTTTTGAAAACACGAATTATTTTGGGATAAACGTGGTTAACGTCGTAAGGATCTTCTCCCGTTGGGATAGATGTTAACTTTCATCTTAAGGTCTTCTCCCAACATATCGTGTATGAAGTGTCCGTTTGTATGTGTTGGTTTTTTTTTGTGAAGTGTGTGTGTGTGCAGTGGCAATGTGTGTGTTTGTGTTTATGTGTGTTTGTGTTTGTGTGTGTTTGTGTGTTGTGTGTGTGCGCATTATGTGTGTGCTATGTGTGTTTGTGCAGTGTGTGTGTGTGTGTAAATATTTGAGTGTGTACGACAATATTGTTTTTGAAAACATGAATTATTTTGGGATAGACGTTGTTAACGTCGTAAGGATCTTCTCCCTTTGGGATAGATGTTAACTTTCGTCTTAAAGATCTTCTCCCAACATATCGTGTATGAAGTGTCCGTTTGTTTGTGTTTTTTTTGTGAAGTGTGTGTGTGTGTGTGTGTGTGTGTGTGTGTGTGTGTGTGCAGTGGCAGTGTGTTTGTGTGTAATGTGTGTGTGTGTGTGTGTACTGTGTGTATGTGTGTGTTTGTGTATGTTTGTGTGCAGTGTGTGTGTGTGTGTGTGTGTACTATGTGTACCGTGTGTGTTTATGTTTGTGTGTGTATTGTGTGTTTCTGTTGGTTTTTTTTATGTTGTGTGTGTGCGCAGTGTGTGTGCAGTGTGTGAGTGTTTCCTGTTTGTGCAGTGTGTGTGCTGTGTGTGTGTGTATGTTTGTGTGCTGTGTTTGTGTGCTGTGTGTGTGTGTTGTATGTATGTGTGTGTGTGCTGTGTGTGTGTGTTTGTGTGCTGTGTGTGTGTGTGTATGTGTGTGACTGTGTGGCAGTGTATGTGTTTTTTTTACTGCGTGCAGTGTGTGTGTGTGCAGTGTGTGTTTGTGTGTGTGTGTGTGTATGTGCAGTGTGTGTGTGAGGCCTCACTCTCACATTAAGGGCATGCTCCAAAAGTAAGATTTTATTTATAACATGTTTGCTTGAAAAATTTATATCAACGACTCAATAAATTATTGTTACTTTTAAGCAGTGCCGTGGCCGCATTCAAGACCATGGATGGTATGCATACAAGTAAATCAAAGCAGGGGGTTAGTTGGATATATCCCAAGGTAATACATTTAATTACATGAGTGTAAATATGTGTGTTTGTGTGTATGAATATTTGAGTGTGTACGACAATATTGTTTTTGGAAACACGAATTATTTTGGGTTAGACGTGGTTAACGTCGTAAGGATTTTTTCCCTTTGGGATAGATGTTAACTTTCGTCTTAAGGATCTTCTCCCAGCATATTGTGCATGAAGTGTCCGTTTGTTTGTGTGTGTTTTGTGAAGTGTGTGTGTGTGTGCAGTGGCAGTGTGTGTGTGTGTGTGGTGTGTGTGTGTTTGTGTTTGTATGTGTTTGTGTGCAGTGAGTGTGTGTGTGTGCTCTCTCTCTCTCTGTGTGTGTGTGTGTGTGTGTGTGTGTGTGTGTGTGTGTGTGTGTGTGTTTATGTGTGTTTGTGTGTTGTGTTTGTGCACATTGTGTGTGTGCTATGTGTGTTTGTGCAGTGTGTGTGTGTGTGTGTGTGTGTGTGTAAATATTTGAGTGTGTACGACAACATTGTTTTTGAAAACACGAATTATTTTGGGATAGACGTGGTTAACGCCGTAAGGATCTTCTCCCTTTGGGATAGATGTTAACTTTCGTCTTAAGGATCTTCTCCCAACATATCGTGTATGAAGTGTCCGTTTGTTTGTGTTGGTTTTTTTTTGTGAAGTGTGTGTGTGTGTGCAGTGGCAGTGTGTGTTTGTGTTTATGTGTGTTTGTGTTTGTGTGTGTTTGTGTGTTGTGTGTGTGCGCATTATGTGTGTGCTGTGTGTGTTTGTGCAGTGTGTGTGTGTGTGTGTAAATATTTGAGTGTGTACGACAACATTGTTTTTGAAAACACGAATTATTTTGGGATAGACGTTGTTAACGTCGTAAGGATCTTCTCCCTTTGGGATAGATGTTAACTTTCGTCTTAAGGATCTTCTCCCAACATATCGTGTATGAAATGTCCGTTTGTTTGTGTTTTTTTTGTGAAGGGTGTGTGTGTGTGTGTGTGTGGAGTGGCAGTGTGTTTGTGTGTAATGTGTGTGTGTGTGTACTGTGTGTATGTGTGTATTTGTGTATGTTTGTGTGCAGCGTGTGTGTGTGTGTGTGTACTATGTGTACCGTGTGTGTTTATGTTTGTGTGTGTATTGTGTGTTTCTGTTGGTTTTTTTTCTGTTGTGTGTGTGCGCAGTGTGTGTGCAGTGTGTGAGTGTTTCCTGTTTGTGCAGTGTGTGTGTTGTGTGTGTGTGTGTGTTTGTGTGCTGTGTTTGTGTGCTGTGCTTGTGTGCTGTGTGTGTGTGTTGTGTGTATGTGTGTGTGTGCTGTGTGTGTGTGTTTGTGTGCTGTGTGTGTGTGTGTATGTGTGACTGTGTGGCAGTGTATGTGTTTTTTTTACTGCGTGCAGTGTGTGTGCAGTGTGTGTTTGTGTGTGTAGTGTGTGTGTGTTTGTGTATGTGCAGTGTGTGTGAGGCCTGATTCTCACATTAAGGCCATGCTCCAAAAGTAAGATTTTATTTATAACATGTTTGCTTGAGAATTTTATATCAACGACTCAATAAATTATTGTTACTTTTAAGCAGTGCCGTGGCCGCATTCAAGACCATGGATGGTATGCATACAAGTAAATCAAAGCAGGGGGTTAGTTGGATATATCCCAAGGTAATACATTTCATTTCATGAGTGTAAATATGTGTGTTTGTGTGTATGAATATTTGAGTGTGTACGACAATATTGTTTTTGGAAACACGAATTATTTTGGGATAGACGTGGTTAACGTCGTAAGGATTTTCTCCCTTTGGGATAAATGTTAACTTTCGTCTTAAGGATCTTCTCCCAACATATTGTGTATGAAGTGTCTGTTTGTTTGTGTGTTTTTTGTGAAGTGTGTGTGTGTGTGTGTGTGTAGTGGCAGTGTGTGTGTGTGTGTGGTGTGTGTGTGTTTGTGTTTGTATGTGTTTGTGTGCAGTGAGTATGTGTGTGTGCTCTGTGTGTGTGTGTGTGTGTGTGTTTATGTGTGTTTGTGTGTTGTGTTTGTGTGTTTGTGCAGTGTGTGTGTGTGTGTGTGTGTGTGTGTATGTGTGTGTGTGTGTGTGCGTTGTGTGTGTGTGTGTGTGTGTAAATATTTGAGTGTGTACGACAACATTGTTTTTGAAAACACGAATTATTTTGGGATAGACGTGGTTAACGTCGTAAGGATCTTCTCCCTTTGGGATAGATGTTAACTTTCGTCTTAAGGATCTTCTCCCAACATATCGTCTATGA
>CM065806.1:74361000-74366000 GCA_033398695.1 Orobanche coerulescens
TGTGTTTTTTTTTGTGAAGGGTGTGTGTGTGTGTGTGTGGAGTGGCAGTGTGTTTGTGTGTAATGTGTGTGTGTGTGTACTGTGTGTATGTGTGTGTTTGTGTATGTTTGTGTGCAGCGTGTGTGTGTGTGTGTGTGTGTACTATGTGTACCGTGTGTGTTTATGTTTGTGTGTGTATTGTGTGTTTCTGTTGGTTTTTTTTCTGTTGTGTGTGTGCGCAGTGTGTGCAGTGTGTGAGTGTTTCCTGTTTGTGCAGTGTGTGTGTTGTGTGTGTGTGTGTGTTTGTGTGTTGTGTTTGTGTGATGTGTGTGTGTGTGTGTTGTGTGTATGTGTGTGTGTGCTATGTGTGTGTGTTTGTGTGCTGTGTGTGTGTGTATGTGTGACTGTGTGGCAGTGTATGTGTTTTTTTACTGCGTGCAGTGTGTGTGTGTGCAGTGTGTGTTTGTGTGTGTGTGTGTGTATGTGCAGTGTGTGTGTGAGGCCTCACTCTCACATTAAGGGCATGCTCCAAAAGTAAGATTTTATTTATAACATGTTTGCTTGAAAATTTTATATCAACGACTCAATAAATTATTGTTACTTTTAAGCAGTGCCGTGGCCGCATTCAAGACCATGGATGGTATGCATACAAGTAAATCAAAGCAGGGGGTTAGTTGGATATATCCCAAGGTAATACATTTAATTACATGAGTGTAAATATGTGTGTTTGTGTGTATGAATATTTGAGTGTGTACGACAATATTGTTTTTGGAAACACGAATTATTTTGGGATAGACGTGGTTAACATCGTAAGGATTTTTTCCCTTTGGGATAGATGTTAACTTTCGTCTTAAGGATCTTCTCCCAGCATATTGTGCATGAAGTGTCCGTTTGTTTGTGTGTGTTTTGTGAAGTGTGTGTGTGTGTGTGTGCAGTGGCAGTGTGTGTGTGTGTGGTGTGTGTGTGTGTGTTTGTGTTTGTATGTGTTTGTGTGCAGTGAGTGTGTGTGTGTGCTCTGTGTGTGTGTGTGTTTATGTGTGTTTGTGTGTTGTGTTTGTGCACATTGTGTGTGTGCTATGTGTGTTTGTGCAGTGTGTGTGTGTGTGTGTGTGTGTGTGCTGTGTGTGTGTGTGTGTGTAAATATTTGAGTGTGTACGACAACATTGTTTTTGAAAACACGAATTATTTTGGGATAGACGTGGTTAACGTCGTAAGGATCTTCTCCCTTTGGGATAGATGTTAACTTTCGTCTTAAGGATCTTCTCCCAACATATCGTGTATGAAGTGTCCGTTTGTTTGTGTTGGGTTTTTTTTTGTGAAGTGTGTGTGTGTGCAGTGGCAGTGTGTGTTTGTGTTTATGTGTGTTTGTGTTTGTGTGTGTTTGTGTGTTGTGTGTGTGCGCATTATGTGTGTGCTGTGTGTGTTTGTGCAGTGTGTGTGTGTAAATATTTGAGTGTGTACGACAACATTGTTTTTGAAAACACGAATTATTTTGGGATAGACGTTGTTAACGTCGTAAGGATCTTCTCCCTTTGGGATAGATGTTAACTTTCGTCTTAAGGATCTTCTCCCAACATATCGTGTATGAAATGTCCGTTTGTTTGTGTTTTTTTTGTGAAGGGTGTGTGTGTGTGTGTGTGGAGTGGCAGTGTGTTTGTGTGTAATGTGTGTGTGTGTGTACTGTGTGTATGTGTGTGTTTGTGTATGTTTGTGTGCAGCGTGTGTGTGTGTGTGTACTATGTGTACCGTGTGTGTTTATGTTTGTGTGTGTATTGTGTGTTTCTGTTGGTTTTTTTTCTGTTGTGTGTGTGCGCAGTGTGTGCAGTGTGTGAGTGTTTCCTGTTTGTGCAGTGTGTGTGTTGTGTGTGTGTGTGTGTTTGTGTGTTGTGTTTGTGTGATGTGTGTGTGTGTGTTGTGTGTATGTGTGTGTATGTGCTATGTGTGTGTGTTTGTGTGCTGTGTGTGTGTGTATGTGTGACTGTGTGGCAATGTATGTGTTTTTTTTACTGCGTGCAGTGTGTGTGCAGTGTGTGTTTGTGTGTGTAGTGTGTGTTTGTGTGTGTATGTGCAGTGTGTGTGTGAGGCCTGACTCTCACATTAAGGCCATGCTCCAAAAGTAAGATTTTATTTATAACATGTTTGCTTGAGAATTTTATATCAACGACTCAATAAATTATTGTTACTTTTAAGCAGTGCCGTGGCCGCATTCAAGACCATGGGTGGTATGCATACAAGTAAATCAAAGCAGGGGGTTAGTTGGATATATCCCAAGGTAATACATTTCATTTCATGAGTGTAAATATGTGTGTTTGTGTGTATGAATATTTGAGTGTGTACGACAATATTGTTTTTGGAAACACGAATTATTTTGGGATAGACGTGGTTAACGTCGTAAGGATTTTCTCCCTTTGGGATAGATGTTAACTTTCGTCTTAAGGATCTTCTACCAACATATTGTGTATGAAGTGTCTGTTTGTTTGTGTGTTTTTTGTGAAGTGTGTGTGTGTGTGTGTAGTGGCAGTGTGTGTGTGTGTGTGGTGTGTGTGTGTTTGTGTTTGTATGTGTTTGTGTGCAGTGAGTGTGTGTGTGTGCTCTGTGTGTGTGTGTGTGTTTATGTGTGTTTGTGTGTTGTGTTTGTGTGTTTGTGCAGTGTGTGTGTGTGTGTGTGTGTGTGTGTGTGTGTGTGTGTGTGTGTGTGTGCGTTGTGTGTGTGTGTGTGTGTGTAAATATTTGAGTGTGTACGACAACATTGTTTTTGAAAACACGAATTATTTTGGGATAGACGTGGTTAACGTCGTAAGGATCTTCTCCCTTTGGGATAGATGTTAACTTTCGTCTTAAGGATCTTCTCCCAACATATCGTCTATGAAGTGTCCGTTTGTTTGTGTTGTTTTTTTTTGTGAAGTGTGTGTTTGTGTTTATGTGTGTTTGTGTTTGTGTGTGTTTGTGTGTTGTGTGTGTGCGCATTATGTGTGTGCTGTGTGTGTTTGTGCAGTGTGTGTGTGTGTGTAAATATTTGAGTGTGTACGACAACATTGTTTTTGAAAACACGAATTATTTTCGGATAGACGTTGTTAACGTCGTAAGGATCTTCTCCCTTTGGGATAGATGTTAACTTTCGTCTTAAGGATCTTCTCCCAACATATCGTGTATGAAGTGTCCGTTTGTTTGTGTTTTTTTTGTGAAGTGTGTGTGTGTGCAGTGGCAGTGTGTGTGATGTGTGTGTGTGTGTTTGTGTTTGTATGTGTTTGTGTGCAGTGTGTGTGTGTGTGCTCTGTCTGTGTGTGTGTGTTTGTGTGTGTGTGTGTGTTTGTGTTTATGTGTGTTTGTGTGTTGTGTTTGTTCGCATTGTGTGTGTGCTATGTGTGTTTGTGCAGTGTGTGTGTGTGTGCTGTGTGTGTGTGTGTGTGTGTAAATATTTGAGTGTGTACGACAACATTGTTTTTGAAAACACGAATTATTTTGGGATAGACGTGGTTAACGTCGTAAGGATCTTCTCCCTTTGGGATAGATGTTAACTTTCGTCTTAAGAATCTTTTCCCAACATATCGTGTATGAAATGTCAGTTTGTTTGTGTTGGGTTTTTTTTTGTGAAGTGTGTGTGTGTGTGTGTGCAGTGGCAGTGTGTGTGTGTTGTGTGTGTGTTTGTGTTTATGTGTGTTTGTGTGCAGTGTGTGTGTGTGTGTGTGTTTGTGTTTATGTGTGTTTGTGTTTGTGTGTGTTTATGTGTTGTGTGTGTGCGCATTGTGTGTGTGCTGTGTCTGTTTGTGCAGTGTGTGTGTGTGTGTAAATATTTGAGTGTGTACGACAACATTGTTTTTGGAAACACGAATTATTTTGGGATAGACGTTGTTAACGTCGTAAGGATCTTCTCCCTTTGGGATAGATGTTAACTTTCGTCTTAAGGATCTTCTCCCAACATATCGTGTATGAAGTCTCCGTGTGTGTGTTTGTGTATGTTTATGTGTGTGTGTGTGTGTGTGTTTGTGTTTGTGTTTGTGTGTGTTTGTGTTCTATGTGTACTGTGTGTGTATGTGTGTGTGCTGTGTGTGTGTTTGTGTATGTTTGTTTGTTTGGAATGTGTGTGTGTACTGTGTGTATGTGTGTGTTGCGTGTGTGTGTTTGTGTTTGTGTGTGTGTGTGTGTGTGCTATGTGTGTGTGTGTGTGTTTGTGTGTGTGTGTATGTTTGTTTGTGTGCAATGTGTGTGTGTTTACTGTGTATGTGTGTGTTTGTGTATGTTTGGGTGCAGTGTGTGTGTGTACTGTGTGTGTTTATGTTTGTGTGTGTATTGTATGTTTGTGTTGGTTTTTTTTTCTATTGTGTGTGCGCAGTGTGTGTGCAGTGTGTGTGTGTTTCCTTTTTGTGCAGTGCGTGTGTTGTGTGTGTGTGTTTGTGTGTTGTGTGTGTGTGTGCTTTATGTGTGTGTGTTTGTGTTTGTGTGCTGTGTCTGTGTGTGTGCTGTGTGTGTGTGTGTTTGTTTTTGTGTGTGTTTGTGTGCTGTGTGTACTGTGTCTCTGTGTGTGTGTGTGATGTGTGTGTGTGTTTGTGTTTGTGTGCTGTGGACAGTGTGTGTGTTGTGTGTGAGTGTGTGTATGTGTGTGTATATGTTTGTTTGTGTGTAATGTGTGTGTGTGTGTACTGTGTGTATGTTTGTGTGCTGTGGTGTGTGTGTGTGTGTGTGTGTTTATGTTTGTGTGTGTATTGTGTGTTTGTGTGTTGGTTTTTTTTCTGTTGTGTGTGTGCGCAGTTTATATGCAGTGTGTTTGTGTTTATGTGTGTTTGTGTGTTGTATGTGTGCGCATTGTGTGTGTGCTGTGTGTGTTTGTGCAGTGTGTGTGTGTGTGCTGTGTGTGTGTGTGTACAACAACATTGTTTTTTAAAACAAGAATTATTTTGGGATAGACGTGGTTAACGTCGTAAGGATCTTCTCCCTTTGGGATAGATGTTAACTTTCGTCAGAAGGATCTTCTCCCAACATATCGTGTATGAAGTGCCCGTTTGTTTGATTTGTTTTTTTTT
>CM065806.1:74368500-74371000 GCA_033398695.1 Orobanche coerulescens
CAGTGTGTATGTACTGTGTGTAATGTGTGTGTTTATGTTTGTGTGTGTATTGTGTGTTTGTGTTGGGTTTTTTTTTCTGTTGTGTCTGTGCGCAGTGTGTGTGCTGTGTGTGTGTGTGTGTTTCCTGTTTGTGCAGTGTGTTTGTGTTGTGTGTGTGTGTGACTGTATGGCAGTGTATGTGTTTTTTTTACTGCGTGCAGTGTGTGCAGTGTGTGTTTGTGAAGTGTGTGTGTGTGCAGTGTGTGTTTGTGTGTGTGTGTGTGTGCAGTGTGTGTGTGTGTGTGCGTGTGTGTGTTTGACTGTGTGGCAGTGTGTGTGTTTTTTTTACTGCGTGCAGTGTGTGCAGTGTGTGTGTGTGTGCAGTGTGCGTGTGTGTGTGTGTGTGTGTGTGTTTGTGTGTGTGTGTGTGTGTGTTTATTGTGTGGCAGTGTGTATGTGTGTGCAGTGTCTGTGTGTATTTTTAATGTGAGGCAGTGTGTGTGTGTGTGCAGTGTGTGGAGTGTTTTTTTTATATTAATATTTTGATTATCAAATTAGGTATTTATCTAATATGAATGTGGGCACGATGGACGAGGATTTTGTATGGATATTTTGATCCGCAATCCATAAAAATATGGGACAGAGGGGAGAGGAGATCTCGAGATATATATCGACGCGTATGCTTGAGTCGAAGAAGTAAATATACATAGGAGCTTACCATCATAAGTAAGATAAAGTTTGTAAATTTCAAAATATTTTCTTTTTAACAAAAGGCTAAATGACTAAAATAGGACCTGAAGTTTAGCAGTTTTAGCATTTGAGGACCTAAAGTTTAGAAGGTATCAAACTGGGACCTAATCTTTGATCCGTTAGACCACGTTAGGACCTCCGTTAATTTTTGTCCGTTAAGTACTAACAGTTTCTTTGTTAGCGATTAAATGACACGTGGCGGTGTTTATTGGTTGTTGATATATGATGTAATAATAAAAATAAAAAGAATATAAAATTAAAAAAATCTAAAAAATGGAAAAAATCGAAAATAGAAAAATCGGGAAATAAAAAATCGGAACTTTGGGTAATTTTATTTATATTTTGGAATATTAATATTAAAAATTGATTTTTAGAATTCGAAAAAACAAGAAAATATCTGGATTTTATTTATAAATCGCTTTAATAAAAATAAAATCGAAATATTATTATCCATAAAATAAATGAAAGATATGATCGATTATCTTCCAGGTGAAGTTGACTTCAAGTAATTAATCTTTAACTGTTTTATTTTTTAAGATTTTTAGATTTTTAAAAAATAAAACGATTTTTTATGACAAGTAAAAAAATTACTATTTGGTTTTTCATAAATAAAATAAAATAATTCAGTTTTTTTATTTTTTGTGGAAAATATTCTAATTTTTAGTTTATTAAAACAATTTATAAAGAAGATCCAGAATTTTTGAATTTTTATTTCCGAATTTTAAATAAAAATTTTGATTTTTTAATATTAATTATATTCGAGAATTTAAAAAAACTTGAAGTTACGATTATTTTCTTTATGAAAAACCGACTTGTAATTTTTTTACTTTTCATAAAAATCTGTTTTATTTTTAAAAAATCTAAAAATCTTAAAAAATAAAACAGATTAAAGACTAATTACTTGAAGTCAACTTCACCGGAGAAGATAACTGATCATATCTTTCATTTATTTTATGGATAACAATATTTCAGTTTTTATTTTTATTAAAACTGTTTATAAATAAAATCCAGATTTTTTTCTTATGTTTTTCGAATTTTGAATAAAAACTCAATTTTTTAATATTAATATTCCAAATTATAAATAAAATTACCTGAAGTTCCAATTTTTTTATTTCGCAGATTTTTTCTATTTTTCAGATTTTTTCCATTTTTTTAGATTTTTTTTTTTATTTTATATTTTTTTTTATTATTTATTATTACATCATATATTGAACAACCAAAAAACACCTGCCACGTGTCATTTAACTGCCAATAAAGAAATCCGTTAGTACTTAACGGACAAAAATTAACGGAGGTCCTAACATGGTCTAACGGATCAAAGATTAGGTCCCAGTTTGATACCTTCGAAAATTTAGGTCCTCAAATGCTAAAACTGCTAAACTTCAGGTCCTATTTTAGTCATTTAGCCTTAACAAAACTATTTCTTTATTTTTTTACAACATAGTTTAGTAATATGTTCTTTCTTTCAAATGCATTTATCTATGTAGGCATCATTGGCATCTTCTGGTCATTGTGCCAGTAAGAGGAACTATTATATGCCTTTGATCACTACATAGTAGGCCTGACTCTCGCATTAAGGCCATACTCCAAAAGTAAGATTTTATTTATAACATATTTGCTTGAAAATTTTATATCAACGACTCAATATATTATTGTTACTTTTAAGCAGTGCCGTGACCGCATTCAAGACCATGGATGGTATGCATACAAGTAAATCAAAGAAGGGGGTTAGTTGAATATATCCCAAGGTAATATATTTAATTACATGAGT